>CM010312.1:19529307-20007372 GCA_001923025.3 Taenia multiceps | reverse complement strand
GAATATTTGATTTCGCAATAGAATTTTAGTCAACCACAATCCATCATAAAGGTTAAGTCTGGAAATTTTCTCATTATTAGACTTCTGGCAGGTTACGCTTTTCGAATTCATTGGATTTGACATTGTGCCTGTAAGATGCAGCTGCGCAACATCCATGCGCTAGTGCTGCATTAACAAAGCAGGCTGCATTCAACAGGAAGTCCCTCGAAAGGTGCTCTAACACCAGCAACAAAGCTCTGATTTACAGACTTTGGGTCATAAATAGTAACTAACGCGCTGACAGACATTTTCGAATGAGATTCGTAATGTTTCAGTTGGTGCAAAGTGGAAGATAGCAATTATTTTCATGTTTTCAAACAGGTGGTTTTTAACCTGTTTTGCACATTCTTCGTCAAAATGTCTTAGGTGGATTCCATAGTTGGTAATATAGTTAAGATAATAGCAGCTCGTTTTATTAGCTTAGGGACTGACGGCTTTACTTCCTCTGCTAATAATTATGCGTTAGGAATCGCGATTCGTTTCGGACCTAGAGATCGAGCAAGCATTACCATACAGCAAAATTAGAATTGTGCTTCAAGATTCCAACAGATTTTCTTCAAACACTTCGCACACCAGTGGCGTTAAATACTGATAGCCACTTTGCTTTATGTATAAATGAGGTTGCAGGCATTAAAACTACGGAAGGATAGGCGTAAGAGGAAGCGGCGTTAAGACGCTTAAAGGCCTCCAAAGCTTCTTTTGGATACAACCTATATTCTAGGCCATGATGGCAATGATAAAATGCAAGATGCCTCGAATGACAAGATGCTCGTGTCCCGGATTAACTTCACACGGACCTGCTTTCTTTCAAACTGTATTGCTGCTGTTCCGATAGTTGATTTTAGTGCTGTTAATGAACAGAATTTAGAATTTCATATGTCATTTCAATTTTGTCAACCGTCAGGAGATACTGGAAGCCCGAACTGCTTATAAAGCACATAACATAGTGCACAAGCCGTTTGACGAAATTCGTATGATCAGATGCTTGCCATCGGATTGAGAGGAATAGGAGCAGTGCTATCCTGATTCTTTGCGCAAAAGTGACAAAACCTGACATTAATTGACAAGAATTGCCATGAATTGACTCGCTGGGGGCAGTGTGGATGCGTGTCATTGAGACGTTTACTTTGTGATGTGGAGCAAATCGAGTGGGCCATCGGGTCTGAAGGAAGATCCACTAACATAATGGCCTATACTTGCGTTAATAAATTTGCTTAGGTAACAGAATTCAAACCAGCACTCCGAACATGTTGCTTTTGGCAAGCGTTGTGCACATATGGCCTTGCATGTTGTCCAGAAGACAGAAGGAAGAAGTTCCTCACTCCGATTTTAAAGGTGGTTTAAACAAGTGCTCTGTGGGTTCGAATTTGCTTTAAAGGGCGATTTGTACACGTGATTAGAAAGCGTAATTCTAGACTCCTCTTCAGGTAGTTGGAATTTGTATTTCGTAAATTGCTCAAGATCATCACATGCTTGCAAGCCATGGAGTCCAGAACCTTTCATCCTCGCTGAAAATGCGCCCTCACAGCCAATTGCGACTGCTTCTCCAAATATTGGCGTAAGCGCATCAAAAAGGCTGCAAGTGAGATGGCAGGAACAAGGACTCCTCTGACGAAGTCGAAGCTTGTGCCCAAGAAGGAAAGGAAGTTACGACAGAGGCACCAAAACAGTTGGTGCTGGGGTGCCCATTCTGCAAGTGAAGAGTTTAAAATGATGCAGTCGGACTTGTCTCTCATTGAATTTATATTGCAGTTGATGAGTCCGAAGAACCTGGCTGCACAGTTTGAGTCGGCGCCCAATTTTTATAACTCTTAGTCAATTTGGAACCACCGAAGCTGGATTTGCTTCTGAGCAATGAGTATCAACGTATAGTGACCAGGACTTCTCTGTAACCAGGCTCCTGTAGTGCTACCATTGAAGCCACTGTTTGTCTGAGGTGATAGTCCAGGTGAAATGGGCCAACCTCCTCGACTCTCGAAGCAGGTCTTCCCTAAATTGGAACGCACAATTACTAAAAAGAATGCTGACATTCCTCTGTATCCGCTGACACCCATTCACTAGTCTTCTAGCCTTTTGCAGAAATCCGCTCCTCAAACTTCTTCATTAGTGCTTTCGAGGTTATCGAGCACCTAAAATGAGGGGAATATATTTTAAATTGCCTAGCAACTAATACCTATCTCAAATTTTCACTTGCACTCACACCACCAACTATTTCCGAATTATATAGTGGAGAACAGTCCAGGTTGTATGTCTGACAACTGAAAACGCATCATTTTCCTTTCGGAGAACAGTTTCCAACAATGTTCCCTACTGTCTCTCTCTCTCTCGTCAAGTTTGCAACCACATTGAGCTCAAGGTCCCAGAAAATGAGGGAGATTTGTTTTGCCATTAGTTCTCCTCACCCACTCTCGCTCCCTCCTCGTCCAAAACAATAGTCTAAAACTCATATGCAAAAGACAAAGAGAAATGGGGAAAAGAAGGGCACTGTGTGGGAGTGGAACAAAGAGAAGACTAAAATGCCAAAACTTGTAAAGAGTTTCTTGCTTATTCTTCCATCAAATTTACGCCGGATTAAAGTCATGTTTTTTAAGGCGTGCGCTGTTTTTCTGAGCGCACATTTCAAACTCAGAGGATTCCTACAATACTTCGGGCATTACACACGCCCACCCAGCCAAAATGCTTCCTGCTGATGTGGCTTGAGAAGATCGCGGCACATACAATCACTTGAGTTCAACCGATCACCCAACCTAGCTGTTGTGGAGGGGCTATATCACCACTAAAGGCTGTTTGAAGCAGCGCTACTTTTTGACAAATTCACGAGTTCGCATATCTACTCAATGACAGCTCATAGGTCAAGGTGGAATCTTGACGTCTTGATTACAGTTGCCTTATGGAATATGCCAGCTGTTGAATAGTCTCTAGCCTCCAGTTGCATAATCCAATTTTATCACCACCTTAGATCCTCTCTCGAGGTCATTTGCACCCAGCAAGCAAATTAGTTAGAATTGAAGCACAAAATTGGTCGCGCGAAGGATGCGTAGGGTTGGTTGAGCCTGCCAGTTCAAACAGACACTTAGCGACATGGGTTTTTGGAAGTGGAATGGCATATGGTTTTATTCTCCCAGTCCTTTCGTTCGCTGATGATGCCTTGCTCCTTCACCGCGTAATCAGGAATGAATGCAAATGTCAAGTGTTGCCGAGAATGGTGATCAGGCTATACCTCTTTCCCTTTCTCCTCCTCACCCTCCTATTACGCTTAAATTAAAAATCCTCCACCATTTTGAATGCTTTGCCAATTCGTCTTGCCCACATTAGATGTTCAACTAGTAGATGAGGCACCAACCCCCATTGAACACACGTGAGTGGTTCTAAGTTGAGATCGATGCTATCAAAGAATCTTAATTCTTCACTCTGACTCGTCAGTCGTTTTATCAATTGTTCATCTTTGGAATTGGCTATTTCTTGGAGGCACTGCCCACTGCACTAGAACATGCGTGCCATCTTCTGCCTTACTTATTCAATCGCCCTTTTACGATGGCTGCGTTAGAAGAAAAAAGCTCACAGAAGGAACGGGAAAGGATGCTGTCCTAATAGACTGGCATACATCAAGTTATCTAAGTCAGAGCATCTTGTTTGCATACCATGCTACTGAAAACAAAGTGAGCGACCTCCAGAGTTCCATTTCTATACGCGCGACGAGCGTCTAATATGCAAATAAGTCATTGCAAAAGGGCAGTAAAATGCGGGTAGACACTTAAAAATGAGTTAGGACCACAAAGTGCCACACTTCACCGTTTCTTCTGTCACAGCTTATAAGTGGCTAATGTTAAGCACTGTCCAGATTCAGGCGACAATCTTCAGCAGATGGGTAGCATTGAGATTTGGACGGCACATTGACATCCGGACAACACTGCCGCGTTTAAATTTATCGGATGGTTTACTGCTAAGTAGTTAACTTAAGCTCCTCATTGGTGCAAATCTAATCTTTATGGCGATGACACGATGGAATCCATGCCCCATTATCACGATCCTAGTGTGGTGCCTCCATTTTCCAAGCTAACTTGGGTAAGAGGGATGTTAATGATTCGTTTTAAAAAGCGCTTTTAAACTTCTTTTAACAAAAAAATGGCAGAAATGCAGTACAACGTAAATTAGCCCTTCAAGTTAGGGAATTATCCCGTATCAGCAAAAAAAATCGCAGATATTAGCAGCTCTAGCACTTTGGGCAACATCAAGGTAAAAAAATAGCAGTTAGGAATGAATTAGCAATTAGCGTTTTAATTTCTTCCAATCCATTCCTGTCTAGGTCGTCGATCATAATTCGCCAATTAGAGTCCCACTTTGTGTCATCAAGGCGCATCACCAAGTTGAAAGGAAGTCGCTGGTAAAATCAAATATGCACTTCTAAATATAGTCCAAAATGAATCATTAAATGGAATTTGTGTCTGAGATTAAGAAATGAGTCGTAAATCATTGTGCCTAAAGACACCTTTCCAATTTGAGCCTATTTAAAGCAATTTTTGGTCCCATCATTATTTTTCAATGGGTGATGACTGAAAAAGCCTTTTCGTTTTAGACACTTCCCCAGCACAAACTCATCCAAATTTCGTCCATCTTTATTGGATCTGATTTTGTAAGATCTACACCACTATCTATTCATCCAACTATAAGAATGCTTCCCAACTCAGAAGGCGTGCTCGTTGCAATTTTTCTCATTTTGTGACTGGTTCCTGAGACTGTCCCGATGAAAGATAAATGGGCTGGGTCCAGATTCATATGTTTGTTCAAAGCACGCCCACGCCGTACTTACTTTGCTCACTCACATTCGGCAAATAAAGGTGACAGTGGGGAAGTCCTGTCTAATGGCTACTCCATTCAGGAGCTTAACCGGATCCAAGAAAACGCCTATAACACATGTCTAATGCACGAGTCACACATCCAGCACCTAATTATTCACCCAGTTATTCCTCTGTCAACGGTCTCTTATTCCGGATCCACCAGTTGATTCATCTTGCATCTCACCATCCCCTATCCATAAATAAAATCGCCTGCCTCGTGACTAATCATCTGTCTGGTCTGACCATCAGTCCACCTGAGATTCTCTGCATCGTCCTATTTTCCCATCATCATGACCACCTTAAATGAATGGGTGCCTACTATTCAAAATTAGCCGACTCAGGCGAAACAATGAGGCGATGATGGTGGTTTGTCCATACAAGAAGTGGATGCGCAAATTAACATGGAAGGTGGAGGAAGCATTGCTAGGCGCCATAAGGGGCCACACTCCAAATACACACACTCAGAGACCTAATTGGAACCACCTGGTCTCCCAACTTTCACACATTCATCCTTTGTTTCTTGCCATTCCCAACTGCTATATCACACTTTATCCATTATCTATGTCTTCGACATTTGTCCACACATTTTCTTCCCCTTAAAAGCACTCAAGCAAAGTGCCCATTCATTGTGAATCAATTTTGCCTCCAAAATAACAAAAACCGTGGCAGTGAGAGGAGTGAAATGGGTTGCAGTTTGACTAATAGCTTTTTCTTGCTGTATAAAGAAGGCAAGAGCGGCTGCTTGCACAGAACACCTTCCTTGTCTTTGATGGAAATCGATTCAGATAGGGGTTTTGTTAACCAGAAAGGAGTCTGGAGTTTCGTCTGAATTATTAGAGATATGGTCATGTGGAAGGTGAAAGATAGGGCTTTTAAATTTGTTAAGGTAAGCTAGAAACTGGCTACTATAATTAGGTGGTTCTTCCTTAGCGAAAAGTGCAGTTATTATAAGATATGCAGAGGTATTGGGGGTACAAATGTAAGCAACCTTTGCCACAAAGGCTCGATAATTTTACCTTCTCCCCCAAAAAAGGACTTGAATCTGGTGACTTGAAGAATCACCTAGGTGATGTGCAAGATCAAAAAGTGAAAAATTCTGAATCACAAGGAAGGCTACTTGCTAGCACTCTATAGCAATGAGGACTCCCAGCACTTCCTCAGAGTGGCAGCATAGGGCAAAAACTGATATGGGTGATGAAATGGATTTATAAGTCGTTTCTACACAAACGATGGATTCCAAGTGGTGGTCGACTAGGCCGCTTAGTCATTGTTCAGATGGATCCCAGCTGTAAGGCATGATGATTTTGCTCCTCTTTGTCACAAATTACTCCATTTGCGCATCCCACTGCTTTTTCTAAATATTGCCAGCTCAACTCTGGTTCCTTTGATAAAGTGTATTACACTGTCATTTTAGCATCGTTATAGCATGTTTGAAGCTCGCTTGGTTGACCGTGCAGGTGGGAGAGGAGGCTCTCTTCCCATGTTGTTTTTTCATCCTCATCTCTTGACTGACCGCCTTTATGCTCTACTGTCAAAGTTAAAATACCTTCTTGTATTCCGTGCGTAATAGTGACAAGGATCTGTGCCGCTCCGGTCATGCGTAAGCACACTTTAAACCAATGAGTAAGGACTAAAACTCTCTGACGTTGAGAATTTAGTGTAGTCGACCTAACCCTTTCTACGGTCACTCATATGCGACGCGCAATCTCCTGATTATCCCAATGTATTACAATCACCTGTAACTGGAAAATACCAATCAAGTTTGCAGCAGTGCCATTCGAATAGTGACGTTTCCAAGCCAAAATAATCTGCGCTTTTCACTTGCAGTCTATTCCTTTGTCAGTGCAAAATCAGCTCTTACGTGCAATGACACACATTGACAATGGCCTCTCTACCTGAGTGGCGTAACGTAGTTCCTAAAGAAATCACAGACATCAAAACCCTTCTCTTTTGGAGAGCGATTTTAACTCGAAATAGGCATCGCTTCACTGAAAGGTGTCGTTCAAGAAATCGATAAGAACGAAAAGGAGGGATTTGGGTGATGGTGGGTGATGAAAGTTCTGCAGCGGCTGTAGAAGTAAGTCACTACGTCGGAGGACTGATTCAAGAAGATGAAGATGACAACGACGCAGTGAAATTCTGCGCCCATCTAGTTGCACCGACGGGACAAAGGAAGACGCGTCTCACCCCTCCGTCGATGCCCAGGGAGGCCTTTTAGCCAGACTGGATCTTGACGCAGGCACACTGACAGTGAGCTATGGGCAAGTGGGATCTGGGCATCGGCATTCCAGATGGTACTGCATGGAGATGAAAGCGGGTTCTGGTGGAGCAAGGCAAAGCAATATGACCTCTCAAACATCAACATGGAAATGAGGTGCTCCGTTACCTGAATAGTGGGGAAGATTTCAGATGACCAACCGTATATTTGTCATTTGCAACCCTAAACTTCGGCAGTATACGGAAGCCATTTCAGCCACAGCGAGGCATGCCTATGGGCACACACTGCCACCCATATATTGCTCAAATTTGACTAAACCGGAAAGCCTGGTAAAGGTCAATAAAAAGCAAAATCTGACTATCCTGGCTGATTTCCTTACAACATTGCTTTCGGCTTCTTAATAGATGATTAAAAATGTTGCGCCCCGGTGGTGATTTGTACTGTGAATAGCTGGTATAGGTAGCGGATTCTTACTCAGCGTTGACAAGGAGGAAATATTTTGCCATATTTTCAGTGATCAGTGTCATGTACATACAATGTAAACGGAGAGGAGTGAAAAATTTTGCTATGCCTTCATCGACTCGTGTTTGTTTGTTAGATCGTGCTATGCTGCACAACGCAGATTTCGAAATTAGAAATTTCGCTTCATCTCATTCAACTCGATTTTGTATGCACAATATTGATATAGCGCAGAAACAATGCTCTACTTTCGACGATTTGTGACTTATGCGTACAATTTGAATGGAAATAGATAAGATGCTCTGCTTTATCTTTCTAAATTCGTTTTCGTGCGCATATGTATGACGGAGAGAAGAAATTTTGCAAAAATTTTATTGATTAGTGTCATGTGTGACAATGTGAACAAAGTGAGAGGAGAAGCTTGGTGTGTTTTCCTCGATTTTTTGCGTGCGCAATTTGGACGGGTAATAAAGGGAATTTCCTCATCTCTTCACCGTTTCGTGTCATGTGTGTACAAAGTAGATGAAGAGAGGAGAAATTGTGTTCTATCTTCATCGAACAATGTCATGCGTGTACAAGGCAGATGTGGAAGCGATGAATTTGGCCTTATCTATTCAACTCGTTTTTGTGTGTACAATAAGCCTGGAGAGAGAGTAGTAGTTCTGCAATTTATCGTACCATGTCATGCGTGCCCAATGTAAATGTAAATTTGAGAAATTCCGATCCAACTTACTCAATTCTTGCTAGGTGCGTGCTATGTGGACTAAGAGAGAGAAGAAATTTCGCTGTTTCTTTGATTCTTGTCGGATGTGTGCAATAAAGACGAGGAGAGAGTGGAGAAATTGTGTTATGCCTTCGTTTTCTGTCATGTGCCTACAAAGTCGATAGGGATAGAAGAAATTTCGCCTTGCCGTTATCAGCTATGCTCTCGTGCGTGTGGTGATGGAGTAGCGCAGAGGGAGATTTTACCATTGCCTCATCGTTTTGCATAGTGTAAGCAATGTGTATGAAGTGAAGAAAAGCGTTTTGCTTTATCGTTATTTATTTTACGAAATGAGTGTAGTATAGATAGAGGAAGAGTAGGCACTAGGCTTTATCCTCATTGACTTCGCACAGGTGAGTGCAGTGATGGAGTAAAAAGAGCATTTTGCCCAAATTCTTATGATATCGTTAGAGTGAGCGCAGATATAGTGAAGAATGAAGAAAAATTTTGCTTTGCTTTGCTCACTTTGCACACTCGAGTGCAGTGAGTGTGGATGAGAAGGAGGAATTTTGCCAAATCTTTATAGATTTAGCTTACGTGAGTGTAGTGAGTGCATATAACTGAGATAAATTTTGTTTTATCCTTATTTTTATCACACACGTGGGTGCAAAGTGTTTGTGTGAATAGTAGAAATTCAGCTTTAAGTTCATCAGTTTCGTTTACGATAGTAAAATGAGGGTCTTTGCAATGGAGCAATTTGCTTTATCCTTATCTATTTTTGCCGCCTAAGTGCAGTGATTGTGGGTTGAAGGGAGAAGGTTTGATACAACTTCACAGATTTCGCTTCCGTCACAGCAGTTCTCTTGTATGAATGAGGAAAATTTAGCTCTACCCCCATCGATTCCGCTTAAGTGAATGCAGTAGTAGTGGGGCGGAAGGAGGAATTGCGCTTTAGCTCCATCTAGTTCGCTGCCATGGCTGCAGTTTGATTGGATGAAAAGGAGGAATTATGCTTTGTCTTTGTCAATCTTTGTGACAAGTTCATTGTGGTTGAAAAAGAGAATTGTTTGCTTTGTCTTCATCCATTTCGATCACACAATTACAGCGAGGATGGAATGAGAGGGAAAGCAATGACTTGTCTTTACCGAGTTTAGCTAGGTGTGTAAGGTGCAGATGTTGGGAGTGGATATATTTTACTCTGTCCTTGTGGATTTGCATCATGTGCTTACACAACCGGTAGAGTGAGAGTAGAAATTTTTCATTCCATGCACTGATTTAGCTCTCGTCATCGTGGTGAGTATGGAGGTAAGGAAGTAATTGTGCTTTCTGTGCATCGAATTTTCTTCATGGAAGTGCAGTACGCATAGTGGTTGCATATATTTATCTATCCGTACATTTCATATTTGCAAACTTGTAAAGAGTGCAAACATTAATATCGAATTTTCAATTCTTCTCGTTACATTTTCCGTTGTTTAACTCATCTGATCCACGCTACTGGATTGCATCAGCATGTTAAAAACCATCGCTTGAAATTTTCAATGGTGAATAGAAAGCACATTGTAGTGCAACCTAATTTTAAAACAAATCCTTTTATGCCAATTACTTTGCGACGCCTTTAGGCACTTTCCGCCTCAATTTGGTCGCAAACCGTACTACTTGGCACCTAGCTGCTATAATGGGATTGGTTTAAACTACCGGTTGCCCAATTTCCATTCATTTGGTAAACACTTCACAGAAACGCGAATGGCATCCTAAGCACTACAAACAAATGTGATTCCTGTGTAGCTAAAATTTGCCTCTATCGATTTCTTAGGACAAAGCACAATCATACGAGACCAAAATGCACTGGCCGCTCTGCACAGACTGCAATCTATTCCTCACTGCCCGTCAGCACATTCTGCTACAAATGCCACAATTTGTAGAAAACGCTTGCATCGACCATGTTGAAAGCTCAAGCATAGTATTTGACGCTTTGGACAACAAAGAGGGTAAATGTAAATCGCAAGGGAGGAGTGCAGCACAATGCACATTGTGCAAGTAAAATTAGCATAAAACCATTAGTTATGAAATAAAAGTGGTGGTTTGAAGACGGAATTTCAACTTCCAGCTTGTTCCTCCAGGCACGCAAGTCAACTGTCACCTCCATCTCGGCTTGGGTGTAAGTTCCAGCAAAAGGTCTTAAGAGCGATTTGTGAAAGTGGTGGGTGGCGGTGACGTATTGAACCGCATTAGAAAGATTGGTAATTTCGCCCATTCTCATGACCAGCTTTTGACTGCTCAATGCCAAGACGCACTTTAACTCAACTTATTGGCATATTAGCTGCCGCAATTTTGCTTCAGATTCCTTTCAAACGGGACTCGTACAGGAATAAAGCACCTGTTTGAGCGCATTTATTGGCGCAACCAGAGAAAAATGGTTTTCGGCAAAGGTGAGAAGCTTGGCTGATTTCTTAAAGAATTAGGAGGTAAAAAGTTACCCGTAATTTAGTAAAGTACCAGCTGCCAATAAATGCACATGCAAATCACTGTTTCGTTGGGTCGTCGCTCGCATTTATTCATTGCAGCTGTCACGTTATTATGAAAATTGAGTCGCACTGTGGATGCTTGCTTCCATAAAATAAGCAAAGTATCTTCCTCTATAGCCAAGCTTTCCCCACTTCTCACCCAGTTGCCCAAGAGAGTCTCCCTATTATATTTGGTATTCATTTAGCCCAGATAATACAATGAAACATCAAATGAATTAATAATAATGACATAGATTATATCTTGAACAGTCTCTTATTCGCGAGACACTAACTGATTTATGTCACACGTAGTGGCATAGTGCTGTTGAGCAGTTCAAGAATGAGCTAGCTTTCCTCTCTCTTGTGCATATGCAGACACACCAAAAAATGGCAAGTTGGATTTTTGCATTTGATCAGTTCTTTCCTCGAGAATTCAGTGTCAGATACAGGCCTTGATGGGTGAGTGGGCTGCACCAGGTCATCCTGCCCAATGGGATGCCTTAACTAAAATTTCATCTCCATTAGCCACTCTAATGGCAAATCAGAGGAGCCCGACCGAAACGAATTCCATCATTCTCGACTACAGTGCAGAAACTGCTATTTGCGCATCTTCTCTCATGATGACTGAATATTAGATTATGTGGCTCCTTTTGAGTTGGCCTCTTACCATCTGTGTCGCAGGTATGTGTTCCACCTGTTATCCTAGGCCCATCCAACTGGCCAAATCTAGCGGCAGATTTATCAGCAGTGTAGGTCACTTAGGCCTCTTTCGTTGGCGCGGCCACCCAACGCATCTGCTGACGGGAGATGTGAAATTGATGCGGAGCGTGATTACTACTCGCATTGCTAAGTGTACCTAATTGGGTTTGGCACCTGGCTTTGCTATTTCTTGACACACCTGCCTGTCTTCTCGTCTTTCCAACGTTTCTGCGGTCCACTCAGAATCCTAAGTGCCTCTACTATGGGGGAATCTGGATGCTTAGGCACCCAATTCTGCATCCATTTTATTGTAGGCGAATATGTGCTGCACGGTGTCAACAGCAGTGGATTGATGAGTTGCTACAACCTTCCACTGCAAAAGTGTGCCCCAACTTTATTAGACAGCATGTAGCATGTGCACAGAGATGTAATTTAGCGACCAATGAAGGGATGCTTCCCAATGAACAAGAGGACTGCAAGTTTAAACGGAATAAATGGAACACATATTTATTAAGGAAAGTTACTACAGGAGTCGACGAAATTGTACACAAGCCTGTGTCAACATCAACGACAACCCGAGCACGACTAAAATACGAAACAACTCCGCCTGTGGCAAGTCCAAGAAAGCCAAGTCCTCAGGTAGACGAGAAGAGGGCGGAGTGAAGCAAACTCTTTCCCCAATAGGTCACCACACATTATTTAGAGCCTTCTTTGAAGCATCGCTTCTGTTTGCCACCACTCGACGCACATTTGCTAACACGAATGTTGATTCTTAATTTCATTAGTTCCCATGCTGAAACACAAGGCCTTGGATTTGCGGGCATTCTATGGCAGATTTAGACCACGACCTGGTGCACAACGTGACACCTTCTTATTTGTCGCAAAAGGATCCTATTTGACCGTGACCGTCGATTACACACAAAATGGAACATCACCTGAAGTGGAGGAATGCAATAGTAAGTTCCACACAGAATGTAACTTCCCTCAAGTGATCTCACTCTAATTAAGCTGAAACACTTGAATTTACTGCAACACTTACCACTTATGCTTGCCTTTGGGCACTACCACTACTTGGCTAACGATTCAGCATCTTCATTGTTGCGTCCTGCCTTTCAGAGTACGCGGGAGCACAAAGTAAGTCAGTTCGTCAATAAATGCAGTGCGCAAGTAATTTTCAAAAGAAGAAAGGAGAGAGTATGTCAAAGCCCTGCAGTTGTATCAGTTTGCTCCAGCTTGTCTTGGAACTTAAACGTTTCTGAGTTCTAAGTTTGCACCGTTCTTATTTCATATCACTTGCAAATCAATGCTTTGTAGGCTTTTAATAACTAGCCGCAAACACATTTCATATCCATCAGCTTAGGCAACCAAATGGTTACCTCACAACGTTCGTTCATCAGCTCTAATGGCAACAAATGCAATTTATTTAACACTTGCTCTAGGAGAGACAACTATGACAGCTGCCACAGTTCCATAACCAACCTCAACACCTTCTTTGGGTAAGCGCACGTTGCACCGAACTTTGTAAGCGCCATCTGAACACTCGTGTCACCCCAGCTAAACAAGCCCATATGGCTAAACTTCTATCTGTGTGTTAGCTGCTAGCGAAAAAGCAGTCATGTCTAATCATCAAAACCAACTCTAATGTAAGTTTTAAACAGCAAATGCCCGAATTAGACCCTCTCCCCACTAGGGCCTTGTCTTAATTCCGCTACGCTTCTAAACTTTTAGACGAACAATAAACTTGCTTAATTTTCCTCACACATGGTACTTGTTGCAGAATAATTGTCAGTTGTTGTCCTTAAGTTGGATTTGATTTCCTGCCTACTAACTGCTTATCCCCTCTCCACATGCAAGCCATCGAGACATTCTCGTAAAGCATGGCCTATTTTAGAGTACATGCGTTGTTCAGTGGATCAGTGCCGCATTAAATATGTAAATATGTAAAGTGCGCAAGGAACCAAAAAGCCTACCAATTCATTGCCTTCCGCGTCTTTAACACCAGATGCCAATATAAAAGACTTCTGTCCTTTGATAAACCGCGAAAACGGAAACGAGGTCACCATATCCACATGACCTTACAATTAGACAGGAAGAATATAGGTAGCCTTTTCCGCATTACTTAAGGCAAATGCAATGATTGTGCTGCTTTAATTGCAGCACATAAGCTAATACCTAGTTTGGGCGTCGAAAACCTGCAATAGGGCACGAAGTACGTGGTTGACATCAAAATCGATTGGTAGTTTCTGTCACGGATTTGTATCTTTTCTTGTTTAGTCACGTCCTCTATGGTAAGGCTAGCTTTCTTTAAAAGGAAAGCAATGCCAGGGCGATTAAAGATACAAAATAGCATTAATTTGGGTTAGGAGTTAGCACGTGCTGTGGCACATGTAAATTTCTACATTGACCAGAGAATATACGAGACAACGTAAACTAGCTGTTCACCAAGACGCATGTCGCAGTCATTATAAGGTGCGAAGCATTAGTTTTTACTAAAGTATGGTGCGAATTTGTTTATAGGATTACTGTTTTATGAATAGCTGAGTAACTGAATTTAAATGAATAAAATAGTGATCAACCGTAGAATGGTAAGGTGAAGCGCGCATGCCTTTGCTCCATTCACAAGGGCTACCCCAATATTTGCCATTGAGGATGCACCTGTGATCTTTGATTTCCATCATGTCCGCAGAGCTAGGGGTAAAAACAACCACAATCTAAGTTCGATGAAAGCGATGCTGAACTGTTATCACCAATCAGCTCGACCAAGAACAGCTTACGAGCTGTTTTTATTCTGACCTTCGTACGTTAAAAATGCACTTTATTTTGTGTAATTCAAAAGTGTGTACACATAAAAGTACCATAGCGCACTTACATAGCCTTCCTTGTACTCGTAGTCCAGTGGCTATGCAACTCCGCACGGCTTTGCTTGTTTTAATGACGTAAGAGTGATTTGGGTTAGGAATCGGCCACAGATAGTCTTTTGTGCTCATGGTTTTACAATGAGAGTGGATGAATAAGATTCAATTTTACCAATGTAAATGTAGTGTGAATAGAACTGGAATGGAATCAGTTTTGCCCGTATGTGTGCCTTGATTGTCTCCTAGAATCAACGTTTACTTCCGTTAACATAAATTTTATTGATGCTGCTACACGATGTGTTATTGTGCGTGCTACCGGTGTGAGATGGGTATGTTTTTGAGAAAAATAAATTCAGAAGCACTTGCATTTGAATCAAAATCGGTGCTAGTTAAGTTAATCAACTCAGGAGAACCTAATAACAAACAGGGAGAAACGGGTGGAACTAGTACAGCCGTGTTTAGAACACTGAAAACGCCAGGTGTCAATGTTGTTTATTTTGGACAATTATTTTGCCTGAGTACCACTAGCTTAGCGAAGCCAATGCGTCCACCTATAATACACCTAAAGCACGTTCTGCTTTATTGAGAACTGCTAAATCCAAGGAAACTTCTTCTTAAGCAAATGTGTATTCAGGAGTTTCTTTGAAGATGCTACGTAATCAAAATGGACTCCAATTAGCGAAAGTCTTTTGTCTTCTTCCACTACCTGTGCGGTCACATGACCCGGATCGACACATCCCTGTGGCATTCTTGTTGCAAATACCTCTTAGAAACAGCGTTTGATCCCGCTAACATCAATTTTGTTGATGCTGCTATGTGATGTGTTATTGTGCCTGCTACCGGTGTGGGACCTTCACGTGGAAGCAAAAAATGTGTAAGATGCATACAAAACAATGACATTTGAGGAACAAAAACGGGACCTTCTTAAGGCGACTACGGCCAACGATGAACTTCACAATCATTCCAAAATAGTGGTGGCTTGAGTACGGCGGATCAAATGTATGGGACAATTTACAAAAAAAGTGCTGAAAAGGGACATTATAATGCACTTTATGCAACATGTTACTTAACTGTCTTAATAAAACATCTTTAGGCGAGAGAATAAGAGCAATGACAAAATGAGAGACCTACAGACAAGCAACCGTGTTAGTGATAATCCTCCAGTGTCAAATGCGCCTTCCACCCACGTGAAGGTACATGGCCCAGAGGAATGTGAGCACATCCGCCATGTGACTGGCCAGTTAAATTGGACCAATGAGCAAATCCCACCTCGCCTCATTGGCCCCTTGTAGTCAGCACTGCAGGCACTGCAGGTGGTAAGGTGGGTAAAGAAAGAAAGCACAGTGTGGGGAGTTGGTAAGATGCGTGCGAAGCTGATTGTTGGACATTTGTGATCACTTAAAATAACGCATGTGTTTAGTAAACACTATTCATGTTTATTACTGAACAATATTATTATTATTATTATTATTATTGTCAAATATTGGCTATGTATATGGAGTGGATGGATGGATGGAAGCAAAGAAAAATACGTCAGGTGCGTTGAGGGAGGAGGAAAGAATGCGTCAGAAGTTAGAGGAGGAGGAGGAGGAGGGGAAGGAGGATGAGGATGAGGAGGAGGAGGAGGAGGAGAAAGACAAGAATGGAAGGAAGGAGGGAAGGGGAGCACATAGCACGAGTATGTCTACCGACAACCTGTAAGTAGGTGGGAGAGGATATGGCGATTGGGTGGTGAGTGGGTGAGTAATGAGTGCAAACGGCGGCAGTGGCAGATGCGTGGACGAGATGTGGGACAGGGAGAGAAAAAAGTGGGGAGGAATTGGAGGCGAGAGAGTAGATCCTACTTGAGGGAAAACGAGTAAAGAAAGGAAAGAAAAGAGGTAGAAAGAGGGGCAATGAGACGAAAATGATGGGACATTGTGGGGAAGATGAGGGAAAAGACGTGGGTGAGGTTAGATGAGGCAGTAGAAGGAGTGGTGATATGTGTGCGACGGTGGGGTTGGGGGGGGCAAAGGGGGAAAAGGGTGTGGAAATTTTTCGCGGGTGGAGCTGAGGCCGACTTGCAGTCGAGTGGGGGGGGCTCGCCTCCCGCCTGCCTCCTGCTTCGCGACCCCAGACCGGGTCGATATCCAGGGGTGCCTGGTGGGCTACGGTGGCCCTAGAGTCTACGTTGACCCCTAGTTGGCACCCGCCTTAGGGTCACGTGACCTGTACGTCAGCGTGGATAGATGCCTAGGCCTGCTGGGTGGCCTTGGAGCCAACGTTGCCCCCGAAGGCAGATTGGTCACAATGCTTGAGAAGAACATGCCTAGTGAGAGACTAAAATTGGCCTAATGGTGTGGCTCAGACACTGGCCACAAGGTGATGCTAAAGGGCCAACGAATTCTCTTTTACTTCAATCAATAGTTAAGTAAACAACAGTCGCATTATGTAGCCTTCTCGCGTCAGCCATCGCAACGTAGTTAATGGTAAAAAACACTTAGGGGCTATCCGTTCCATTTACAACATTTCCATGCAACTGAGGAGGGAGTTGACCGCAGAGTCACTGAATCATTTTGACAATTCTACTGGATCTGGAGCCTCGTCCAGTTTGGGAAATGGACCCGGGGACGATGGATTCTGCTAACCACCACGCGTATTTATGGACAGACTTAGACTGCTCGCCTAAGGTGGATGACAGAATAAAGAGCAGCTTTTGGGAAATGGGCTATCGCGTTCATTCACACTGTCGGGTTCCTCATTAAGTTATGGTAGGGAAACTTCTTAACGAAACTTTTCTGGGTGGTTTAAGGCTAGTTTTGCACCTATTATCAGTAGCTACCTTGCGAAAAATAAGACTGGTGTGGTTACCAAAGTTCGGTGTTCTTAACAGTTCTGTTATGAATTGGCTGTGGATGCCGCATCCGTAGAATATACCCTTCCTCCAATAAGCTCGACCCCGCTTTTCTTCCACCCTAATATAGCGCCTTAGCAGAAAATGTATGTTTGGCAGGCAAAAGTGGATTGCGCTGCTGGCACAGCCCAAAGGCCACCCTTCCAACATGAAGGATCCACTCAATTAAGTGACCATAGCCGAATTCGAGGGCAAAAACAAACGCAGTACAGCAGGTAGTTCTGATTTTAGGTACGCATTCTCTCGGCCATTGTAGGTCAGGTATGAGCCGAATCTGCGGGCACAAGCGAATCGTTGAGGCGCATCATTAGCGTTAGGGCTAAATACTCTAAACAACATATCGCCTGGGCTTTGTTGAGGGCAGTGTAGTGGGGTGTTCGAAGTAGGTTTTAGCACTTGACCAATGTCGTCTGTCGCATAATCCTCCTTACTTCCTTCCGAAATTTAAGAAATTTTTAAATCTATTTTTGAAGGCTTATCATGACGTTAAAGGAAACACGGAGGACTAAAGTATAGCGTGAAAAAACTTTTCGCAAGTCATCGCGGTACTAAAAACATTTATTTTAGCAGCTAATGGTATGCTTTGACAGGTTGTTTAACTCAACTCTTGATTAGACAAGAAATTGGATCTTCGCAGTTCCTCTTGCGCTGGGAGGCTATCATAGCCTTCAGCCCCTCCTTACCTTAGTAATATGTTCTTGCCTATGCCGCTGCTACTTCTTTCCACTTCGGAAGACTGCTTCCTTCGTCGCTTCATGACGTAATGCATCTGTCATTTTTCACAGACTGCTGTGATGTTACGGGATTATTGTGTTAATTGGTGCCTCAAGGCTTTCGAAACTTTTCCTCTTGGAACAGAACGAAAATGGACTTCCCATTTAACAATATATTTTTATTAAATTATAGACCATGTTGGTTCCATTTTCAGATTTTATTGACAAGATTCGTGAGTCTTGGTTATGATGGCAAATGCTCAGCAGTTACTTGTTCTCGGTTCCTTCACATAGTACTGGTTTATCAACCCCATCTGTCGCTCTTGCTGCTTGGCATGCGGTGGTAAAAGGTCGTCTTGGCTCAATGTTCAATGAAACCTCGTATGTTTGATCATCACTTAGCAGCCGAGTTGGATCTAACAGGTAATCCACAACCTAAAAGGCGCCTTCAATCCACAGTTGTGACTCACCTCTTGCCTAAGTTTAATCATATAGGGCGTTTGGGTGTATCTCCTTATCTCCATGAGTACATGCGCCAGCTAAAGGAGCTGTAGTGACTTGAGAAATCAGTATTACCATTCTCATCTTGCAGAAATTTATCAAACCGTGTTCAGTAATATCCAATGCGCCCTCTTCGATGAAGGAGAGATCCGTCAGGTACATGCCCAGATAGGGTATACACGGTGGGTCACAACTGGAATAAAATAACTGCTAAGTTAGTGCTAGCAGTAGCAACAATCATAACTCCAGTCGCAATTCTCAGCATACCGGTGGAGCCGTTCTCGCATGTTCTTAAACCTCGCGTTCGCAGCCACCAAAGTAAGAAGCTTGTCAAGGGACTGCTTAGACTGTTTTGAAACCACGTCCCAGGTCGCCTTCAGTCGGTGGACGGAACTGTTTTCCAAAGCCGCGCAAATTTGTAAAACTCCATTGTAGTTCTGCAAACATCGACATATGTCAGCGATTGCAATCCATTTTTCAATACAAGCTGCACGATCTGGGATGTCTGAGCGGGTAATGATCTCCGAAACAACTAGTTTACTGACTTCATTAAAGCGTTTCGTCACTAGCATCACGTGAGGCGCCTTGGTCTCCTTTCCATCCTTCATCCATACTTGATTCAGTAGTTCTCTGCAATACGGGCAAATGATTATGAGTTGGAATTCAGAGTAACTATGTCAAGCAAGAAGTGGAGATTTACTGAGTTTTTAACGACCGGAAAATGTGGAAATCGAGATAGGTTAGCTCCTCCGCGATATCTAGTGCTGGTATTGTATCGAAGTTCTCCTTTGATGGGACCTTTGAAAACGAAAAAAGGTTTACGGATTGCATATCAAGTTTGCTTTTGCTAGTTTTGTCCTATATTGGCAGAAAACTATTTGATTCATCAAAAACGAAGAAAGAATTTGCCAGTGTAGACCGCATGAATTTATTTTCATCAGTCAGGAGATACGTAGATAGGAATGAGTAGGGCATATTTTCTTTATGGAGTTGTGTTCTAATTACTCAGTAATTTCCTTGGCATTTACTGCAGGCAAGTCACTAAATCCTGTCAGTGTTTTTTTATGCATGCAACGAATCAAATTAATTTGTTTGCAACTTATGTATTACGGAGACGCTGTGGGTTTTTAAACGATTCTAAGACCAGCCTAATAAAAAATACAACGAATTTTCGCATCCTTACTCAAATTATTGTGAAATCTTGGGGGAACGGGTATGAGTTTTGGCTTCCTTTTAGTGCCTCCTGTCTGACCAATCAAAGAAGGCCAGGTTAGCACCTCGGCTTTGCTATTGGTTGAAATAAGTAAGTGGATTTTAACTGAAAAGTCAAATGAAAAATAAACTCACTTGTGATGGGGTCATGAGAATGTCTAGGTCAACATGAGATTCGACCAACTGGTCGTTGAGCATCTCCTTGGAAAGCTGGAAGGCCACCTTTCGATTTGAAACAATCAGGCGGGGGTTGTGAAGTAACTCCTCGAGCAGAACCTGCATTTTGGACTTGAGTAGGGCATCGCAGTCGAAATCCTGGATAAAAGGAAAGTGGAAGACAAATAAACTCGCCACTGAATCGGAGGAAATAGTGACAGTTCATTGCCGATAGTTGGGGTGATTTGGGTTTTTATTCGAGCAACCCACTTTCTTAAAAATAGAATATTCGTCTACCTACCTCTGGATACTTTGTGATCCAATGCCGCGCCACGTTTAACACCCTCAGTACTGTCATGCCCGCCACCACCGCCTCTCTTCCCTCCTCTGTGCTCGGTGATGTCAATCGCAGGAAATGAAACTCATCCTCTACAGTCGTCCTTCCTGGGATGGATGCCATAGTTGTCGTAGGTGGCGTTTTATCCAAGTGTGGTAAAGACGCAACAGCATTTGCTGACGTTACTAGATTTGTTGCTATTGCTGTTTTTAGTGGGGATATTTGGATGGCGGCTGTGCGCTCATGATGAGGCACTCGTGCTGAACCGCTGGCAGCAGTGGCTATTGCGAAAGCCTTCACCGCTGCCCAGTTGCTTGATCTTGGAGAGGAATATTAGGAAAATGGGATTAATTTGCAGATAATCAGAAACTTTTATCTTCTTCAAGCATTACTCATGGTAACATTATTTAATTAAGCACTTTGTCACCTTCGTCTGGACAGTCGTGCAGAGGTTATGATAGCACCCGCTTTTGGAGGTCGACGATAAGTCGGCATGTCGCATGCATAGCTCACGTGGTTTCGTTGTCGAGTTAAGCTGGCTCTGCCCCCTAAAATTGGATTCAATATACTCGCTACTTAAAAGTAATAGGTAGCATCAAAGTGCAGTGCTTGACCATATTGTCAAGTGTTTAATGGGTGTGGGGGGAAAATATGGGTTAATCGGAAACAGTAAACTTTCGATGATACATGCATTCGGCAGAGGATAAAAAGCAACTTGAGAGGCAGAAGCATAACCAGATGACGGATACGATGGACAGCGGTCGCCCTTCCATGCAAACGCAGAGAAGGGAACCGACTTGTGATATGTGAAAGTCATACTTTCACGGGCGTTGTTCGGGGCTTTTTGTGCGTTTTCCAGGATACTGGGAGCAGAAGTTGAAACGGAGTGGCGTTCGATGATTGGCAAATTTGGCATGAAGGTACTTTGATAGTCCTAAAATGATGGCAGGGTCAAGGAAGAAACGTTACTTTTTTCCAGTCATTCAGTCTAATATTAGAAAAAATGGAGGGTCAAGTAACCCTTAAAGTTGAGCTTTTTGAAAGTGCCGCGATTTTCTATACTTTAAAACAAATGGTAGGTAGGAGGGCCAGTAGTATAAAGGCAAGTATTTAAAAGTTAACACGCCTTCTTGTAAGACTGTCACTTTTAATTTGCTCTGCCTTTATAGCGATAAATGGTCTTACCCTGTTTCCAATGAAGGACATTAGTGGCGAACCAGCAGTAGCGATGGGTAAGATAAATTCCCTCGTAATGAACTGTTTCCTCGTTTCTGTTTCTCTATGCTCCACTTTCACCTCATCTAAAATCCCTGACCGAAAAATGCTTACGAATTGAAACTCATCATCTCAAAGCTCATGTCTAATTAGCTAGGGAAAGCGAATGTTAAATCGCAATAAACCCACCCATCGGACTAAGCCGCACAAGAGCCGATTTGTCTGCTTCAAGGATGGAGTGTTTTCCATCGCCTTCCCCCTCTACCTCCTTCTCCTCCTCCTCCACCTCCTCCTCTCCCTTCTTCGCATCTTCACGCCCTTTATCATGTTCTTTGGCATCGCTGATTTCTTTGGAGCGTTCCAGTAATTTCAAATTGCCAATTTCCTTCTTTTCAGTTGGCAGTAAATCAGAACGGTTTTCACGGGACTGAAATGGACGAGTAAGTAGTATGTGTTCTGCATTTTTACCAGTGCTTTATACTGAATCGTTTGCAATAATGCTTTATGTTAATTAAAGAATTTGTCTTTCAATACCTAAAAATTAGTTTATCTTTCCTTAAATGATACTTTTTCGGTAACAAAGTAAATGCATTTCTTAGACCTTATCTTTGCCGTTCTCATGATGGCTTGCGGAGTTCGGTGTGCATGCAAATGGCAGCTTGAAAGTCCTCAAAACAGGAGGGGCGGTAGGACGAAATAATAAACAGACGGACTATGAGCATGTGATTAGATCCTGTTTGTTTATTACTTTGTATTTTTCCTTGGCTTTCCACGTTCTATAACGTGAGGCAAAGGTATTGCATGATATAAAGTAAACCACCACAACCAACATATGTTCATTCATTCAGTGCCTTACTGGTTAATGGAATTCAACGTCAAGAGGAACAAATGAACCCTACAAACTGGCCTGTAACTAAGGGGTTTGTGTTGGCGACACTGAACTCACCGCATTCATGGTTGATGTCTCTGAATCATGGGAAGTTTTCAAGAAACCCGTCTCACTACTGCCCTCAGAGTTTTCAAGGAACCGAAAAATCCTTGATTTAATATCCTCTGACGCACTCCGGATCCTTCGATCTTCTGCATCTTCCTCGGATTCGCTACCTGCACCTAAAGTTTTAATTACGTGAATGACTATTTTAGGACACATTCCCTTAACTCAACGGCTTTTTAACTCACTTTCATGTTCTTCTTCCTTCAGAACATTTTCAGTTACCAGATTTTGACGTGCAACAAAGGTCTGATGCCTGGCGACATCGAGCATACCTGCGAATACCCGTCTGCCACTCTTACTTCTGGCAAGAAAACTGTCGTTGTGATGGTGTTTAGCACATTGGGTTTCAGGCCTAGAATTTCGCGAGTAAACAATTATTACTAAAACTGTGAGTAGGCAAATTTTTAGATGACAAAATGCTGGTTATGTATTTAGGTCCCTAGGCTGTCCTATCGACAGACTTGAAATAAAATTCTGGCTTAAATGTTAGAGAACAGGGCCATAGACTTGAGACGATGAATACGGAAATGAGTCAATGAAAGGTAAAGGGTTGAAACAGGGAGGTCCAGACACATTAAAGCAGACAAACTACTAAATGGCCTGATTGAGTAATTGCAAATTAATGAAGAAATTTGCTATGAGTTGATACTTAGATACTCTTGGCTATAAAACTGTACGCATCTCCTGAACAAGATTTTCCAGGTGTATTAAGTCTCGGAATGGATTTGACGAATCAGGAAGGAATTTGCAAGGATGGTAACTGGGAGACACTTTGTAGACTTCCTTATCAGGATTGATTCGAGATAGAGGGAAGAAATGTCGGAAAGTACTTTGATGGATAAATTATGTACAGGTAGGTGACGGCAATAGACATGGATTTGGATACATCCTCATAGATTGATGGATGGCTTGCTGACCAGAATGAAGTATAAGTGGACGTAATAAATGAGTGACCCCTAGATCAAGGCAGTGGATCTGGAAACTTCAGCATTACCTTGCTCGTAGCATGGACTCAAAGAGATCGAGATCAATTTTTGTTGAAGCCAGTTGAAGTGAGGGATCTCGAAGGACACAACGAAGCACAGCTATGATTGTAAGTCCGGTGGTGAAAACACGGTAGGTGAGAAGAAAGGTGTTCAGGTAGTCAATTGACTGAAACCGAGGATCCAAGAGGCGGTCCAAGAGACGACCTAAGGTGCCATGGCGGACCTTCACAAGGCAAAGCGAGGATTTAATGATCATACTGTCAATTTGTCTTGGGAATAAGGGTATACTAGGGCCATTGAGAGGTGCTTTGAACTCAAAAGAGACAAGCGCTGACGTACGATGGCCTTTAAAGCAATCCACATATTGACACTCCTAGCCCAAGCCCTTTTTCACTCTCCCACTTCCAGGTCGTATGGGTTAAACGGGAAGTGGACGAACTAGTTAGTACCTTGATGGAGCGCTTAGTGGCTGTTTCATTAACTTTTCGAGCACATAGGCTTGATTTCAATAGGAATCCAAGGTTGAGGAATGCCCTCAAACGTGCTGCGTTAGTAGAGCGCATCATCCAGGAATGCCTCGAGCAGATGAGGTAAGACAGATGGTAAGCAGGAGGTTCGAAGAAAATCCCACTATTGAAAGGCTGATGGGCTGACCGATTCGCCAACACTTGAATTCTTTTGAATTATCTCCAATGTTTTAAGTACAACTCAACAATTATGCTCAGCTGAAGCACTTCTAAAATTTCTTTTAGGTGGTTGGTACTTTCAAGACATTTTCTTTGGCTACGAAAGCATAAATGAGGTGGAGGTGGAATCCTCCACCGACATGCCAGTACCTTGGAGACACGCGCGTACCCACGAGAGCCCCTGCTTTCTTAAATTTATATTTAATCAGAAGGAGCCATCCACTTGCCTTAGTTCGTCCTTTTATCATTTGGATACCACAGGTGCTTACTCGACAGTCCTCTACTTTGTAGTGCCGAAGTATAAATTCATGTGGCAATATGTTAGATGAAGCTTAAAGTGGTTTCTGGACAACGCCAAACAATAACGAAGTCATTTTGTAACTTTTAGAATTTGTGCAGACCAAAAAATTCCGAATCAAAAGCATGGACTGCAAGTAGATGCAAAAAGGCGATTACTTGAGGCATTTTACACGAGTTCCTTGTTGATCGATACTTAATGTCAGGACAGTCTTTGAACAGCCCAGGGTCCGATCTAGGAAAACAAAAAAGGGTGCTCGATAAACCAAAGTAATTAAGTAAAATATCCAATCCTGGTTGCTGTAGAAAGTCGCATCGAACCCACCGAACTGAATAAGGCATGGAGATAGATGACACCTCGGAATGCGCGATGCTCAGCATATGACTGTAATGTAGTTGTTCAATGCACTAAAATTAAAAACAAACCTCTTTGCCCCACAAATAGCAGCGTTGGTGTTTCATCTCCCTTGTTCCGCCTCAAGGGACCATTCAAGTTAGTAAAGAAGTTAAGCGACTCATTTTGTTGATAAAAGTATAAAGCTGTACTTAAACTTTGACAGTTCTGTCGATTCTCGAACCTGACTTATATCCGAGCACCAGGCCTCCTTTTCTTGCAAATTAGAGGCTACTAGCCAAATACTGCTGGCGCCCTCCCCATCGCCTGGCCATGTTATTTGAAAAACGAGATTCCCATAGCTGCCGAGGTGGTGATCGGGGTTGGTTGCCGATAAGGTAGACATCGTTGAGGTGATATGTGCAGGACTGTCATCACCAGAGTCGTCGGCGACAATTTTGCGAGTGAAAGAGCCCGGGCGTGTCTCTCGCTTAGACTTGCCTCAAAGAGGAAACAAATCCTACTAATTGGGTGCAAGCAGCGGAAGAAAACGACGGAAAATTAGGCACGGAGAGGCATTGCAATGCACCTTCTTACACAAACTGGGTTAAAAACTGCTTCTTACATCTTAATAACTTTCTATGCTAAAAATGTACTTACACTTTGGAAGCCAATAAAGAGGAGGAGCTAAGTGTCGAGCTCAGCAGATTGGTAAGATGCATCAGAATTAACACATTTTTGTTACCAAAATTACCGAAATTTTGAAGTAGGCTGTCTTTTAGTGTAAATTCAAGTTATAAATGGCTTAGTGCCTAAATCTTAGTTCCATTAACATCTATCCAGCAGACCACTAGCGAGGTTTGTAAATCAAGATGAGTTGAGGGTAGGAAGGAGAATATGCGCTGTCTAAGTACCTCTTCTCATCCTCATTCTTTTCATAGCAACTAAAGGGATGACTGTCGCGTCGTCAGTTGATATTTAAGGTCAAATGGAGGATATAGGAAGTAACGGATCATTATTAGATGGACGAAAGTAAAGCGGGCGGCGTCAACCCAGGTCGCCCATTTCGAGAGGCCAAAATTCTTAGATATAAGTAGTTGTTCACAGCATCCTGGTGTCTCTTGATTAGCTCAAAAGAAAAAAACACCCTCTCTGAACTTAACAGCACTTTGTTGTTTTTGCATTTCTTCTAAATCGCATCTTTCACAGCAGAAAGACATTGGAAGAAATACCTGCGTAATCACCTCCTGTAGTGCCTAGTGTCAGTGCGGCCAACATCAACGATCCGTGCACCAATTTGGCGGGAATCAAATTCCGTGGCGGCGACGCTGGTATGGGCTGTTGATGTTGTTGTGGTTCCGTGGGACTTAACTCCTCTTGTCCCCCAAAGCTGCAAACACTCGGTGCGCCTGAGACGGGGCTCGGGCCGCTTTCAGGGGTGTCGGTAGGTGGTGGAGAGCCATAAACTTTCAAAGAAGATTTGTTTACTCACAGGCACTGAGGATTTGCTCAGAAGTAGGCATGACGATTGGATCTGCTCCATTTTCACTTACCACTCTCGTCCTGACTCAAGTCGGATGGCATTTCTTCAACGAGGGTGCAACCTTGTAGCGGAATTTTGCCGTTTTTCTGAGCAAAGAAAGGAAAAGTGCAAACCAATTAACATGATTTGGGCTTGCTTTTTCATGAAGCTATGTATTTGTCATTTTAAACGTTCTCTCTTCATCTGGTTCCAGAGACAAAGCTGATAGTTGTCTGGATACTGTAGAACGCGGATTTCACAAGCTGTAGGGTGGTGTGTACCACTTATTTGGTGATTTGCATCTCTGAGTCACTGTAGTGTCTATTGAACCTGATGTGACACAAGCTTGTTGGACGCAAGCATTTAAGTGCTCTTGGTCATAAAACAGTGGAATTTTCTGAGAAAATTTGTCAATCATATGAAGTGAAATGAGATTGAAGAATGGTTAGGCCCCAAGAGAGGGACACTGTTGGCTGAACCAATAAGGCTTGAGGTCTCAAGACTAAAATGGCCTATGAAAACGTCCTGACTCGGAAGTGAAGCAATTATGCCCCGCTCTTTTTGCTTTATTTGTGTCAGGGGAGCGTGTTTCAAAAGGTGGTCAGCTATGTATAGGTGGTATAGATGGCTATCCATGTACAAGAATAGATACAAAGTAGAAGTTTCTTCTTCGGCTGTTGTCAGAGCAAGTAAAATCCGTCGGGCAATTCTGAGGATAAGTGAATTGGGAATGAGAGGAATGAGCACACTACGGTTGGACCGATTGATACCCGTGCTTTATGACGCATGCCCTCATACGATCGTAAGATGTACAATTCCATGAGGAAAGTCATTAGAAAGTGTTACTACGAAAGCGACACGAAGGAGAATGACCTTTTAAAACAAAGTGCATCAGATCGAATATCACTATTTACGTACGAAAACAATGCCTCCATTTTTAGCAGTGAAGATAAGCAAGCAGCCTTGATTTACGTGTTTTATTAAAAACGGAGAAGAGCATTAAGGCTTCTCTTACAAACGAATTTTGTATATTAAATTTCATGAATTAAAAACGAAAAATCTAATAAAAACCTAAGCAAAATTCAAATTTGGAACAAATCAAAAGAGGCAATATGCTACTTAATCCATTTTAAGTAGGTTAAAACGTGATATTAGATAGCGTAACGTTTGTCTTGACAAATACACAAAATAGATGACTAGTCCACAACTGGTCATGACTACTTGCAGTGAAATAAATAATAGCTTCTTCAAGGTCGCTTAGTTGACTTGTTATTTACCTTAGCCAATTTGAGTCGTCCGGAATTTATCCTCGTTGCGATGAGAAGGTGGTTGGTAAAGAGGAAGACCTGCCTCAACCTCTCCTTTTTCTCACATGATGAGGAACTAAGTTGAGTGATTCGTGGGCAGGGATAGATTGCCTTGTTCACTGTCACCTGCACTAGAGTACCTGGCGTAGACCAGCAAGATACAAGGCACATGAACAGGTAAAGCAAGCCATAACCTGCTAGTGTTATTGCTTTCATGCATTAGAAAGCGTATGTTTACGCATGGAGGATCAACTTTAGATTAGATTGTGGAGTTGTTTTGCTCATATTTTAAGGTATATTCCAAGTTCCGCTAATCCCAAGCCTTTCTAACACGACTTAAAAGCTAGGGTTAAGTGTGTTTGACATATTCCACCATGAGCATGGCGGATTTCGCGCTTTGTTGCTACCGATTGCCTACATTAGAGATCGAGCTCTTTTGAGGCACCCGATACCGTCCGTGCATGTTCCACTCACTCCAGGTACAATCCTTTTGTTCTAGGACCATTGAAAGTAAAACGAGAAAACAAACGGAGGTAAAAAATAAAGTGGTTAGAACGCCGAAGGCTTAAAAGCAACTAACTACTTATGAAACAAGGAAAGCAAAAGCATTGATACTTCTAAAGGCAGTTCATGATTATGCAATAACACCTGTACTACTCATGTAGCAGAAGTGGACTCACCCTGTCTCACAAACACCTGATTTGCATCGAGAAGGATATCACACCCATCAGAAATCATGCGTTCGATCGCGAGGTTCTTGCGAATGTTCTCTGTCTCACTTACCTCATCATGAATCACCTTTCAAAGAAAAGTAAGTAAAATGAGGTCGTTGATGCAATCGAGCTAAAAGAAGGGAACGTACTTGAGACAGCGTCTCCAATTTTCTCTTTGCATACTCCAAATTCGTTCTATCGACATGTTCGTAAGGTGTGTGGGCAAGAATTTCGTGCAACGTGACGAGATAGCGGGGGATCTGTAGTTGGATAAGATCAAGGAATACGTTCTACTAAACACATCAAGTAGGAGGTTTTGCTCTAAAACCACTAGCATGAATTTATTAATTCTTTTGCTACATTTAAAGGATTTGCAGAAGATTGAACACTGCCAAGCATTGTAGATTAAATTTTTGCACACGAAGGAGTCCCTTAATCATTCCTCTGCTGACAGGACTTCCTTCCTTTGATGTATGCCGATGGAGATTCATTTGTGCTTCTGATGCGGGCACAGCTCTATCCACGACAACTCGTGAATGGTCAAATGTTAATACCGCCTCCCTAATCCACTACTACAGGCAATTAAGCAGTAGTCTTTACCAGTGAGTGACGACCACTGCCTTGGCTTATCGATAAAGCATTCCCTCAATCTGACGCAGCGTGTCCAAAATCCCTCACTCTGTTCTGAAGGAGCAAAAAGCAAAATTTTTGGGACTTTTTTAGGCAATCAGGATATGCAAGAAAAATGTTATTTACCCAACACCTGAAGATGAGTAGCAGTAATCAGGGATTACGGAAACCAGACTTGGCTTCACAGTGGAATCCTTGGGATGCAAAACCCTAAGCACTTATATAAAACCTTGACTTTTCACAAAAGCTTATTTTAGGTTGTGCATCCACTAAACAAAGCAGGATCGCGATTTCCTTTATTTTTTACCTCTATCGGATGTTGTGACCTCTCTTTCACAACTATACCACCTTAATAAGTATAAATCTTGCTTTCCACTACTACAAGCCACCGTAAAGTTAAGGAAGACCTAGAATGCCACATGTGTAGCGTTAGTAGAGAAAATCTGACCCATAAATTGCACCAACTTTATCTCTTTGGCCGATTTCTAAGACCTGGTTCCCCCTGAGGAATGGCTGGGTCTCTGAGGACTTATTCTAGTGCATGGCATTTTTGGGCGGTTCGCACAGTTTTGCAGTTTATTTTAGAAACCAAAATCAGTGAAAATAGCAACATCAAGCCTAAATAAGTATAAAGGAATATTGGACTGCTGTTTGTGAGACATTGGAAAAGACAAGTAATTCAGGCGAACAAATGATAACTTTCTTAATTGTAAAGCTGCTAAAATGATTCATTTGGGATAGTTGAGCAACTACAAGGCACAAAAGGCTGGTGTTAAGGAAGTGACATTAAATGAGTCCACGGTATGATGATAAATGTTTCATTTATTTATTGTGCACTTGTTTTGATTAATGCCGATTGGTGCAACGATTTGGTGCATGAGGCCAAATCGGTTAAGAACACCCTCCATACCCCAAGTTGTAAAATACGTTTGTATATTGCAGTTAAGTAATAGAAGCAGACATGCAATTAATTTGCAATAGTTTGCGCAGAAGTTTGACATAAAGGGCCGTCGGAGATGGCAATCGAGAGAAAAGATGAGCAATTTATTAAGCAAAGTTTTAGAATCAGTTTTAGTATCCTGCATTTAGCTTAAGTAAAGACCTTATCCACAAAAATTTAAATGGATTTGGCTAAAGAAAAAGAACTTAGGCAGTGTTGCCTAGATCCAATAAACTACAGAAAGTCTATTTAAGTAGGTAACTCAAGCTCACCTGATACATAGGAGAGGTGATGAAGGATTCAATCGACCTCCCCTCACATTGCAATTTCTCCTCGCATCGTTTTAGCATTCGAATGAACTCCTTTCTCATTTTATATTCAGCTAGGACTTGAAGCGAATAGTGATGATTGCGGACGTATTCCTGGTAGACGCCCAACATTGGCAGCAGCATGTCGAAGAGATCGCCTGTAAAATAAAATGGTGATAAGAAGGCACCAGTGACCAGTTAGTTTAGACAATTTTACAAAGTAATATACCAAGTATTGATTTATTTGCAGCTCAAGATGAATTATTCTCGTGCTCAATGCTGTTGCCATTCCCCGGGTGCAGAGGAACCCACAAATGCTTTTAATCTGTGAACTTTTAATTTCCAGACTCTATAAAGTAGGATATTTTCCTTTTTATGCGCTTTTTTATTGCTTTTTATAAGGGTCATAAAAAAGTGGAGTAGAGAGTTACAAATTCTGTAACAATCGGGGCGAGCGCAGAAACTTCAAAAGATCACCCGCTACATTGAGCATTCCCAAGCGCCGAGGACGCCAGACTTAGGCACGATGAAGTAGTACCGGCGGTTGCACTTTTATTTAGCGCCGAATCCTCAGTCGCAGTGGACTACATTTCGCCTTGCCTGCGCACTCACTCGATTACCTAGTTGGCTTTAAAATGGCTTCTGTTTTGTTGCAAAAACACAACCAACTTTGTTACAAGCTGCTCAAAAATGATGCTTTGCTCCTAATCAAAGGGACAAATGATTCTCTTAAATTTAATTGTTGAAAGCTTATTAATTAGTAGAACGAAGGCAATTAAAGACGTCCGCTGAATGGGGGGAAGAGGTGAAGTAGGAAGCGCTGTAAATGCTTCTCCTTAGAGGTGACTTTGGCGGGTAAACAATTTGGTAGCCTTGGATTGATCCAGCCTCCAGTCTTTCTCAAAGAAAGCATATTAAATACGGAATTCTGGTCAGGAATGTCAATTTGTGATTTGTCGCTCTAAGCTGCCTCCTTTTTCTCAATTATCTCACCCATTTAAGCGACTGTCCCACTTTCTGGTGTGATTGGCTGATGGTGGGGGATGAAAGGGAGGCTGAGGTGGTGCCATCCCTTCCCCCCCGTTCCCCCAGCCAGGCCCCATTCTCGGGTGTTTATCCAACCGCACACCAAGGGGAAACATGGAGGTCATTTCACACCTTTAATCGGTCAACAACTAATCATGGATTAGGTGGGGGCGGGGAGGGAGGGAGGGGGAGAGGTGAAGACCAGCAAATTGTTAGGGCGTCTACTGTTAATGCACGTGGGGCCGATTAGTGCTCCCTCCTGTCATGACTTCTTGGTCGTCACACATACATCACCTAATTATTTCATTGTCGCTTGTGTTAAAGGCAATTAATATTTATTCTTCTCGCTCTTTTTAATGCCTCCTTCTTCTAATTAATCCTGGCATCTTGATTTCCTATAACAGAGTCCTCGCACAAGTTAGATGCCTTCTTGAGGCAATGATTTGTTGCCTCAGTCAAATCGCTTCCTTGCAGCGTGCTGTTCTTTGCCCACATTAGCAACAGGATTTGACTTGATGTGGACAGGCAGTACGCTCACCCTACAGCGACCAGACTTATTTGACATGTGATGGCATGGGGAGGTCAAAGTAGGCAGGAGGTTGGAGGAAGGGGAACAAACTGTAAAGATTAGCGCCTTGTAGCGACCCACATTATGCAAACAGTAAAGCAAAAGACAATTTCGGTAGATATTTGCAGCTCTTAGTGAAGTAAGAAGTCTTCGGCTGTTAATTGGGATGAAGCTCAACATGAGACAGCTCGACATATCGTTTCCGGGCAAGTGAACTTTCACTTAGACCAACACATCTTAGTCCCGTCTTGTAAATTACTTGCTCGTTCAATGGACCATGCAACCTTTGAACATGCACTACAGATCCACTCCATCTCACATCACCAGTTTCGGTCAAGTGGTGCGTGTTCGTTCCAAGCAATGGAGGTGGGATGGTCCACTTCTTGGAGAGGGAGCAGTTGAGCCCTAGGTTCACTCCACACACACTCATCGCGACACCATCCAAAAGTTGGGAGGAAAACCTGTTCCAGAACACTATCAGCAGTAGCCAATCAAGTGAAAGGATGTCACATTGCGGGTTAACAGCTCACATTGCAGGAACTTGCATGCAAGGAGTGCTGATTGTTGTATTTCTTGACATGTGACAAGGTTGTTGTAAATTACGAGTGAAGCAGAAATGAAGGAGACTGGGCTTGAGTGCGCCATTGTGCTTCAAGAAGGTCTCTCGTGCCTCCTTTTTGCAAGAGAATTGCAAAAACTTTTTGGGAGACTTGTTTACCACTACTCAATGGGTTAGCTAGCATTTCTGCTTCCTCTTTCTTTTTTTCCCACCACCGGAAGTCCCTGTGTTTTGCTCAACAAAAAACAACAACAACTTCCTGCCTGCCTTTTGCTGGATTTTCCAAGTAGTGAGGCGGAATTTGGTGGACATATGATTAGCCTATTCAACTTGATTGAGACTACGGTTTTCACCTCTCCGACGAGATGTTGTAGCTTTAGACAGAGCAAATTATTAGCAGGCCCGTGCATTTTCAAGAGAACCAGTTCAGAGAGGCTCTGCAAAGAGGCCTTTTCAGGCTCCGCTGTAAAGCGAAGGAATGTTGCTTAAGGCCGAGTTGACTCGCAACCTTATTACCACGCTTTCCAAAAATTTGGTGCTCTTCAGTTGCATTTGATTGCACACTTTACTTGAACTCAGTTTTGCCTAGACAAAAAGGGGAACTCTACTTTGCTGTCTTCTGTCTGTCCATTCAACTCCAGTGTTGCTCACAAGAGCGTTAAGCAAGCTGTTAAGGTTACCTAAAACTTGGGCTCTAAAATTGACAAGTCTTCGTGTCACTCTTGAAAATTCAAAAATAAACACTTTTTAATGGACACCATAAAGTTTGCTTCTCCGCCGCAATCGTATCACGCCAATGCAGTGCACAATAGATTTGGGAAACTGATAGCTTGGTCCATAAGTCAATCCACAGTTGATTGCACAATTAAACAACAAGTTCCCAGCAATTAAAAATGTGAACAGAATGGACATCCTTCAGGCCACCCAAATATCAAAGTCTGTGGGTTGCATTAACTAAAAGCGCTTTCGTTGATAAGATCTAGCGCCCATTTATGGCATCTTTAAGGCCATTTAATATTAAAATTTGCTGTTTTACCTACTCAGGCAGTTTATTTTATGTAGCCTGTGCTCTTACACACAATAGTGCCATCTCGCCCGTGTCTACGATGCAATGGGGTCTTGTCTGCGTTAAAAGGGGAAAACCAGCGTCCCTATGACGTGCGTCATTACGCCTTGAGGCAAGCCGCAACACCACAAACACTCTTGGAGGCGAGTATTCTTTCATCTCCAAATAAGTAATAAGGTGCCGTTCTCATACCCGACAAGGCTTTGGAGGTGCCGGACACCAAATGTTATGCACCGGTTTAGTAAAATCGAAGTCAGTTAAAATGGCTTGGCAGGAGGGTTGAAAAAGATGGTTTGTGTGGACAAAATAATCACAAAAATAGGCCTACCCAACTTGAGAGTTGGCCAATTCTCCATTTTGCGTCGTAGGCCCTGAACGAAGATTTGGTGGAGAAACATTATTGTCTCCCTAGAAAGGCAGAAAGGAAGGAATTTTAAAGAAAACTGAATCAAAGGTGCTGGGCTTTACCGACTCGGAGTTGCATATCTTGCTGTTATTTTCCAGTGCGATCGCAGGCTTTCTCATCCTCTCTCCGTAAACAAACTAAAAAACCAAGCAGTGTGTAAAGTGAGGTGGGATTAAGTTGGGTAGTGATCGTTATGAACCTTTCCACGGAGGGTTCACACATTTCAGCATCCCAAACACTTCAGGCGGAATGTAACGGCGAGGAGAGTAGCTATATGCAAAAGGGCTTTCTTGACAGCTAGAAATGCGTGTTTATTGTAGCCATACCTTTTTCTATGCCCAGCCAAAACCAATGACCTCTTGTATGCTCTGACCTCTGGACCATGTCACCGTGTCCTGTGAAACGTACCCAATCGTGAGGGGCAAGTGCGTGGACTCCCAGGCGTCAGGCTTCACTAATCATGCCAATCTTCTGTTTCGTAGGAAGCTATCAATCACGGAAGTCACACCGGCCACGAACCACCTCGAAAATTTCGTTACGGGGCTCCATGCTCCACCATCTCCCTCTACTCTCGGGTAGAGGTGTGCGACCGTGAAGTTAAAACAATGTGGCAGGGAGGAAGAGAGGCAAAATCCAGTCCCTTGGGAATTGTGCTATTGTTGTTGTCGTTGTGCGACTGCTGACTATGGATTTGCATGATGGGTAGCACAATCCCCTTCTCCCAGTCAACTTCACATACAGAGCGCATCTCCAAGTCCAGTGCGTTTGTCTGGAGAAATCAGTGACTTTGCGGTTGGCTGTCATCATTGCTGCATGACAGTGTGGTTAATGACATGTTTCACTCGGGAGAGTTTCTCGACGACCACTGATTAAAAAACGATAGCTGAAGTGTAGGGTTAACCGATTGAAGCACCAAGAATGACACTTGAAGGCACACGAGGTGCCATGCAATGCTCGCGTTGGACACCAAACTCTCAGGTCTCCGTGATTGTCTCCTCGCAAGATGACCTCTCCTACGGACTATGCCAGTAGTCGCACTCCTCCTGTCCGTCGAATGTGCATAGATTTTGCCCCACATCGTTTCCACCAACAGGATGACAGCTGCGAAGTCAAGTCCAGACTATGAACTTGCCACCTAGTCAGATCTGGATAAGCCCGTAAATCGTTCTGAATGTTGCGCCTTAAATTGGATGTTTTATGCAAGCAAAGCGATGCCTTCTAGCCCATATGTCTAACTGCGTGGAATCCAAAATTCTCCACCTTATGGCATGTCCTTCCTTCCATCCTATTTCTGTCCACATCAACACAACCTCCTCGTCCAGGCAGGCACGGAATTTGGTTTCTTGGTGCAGTTATTGGATTCGGGATTGAGTTAAGAGGGAGAGGAATAAGTGGTTGAGGGCGCGCAACCACAAAGGCTCTAAAAATGCATTCATTCATTAGCGAGGGCCGAATGCTGAGCCTTGAAGTAAGTGTAGAGTTGACTGACTCGAGAAGTCAAGCCAGTGGCATGCAGAATAGTCCATTACAAACTTAATCATGGAGGCTGAACAGCTGACACTAGCGTGGTTGATGGGACTAAAACGGGTGTAGCGAAAATTCCCCCAAAACAGTAGCCACCAGTCATTCAGCCTGATTGGGTCCTATTCTCGCGAGACTGCTCAACCCATGATTTGGCATTGCGTTATTACTTTCCTGTACCAAAATGGTACACCGCTTGGTGAAACCATGAATAAACTACTCACCCGAGGGAATACGCTACTTACACATTTAAGTAGATGGAGTTCACATCCTCATGTGTTATTATGGGCTTCTTTGAGCTGGCCGCCATTCTGAATGGTCGGAGGAAGCAAGTGACGAGTGTGATTAGTTGTTGAACATATTCCTCCTCCCCTTCAAACAGCTTGAAGACGATGGAGTTGCGTTTTCGCATTGATTCGGCGTGAGGCGAAAGGAGGTACTCCTCCACAATGTGTTTCCATCGGCGTCGGCATAGCCAACCGCGAAGAAATGACTGCACCTTGGTGCAAAGAAGATTAATTTAATTTGCTAGACAACTTAGTTTGCCCCAAGTTTCCTAAGATGTAGTTGGTGGTATTTAGGGGCCCAGCCGCCCAGTCGCCCTGTACGTTCCCGCCAAATTAGTTCACCATTCGTCGCCTCAATAAGTTTTTACAGTCAACTTAAAAATTTTACTGATAAACAATTCTTCTTGGCATCAAAAGGCCAAATTCACAGCAATTCCTTGCCAAAGTGTGAAGCATGTCATCCCCAACGAAGACTGCCGCGGTCTTTTGTGGAGGAGGAAGAAGCGAGCTACCGACACTTACGCTGTTTGGATGAGGCCACTGCTTGGCGCCTCAAAGTACGTCATGCTGTTCACCAGGAACACAAGCTTAGTCGGCTTTTTGTTTAAATTTTAATCGGCCTTTGTGATTGAATAAGAGGAGCTGAGGGATAGGACAATTTGCGCATTAGAAAAAGTCCACGCTTCCAGGAAAGACAGCTTTACACTAGTGAAAGTAACGGATATGAATATGGAAATTGATTTAGTCGTAGCTGCATCGCTGTATGGTGCAGTAAGAACCTTAAAAATGTGCGACACAGCTGAAACAGGTTAAAGTGACAAATCATTTTAAAGAAGGTATCGAAACGAATTCAAAGTTGAACACTTTTAATTCTTTTACTTGACAAGTTTATTAAAGGAGACCCAGCTGTATGGTTAACTTTCTCCTCCTCCTCCTCCTCCTGCTCCTCCACGTTCCCCCACAGTGGTGGAAGTGCTTGTCACTCCGCCCTGACGCCAGTCCAGCGGACACCCAGCGAGGCGATTGAGGAGGGAGCCCAAGTGAGCTGCCAACGGAGGCGTTCAGTGTCTGCCGCTTTTGTATATTTGCTGTTGTATTATATGCGTACTTCCTGTTTCCAGGGCAATTTATGTTCCTCCACCTAATAATTATTCATTTTCTCTTAGTTCATTTAAATTGTCAAACTTAAATCCCACAACTCTTGATATCTGACCGAGGTTTACTACTTTGAGCACACACCAGGCAAGTATTTTTTGTTAAATAAATGAAGCCTATGAAAGGAAACTAAAGTAGATGCTAATGAAGCCGAATTGAATAGGCGGTACTACTGCTTCTCTTTGTCTGTTCAATTGCAAGAAGTGATACACCCTTTGTCCAATTAGTCGCCTTTTTTAATGCTCTAAAGGCATCTTATTGAATGACATTGTTGTGCGACTGTTTAACGTAGGCGGATGCGTACACAGCGTGGATACGCCAGAGCTAGCAGTCAGGCTTCTCGCCTAGGCGTTACGTTAACAGTAAAGTAAGAGTCTGGACAAATGCCAATGCCCTGATTATTTGGCTGTCAATCAGTCGCCTTGTTGACATCTGGACAGAGAGGGGTAGGGACGGAGGGAGCATGAACCCCCACCACCACCGATGGATACGAACGCACCGTTGAAGGTGGGTTCGTGCTGCCAACATGAATCCCCCCTCCAAACGCACTCACTCCTTACACTTTCGTTGAGACCTACGTATGATGGTGACAATCGTTTGCATTACATTAATCAATCTTACTGCCAATCTTCAAAGTCGGTTGAGGGGTTGGAGGAGATCTGTCACCCGATATATACCTCGCCAAGGGACAGCATTTACAGCCACCAGGGAGGTGTGCGAAAGAGCATTGCGGTATGGAAAAGAGAAGTGCTTTGGTGGAAAGGCATTTACCTTCTTGATCTTGCGTATTTGATCGGATTCCTCGACGAACAACTGAGTATTTGGCTTGGCTGGAGCAATGGCGTTGAGCTGGAGCAAGTAAAGAGAGATGTGAATGAATAAGTAATGCAGCAATGTCTCCTCGCACGTCAGAAAGGCCGCCTCAAAAGGTGTGACAGGTTGCTGCATGTCCACCTCAGGAAGTCGCCAGTGGCATGGCAGTAGGAGTAGATTGGTCTCCTAGCCACACCCGACTCTTCTCCACCTCCAAATCTTTTCTATTTGTTATACAGCAGTGAATTTAACTTGAGAAAGTGAAAAAGAAGTACAATCACGAATGATTGCATGTGTCTCTTCTGTTTCCGGTGTCAGTAGCGTGCATTTTGACTTCCCTCCCCCATTCATGCACATCAATCAACTGAACAGGAGTGATGATGCAGGAGACTAATCCTCCTCCTTCTAGAACAGCGCACCCTTTTTGTGTACTAGGCAAAGTGAATTTCTGAAAAAGGTGAGTATTTTGGGGAAACAAAAAAAGAAACATTTAGTCGTCAGACCTAATTGGGCTACATCATGGAGATAAGTCGTAGGTGGATTAACTGGGGATTATGCAAACAGCGACGGTTGCCTAACAACCGAATCTGGAGCTGAGGGACAAGTGTACACAGAGTGGATGTGTGGTCGAGTTGGGGGAAGGGGGATGAGGATGGGACCAAGAAATGGATGGATGGGTACCCAACTTCTATCAAGAACATAGCACTTGAAAGTACCTCACCCATTAGATCTCCTTTTTACCTCTACACCAGAGAGTCGTCATCATCCTTCTTCAAAGGCAAGTGCTCTACTCACCACATTCATTAAATGCCACCGCTTACTTCGTTTTTGAGTTTCTTGATTTCGGCCTCCAATTCATCGGTTTGTTGAAGGTACTGTAGTTTGGCCTTGCGTTCGGTCTCCAAGACCTGCAGCAGGTAGGCCTGGTTCTCCTTCAGCTCCTGCCTCGACTCGATTACACTGCTGTACCTATAAGGCACCGGACGAATCCTAAAAGACTGCACGTTTGATCAGACTGTTGTCTTTTCTGTTGCCCTCAAGACGGAGGCATAGCTCTCCTCAGCTCCACGCACAGTCTCATAACCTCCATGGGGACAACCGAGGAGCTATGTAGGTTTGAGAAGCAGCAGTGTCTTCACATCGTCCAGTGGCTCTATATTGCTCTCAGAACGGAGAGACCGATTTTACAGAGACCTCGCCCCAGGTCCCTCTCTCTTCCGAGTCTAATCAACGCTGCAGGTCCATCGACATGACTCAAAGCCAGGGCCGCCATGGCGCATGCAATAAATGATCCAAACGGAGAGACGGTACAGTGGAATGTAAAAGCACCAGTGCAATAAAACGTTGTGATAGTCTGTAAAGCAATGAGACGACTACTTAGTGAAGGAACGACTGACAAGGGAGGCCAAATTACCCGGCTTAATGGCATGCTTAAGAGCCTCTTTGAGAAATGGTATTCTTCGTGCCGCATGAACGATTTTGCTGTCTCATACATGGACAGACAAGTTACTACTAATTAAACGAAACGTTGCGTGGTAATGAAGCAACTTTTGACAGAGAGAGAGAGAGGCGTAATTAGTCTCACTGACCGGTCACTTGGTTCAGTCCACGGCAGCCTAACAGGTCCATCGCAACCTCAGCTAGCCTACAGTTGAGTTGAGTTGAGGAGGAATTAATTAAAAAGGACCAAAGATTGTAACAGTTTGTGGCTGTGATAAAGCGACACGCCTTTTGCTTTCTGTCCCATAGGGATGCTGTGTCGAATGTCCTCTGGAGACCTCGTATCAACTTGCCAGTAGTTGAATACCAACATCCGAGGAGGCGGACAATTTGACTTGATGAGCGGGGTAGAGGCGCTACTGCTTTCTCTTTGGACAGTAAACAAAGGGCACTTGAGGAAAAATCCTCTTATTTTCCAGTTTCCATCTGCGATTAAACGGCATCGAAGAGATTTGTAATTGCCTCTGCACTGTTGGACTTTGGTTACTTGTGAAGCTTTGTCAACAAAGTAAGCGTTTGAAAATAAAAAGCAGGTCTCTCTTGCCGTGTGCATGGCGTAATCTACTTAAATGGGAAACAATTAGGTCTTTTTCCCGAATGACACACCCAACGATTCTACATCTAACTGCCAAGAGCCAAGCAATTCGAAGAATTTGAGCTTCGAATCATTATTTCCCTCTATACCCACAATTTAGCAGTGTTCTCTTTTCCGATTTGTGCAATCCTAATAGTGGAATATGCATTATTCATGTCTCCTCGAAACTATTTGCTCACCTTGCACCTCGAATGGCCGCAACCCAGTCGTCGCATTTCTCCTCACTGTCCGCACGCAGCTCGTAGTACTTTTTGCGTTTCGGCAGGCAGCAGATTGTAAAGCAGTGCTACAGGACATCCAACGCAAAAAAGTAAAATATAAATTTAAAAAAAGAAACTATTTGTTTTTTGTTTGCTAAACATTCTAACATTTATCCTTAATTCTTATCCTCTTGGCGCACACTTGCATCACCGATTGCATGCTACTATATTATATGCTGCAAATATCCGTAGTATAACAGGCACTTTTGCTAATTTTATAAAAGAAGGTGCTTCTCATTCATTAAAATTGCAGCTCTTTTCTAAAGTAACTAATTTGGAGTTTTGTTTAAAGGGAACTGGAAGAAGTTTTAGGCATGCAGCTTGATTTGCAATTTTCCTGAAGGTATTCTTAGTCAGGCCTACTAAAACTACCACCGGTTGTTTTGTCAAAACTTATTTAACAATCTGTTTCTATGCAAAGAGGAGAGGGAGGGCTTCTGAGTAATTTTTATAGCAGGATTGAAAACCTTGGGTTTCTTGAGGTGTCAGGGCTGCAGAAATCGGAAAAGGAGACCCATACATCACGAAGTTGGTTGAATTGAGGGAACGTTTGGAAAAACTGGTTAGTTTCTTTTAATGCATACAATAAAATTATCATTACAATTGACTTCATCATTAGCCGTAATTAATAGGGGTAATCTGATCGACGCGAATTTTTTGCTTCTCTTTATCTTCTAACCACTTAGCGATTCATCTCAATTTCCCCATCACTCATCAGCCAGCGAAGGATTTATCCAACTGTCAATTCATTCACTCAGTCAATAAATTTGTTGGCTTTTGCACTGCCTTCAACTGTGATGAACACATTCACCACAACTTTTTATTAAACCAAAAATCGGTTCGTTCATTGGTCTGTCCAGTCGCATGTGCATCCCTCGCACCATTTGTCAAGTTCCACTCCCCTTCTTCTCCGTTAATCTATTCGGACGACCGCACGAGATCCACATCTTCGTCGAGATGTTACCTTCACCCTTCACAACCATTTAAACGCATTCCGACACACCTCATGCCAAGGGGCCTTTTACTATCAGAGAATTTATTTTGAGGCAGGCAAGTCAGTTTTCCCAGCAAGAGATGGGCTGAGCCACACTGCCTGTGAATGAAGCAGAGGTTTGGACGCCCACTTGCCTACCTGCCTGCCTGCCTAGTGAAACAGAAGAGCACCAACTCACGTCGTGTTGCGGTGCGGTGCGCGTGTCGTGGGAGGTGCGCAGCACGAGGGTCTTCTCGCAGTACGAGCCCTCCAGCAGCGCCATGCCACACGGCTCCCTCTCCAACTTCTCCGACTCGAATTGGAAAAGCATGTTCTGGTAGAGCACAAAGTATCTCGAGGCAAAAAGGTAAGGCAAAGCATTTCTCTTTCTCTCTCTCCCTTTTATTGCATTTGTGTGCATGTAAATTTCATGAAAAAATTGAAGAAGAAATTTCGTTATTTTATGCTACAAGGTTGTCTGTGCACCCGAACAGGTTGGGGCTAGGTGCTGGCCTCAGTCTCGACTGCGGGTGACTTCATATAACGAGCACCATAGTTGAAGGTGAGGCAGCTTAAAGCGCTTCGGTGGTGTGAGTGAATTTACTACTTGTTGTTACCGTCAGGGGTGGCCTTTCATTCGGCTAATTCAAAATACGGGTTTCAACCATACGATGGGCCCTGAAAATGCGGTAAATTATTCTATTGAAAGGCCCTGACATTCCAGAGATGATGGAATGGACATCTAGGAGGAAAACATATGGTTTGGTGTAAGTTTTGACTGTTTATCAAGAAATGGAAAAAATAAATTTGGCTAAGATTGGAGCTGAAGATGGTCTAGATATTTAAGGGCATTTTTATCCATAACAATATGCACCTCATTATCGAGGAACTCAATGCCTCTTCACGTCTCCTGCCCTTTTTCGTTTACACACAACAAAGTGACTTTTCGCCTGTTTTGCAAAGGGAAAGGCAAACTGTTTGGAAGCAAGGGATGATGCACTATATGGGGAATTGGGAGACTTAGAAGTATGAAATGCGAGCGTATTGAGTCTGCCATTGATTAAGCTCGGGTTTCCCAAACCTTTAGAAAGCCGGTGCGCATTGCCTAGCACAAATAAATTTTCCTCCTCATTGGAAGGTGTCGCAAGAAGCCACAATGCAGTGGGGAGTCAACCGAAACCAAAGCTGTGTTTCAGGAGCTGCAGAGGACCCAAGTCCGCATAACAGTGGGTTAAGTGGAAAAGTTTGAAAGAACATTTGCCCCTAGAATTGCATCTCTTCCACTGGTAAGTCTCTATTCAACCGGCAACTTTCATCCACTTTCAACATACAGGACAATATGTGAATTATGCATGATGCTCAATTAAATGCATAAGTAGTTGCGGTGGTCAACTTACCGTTGCTGCCACTTCCCGGAGAGGGAATTTCTCCTCCACAAATAGCCAGACATCGTGGCTTGGCTATCCTCTCTGGCTTTTGTTGCAAGGTAAGCAAACTGCGTTCGCATCGGTCGTAGAGATATGGGCATCTTGTGGCCAGCTGTGGCAAGCAGCGCAGCTAACAAGAAAAACGACTAAAATAAGGATCCGTTATGCTCTTTATTATTAGGGATGTGTCCTTAGTATCCCCAACGGCTGCCAGGACGTTAACTGGTCACATCAAATTGTGAGAGATGTGAGGGCAGGAGACCCATTATCAGCCCCACGTTCTCGATGCTTTAAGGCGACAACAATATCGTCAGCTGTGACTTACTTGGACCTTAGCATGTGATTGGAAAGTGCTATTCAATCTGCTTTGTCCTCAGTCTGCTCGCTTCAAGTATGAGCAGAGTTTTGAAAAAAAATGACATTTCAAGAACAAAAATAGGACCTTCTTAAGGCGACTACAAAAACGATAAATTTTACAATAATTTCAAAAAATGGTGGCTTGAGTACGGCGGATCAAATGTATAGGACAATTTACAAAAGAAGTGCTGAAAAGGGGCATTATAATGCACTTTATGCTACATGTCACTTGACTGTCTTGAAAAAAACTGTTTTAGGCGAGAGAATAAGAGCAATGACAAAAATGAGGAACCTACAGATAAGCAACCGTGTTAATGATAATCCTCCAGTGTCAAATGCGCCTTCCAACCACTTGAAGGTACATGGCCCAGAGGGGTGTGCGCACCTCCGCCATGTGACTGGCCGGTTAAATTGGGCCAATGAGCAAATCCCTCCTCACCTCATTGGCCCCTTGTAGTCAGCACTGCAGGCACTGCAGGTGGTAAGGTGGGTAAAGAAAGAAAGCACAGTGTGGGGAGTTGGTAACATGCGTGCAAAGTTGATTGTTGGACATTTGTGATCACTTAAAATAACGCATGTGTTTAGCAAACACTATTCATGTTTATTACTGAATAATATTATTATTATTGCCAAATACTAGCTATTTGCACAGGGGCTTGAAGGATGGATGAAAGCAAGGACAAATACGTCAGGTGCGTTGAGGGAGGAGGAAAGAATGCTTTGGAAGTTAGAGGAGGAGGAGGAGGAGGAGGGGGAGGAGACAAGCATGGAAGGAAGGAAGGAGAGAAGGGGAGCACATAGCACGAGTATGTCTACTGACAACCTGTAAGTAGGTGGGAGAGGATATGGCAATTGGGTGGTGGGTGGGTGGGTGAGTGAGTGAGCGAGTGAGTGAGTGAGTGAGTGAGTGAGTGAGTGAGTGAGTGCAAACAGCGGTAGTGGTAGGTGCGCGGACAAGATGTGAGACAGAGAGAGAAAAAAATGTGGGGAGGAATTGGAGGCGAGAGAGTAGATCCTATTGGGAGAGAAGTGAGTAAAGAAAAGGAAGAAAAGTGGTAGAAAGAGAAGCAATGAGACGGAAGATGAGGGAAAAGGCGTGGATGAGGTTGCATGAGGCAATAGAAGGAGTGGTGATGTGTGCGACGGTAGGGGTGGGGGTGGGAGGTCAAAGGGGGAGAAAAGGTAAGGAAAATTTTCGCGGGTGGGGTGGCAGTCGAACTGGGGAGAGTTCGCCTCCCGCGCGAAGATGGTGCTGCTTGCCGCAGCCGCTCTCCCTGGCCCCGGCGGTGGACAGCCCGGCCGTACGCACTGCGCTGCACGGTTTCCCTGTCGTGACAGCGAGAAACGCACGCGCAGCGCAGCTACCGTACCGTACCATCAGCTGCCCCGCCTGAACATGGTGGAGTGCTTTGACGTGCGGTGCGGTGCGGTGCGGTGCGGTGCGATTCTGCTATCCAAATAAAGAAGGAGTCATCCATGTGGATGGCTGGCTGGCCCTTCTCACTTCACTTTACTCGCAGTATGGTTTCATTCCATTTACGGTTCTTGATGTGTGCTGTTGCCTAATCTGACTTTGGAATAAGGCGTGACTAGCTTCCTCCTCAGCTAATGGCGGTGTCTGATGAAACGGGTGCGCGCGCCTGGGGCGGCTTCGCGACCCCAGACCACGCGGTTCTACAAAGAAAGCTCCAACGTGGCTGATGAAACGAAGGCTAACTCTCCTGGTTCTGGTCTGAAACCGTGCTCGTGATCCCCTCCTCTTATGGTGTACTACTGCCCACTTTGATGGTTCAACCCCTTTCTCCCTCCTATGGAGGTGTACTGTTGCGTAATCCAATGTTGCTTGGCAAGTGACCCACTTCTGTAGTGAGGTCACGTGACCGAGACCGCGACCTCGGCTTGCCTAGTGCCCCTGATGGGGTCACGTGACATTCACCCTTACGCGGATCGATAGTTAGGGGTGCCCAGTGGCCCACGATGGCCTTGGCGTCGACGTTGACCCCTGATGAGGTCACGTGGCATTTACCTTCACGTGGATCGATATTTAGGAGTGCCTCGTGACGACGCAGCGACGCAGCATCCAAGGCAAATTCGACTCCAACGCTGCCTGTCTGCAAAATATTCAAAATTTGGTCATATAACGGCTTCAAGCCTACTCTCGACAAGACAATCAATTCCAATAATGACTACTCGTAGAGAATCTACTGATGCAGCTAGTAACCATCTGCATCACATGCATGCGGCAACCCCAACGTTCTGCCTCGAACCAGCCAAAAACTCTTCATCATCAACTTCCAGACGGTAAATAACAAACACCGACAATTTTACTTCCATGCAATCAAATCACAGTGCCACCTAATAAACCCGACCTATCTCCTCCCCTCCCCCTCATAGATCTTGCTTTTCACAATGCCATCCACATGCAACCATCGAAGAATCCGGACAGTGGACGTGGCGGTCCATTTTTCCTTTGGGACAGACAGACACCAACGGCTATTTACCATGACACACCTCTCACACCCATTCGATACCGTAAAAGGTGAGGTCAACCAGTGACCTCCATCAACTGATGACACTAAAAATTCAAGGCCACACCGTCTAATATCAATGGGCTTAACTACAAGTGCATTGATATTAGCATGCGTAAAATTTGAATTTAATTTAAACTGCCACCTTAGGACTGCACTTCCCACCGAACAGTCAGAAATCTGCTAGCGCATCTAGCTACCACTACTTACACCACGCACACCTGCTAACACAATTATCCATGCCACCCTTTATGGACAGCTGCAAAACGACCAAACTAATAAAATCTCATGTCTGCTCACCTCCAACAGCAAAGACCCTCACCTCGCCAGGACATTCTACGTTTCAAAGTTTGTTGATCGTCGCCATATCTTTTAGAAGCCAAAACTAGGAGGTTAGCACTTGTTTCACTCCCTTCTCGGTTTCAAACAATCTACGATGAAAAATGAAGGCGTCACAATCAGAAACATTTCTCATATCCACCTCGTTTTACCAAATAGCTATGCATTATTGACCAGCAATGGGAAAAGTGAATCAAAAGTAATCGCAACTAGTAAATTGAGACTCGTTTCCACCTGGACAAAGTCCAAAGTAATGGCAAAGGCAGAAATCATATTTAGTGTCAGTCGAAAATGCCTCTACACTTATAGCAAATACTTTACCAAATACTAGGTACATTTGCAACAATGTTCAGCAAATTGGGCCTCGGTTGTCTGAATCCACCTTTATTACAATAAGGAAATAAAACAATGAAAATTGGTAGCTTAAACTATTGTACAATGTAATCAAAAAATTAAACCTTAGTAGTAAATAGGTGTATACGAAATTGGATGTTGAAATGCACACATGTGTAAATGAGCACCTTTAAGACGTATTAAGGCTAATGCGATAACGAACTAGATTTTCAATTTTTTGCAGGCCTAAACAATATGAATCAGAATTCATTGTATCAACAATGGCAAGCTACTAAACGCGAATAATAGCATTGGTATTTCTGAAGCGCCTGGCTCTTCCTCAAAATATGTAAAATAGGTAACAAATGGTCCCGCGCCAAAAGACCGAGGACAAGTTACAAAGCACTCGTGCATCGAGTCGTGATCATTTTGAATGTAGCAATGTATTTAAACGTAGCTGGTTTATTTGCTCTGCATAATTTATCAACAATCCTACCTTACCGAGCAATCATTTCCACCACTGTGAGGCAGTGCTGCAACGAGCGCAGTTAAGCCTACACATATTTTAGTGACCATGCTGACAAAGATGTCAGCTAATTTTCTTCATTTCTTTCTTAGACCCTGTTATTACATACTATCCGCTTGTCTTTTTGATAAAATGAGTGGAGACAATGGAGCATATATTTGACGCAAATTTATAAATCTCCTCGAAAAGCCAAGCTTATGAATGGGTCTTTGCCTACATGGATGTGAACACAGCTAAGTTTTATCTAGTCCTACGTAATTTTACCCAAAATATTGATTATTCGTTTCTTGAGGTTTGGTACGGTCCCTAATGGTGCGCAGGACTTGCTTTTGGCATCAAATGTAAAACACGTCCACAATACTTTGCTTTTTTGAACTGCCGGCTTCGCCAACTTTGGTGGTTACATTGTACAAGCCGAAAAGCCTCATTCCCTCTGTCTACGGAGCATACATAATCCGCCCTAGCAATGTGCCGTCTCTTGCCCTCAAGGAAGGCTCGCGAAGCCACATTGGCAGCAGCGTTTAGATAAGCATGTAAAAGCGATAGCCACCAAACGCCTTATTCACTGGATACAAGATCTATGGAGGAGGGGAAGCGCTGGTTTTCAGTAAGGCTGTGTGCCTCATGAGCACGAAAGCGTACCAGTGACGGAGATTAGTGGTCCTTCGATGCCACGCGGTATGTAGGAAGGATTGGATAGCTGGGTGATGTTCGTTTCTTCCTCCTCCTCTGCTACATTGCCAATGCATTGATACTGCAGCTAGCCATCAATCACCTTCGGCATTCGAACAAAGTTTGCCACATTTGTCCTAGGTATAGGCCCGTCATCAGTCAAAAGGACAAGGCAGAATATATTCGCCTGAGCTCTCCCTTGAGATTAAGAAATAGACGAAAGTTTGTCAGTTTGTTTGCCTTAACACAGAGCCCTTCCTCTACAACATTGATTATCACCAGAACGCTGCGTGCGTTCTTTTGGAACCCATCCAACACATTCAACTGCTCGTTGGTCGAAGTTGATGCTACAGAGTTAGTTGGAATGATACTAATGCAGTACGACGCTTTCAACCTGGCATAGAGAGGTGTCACTGCCGAGACCTCCGTGATTTGATGGGCCACTGAGAGCGCGGTGATTACCTCCCTCACCAACAGCAAAGCAGAGAGTCCCGTTGTTTGCTTCCACCACTTCACGTGAATACAGTAGCAATGGGAGCAATGAAACCATCTTGGAGCTCATGAGAAAGCGATCAACATTCGTTCTCGTGGAATCGAAAGCCAGCGGCTGGATGTAGTTGGTAATGGAAGGCAGGTGGACCTGTCAATAAGCCTCTAGCGCCTCCTCCAATGTGGCTAAACTGGTCTGAATGATGCTGGCACACTACGAATTCGTGATGACTGTAGTGGCCATGTTATGTGACCATGGCTGACTGGCTGGTCTTCGGGCCATGCCTGCGGCACCATTCCCTCTGTTAACGAAATATGAGCATATTCTGACCTAGCGTTATGTCTTCTTTTACCTTCAAGGAAGTCTCAGAACACCACAATGTAAGTGCCCATTCTGGAGGGAATTTCATTCCTTTAATTTCCGCGTGCCCAAGAGTGTGGATTATAAGGAAAGTGTGCTAGATTTAGGCCTTTCGCATTCTTTGTTTCTGTGCTGTCTCTAGTGGAATACTCGAATTCTGTTGTCTAATTTAATCAAATGCTAGCATCGACCATGTCCTTTTTGGCAAGGGAGCACAATCAAATTCGCTGATTTTAGTGGGTACAAGTTCCATTCGGATAAAGGCAAAGGATAAAGGTACGAATTTTCCTTGACGAAAAACTTTTGACTCTTTTAGACGATTCTAGGGTGACGTTCTAGGTTCTGCAGCAATTGTTTTAAAAAGGTACAAAGTTGAGATGAGGAAACCGTAACCTTAGTCTTTCATGCTACAATAAGGACAAATTCGTTGAGAGAAATTGGCAACTAAAGCAACGATTGCAGGCTGCTGCTTCTTGCGCCCCATTTTCGCCTCTACCGCATCAGTGATTTCAAAATATAAAGTCGCGATTGTTCAAGCAGCTGAACATGAAGTTTTGCTCACAAGAAACCGACTTATAATGCTTCCTCCGCCCCGGTTCAGATAGCTGTTGTCGACGTTACTGAAAAAAACAGGAAAAAGAGCAAGCAATCGCGTGCTGATTTCAATGAATGAGTGTAGAAGCCTAAAATTATTTAAAGTTTTAAACAGCTTTTATTGCGGCGTTCAAGTTGCAGTGAGGGTATTGTACTTAGGTCTTTGAAATGCCAAAGCGCAAATTTTTACCCCGTTCCCGTCCTGTTGTTTCAAACAAGCTTTTTATGCAAGGATTTGCCTTTGGCCTAGGTGAATCTCACGCCTCCAGCAGCTCATGGTCAGTTCTAGAACATAGTTGGATGCACCTCTGCATGAAGACACGTTCCTCGTCTCTATGAAAGGCTTTCCCTCTCTATTTCTTGGTTGCAAATATTAACGGGACGTCTTTTCATACACTACAATGATCGAAGAGTTGAAAGAGTCTGTGCTCTTCCGTCGTCTAGTTCGATACTATGGAATTCAATTGACGCCCCTTGCATAAGGTGGAGAACTGCAGTCTCATAACAAACAATATGCAAGCAGAGACAGACAATCATAAGGCTGCTTTCTTAACGGAACTCTACTTTAAGTGTTGGAGCTGCGGTGACTATTTACCTCCCCCACCAGCGCAACATATTTAATGTTTTGATTTCCTTAAAAGGACTTGATGCCAATTCCATATTGCGTGTTCCTCACTGGTTTGTAATAATTGGCTAAAATTTAAGGCAGTAAAGTAGGCATGCGAGCTGTTTTTGATGAACAGATGCACTTATTTTTATGAACAAATTTTTGTGGCAATGTGAAAATTGCGCTTCAGAGCTGTGGTAAATCTGTTAAAATTGGGCAGTTAAAGACATGCTGCACAGTTGACATTAGCACTTGGTTTGTCTTGCACTTTGATAATCTCATCTCATCAAGAGAATCAAGGGCAGGAAGGCGAGTCTTGAAAAGGGGCACTAATTAGCATCAACATCAATTTGATGCATTAAATTGATGCTTCTCTCGGACTGCTGGCTGGCGTGCGATCCGGTCTAGGCATTTACTGCAAGGTGAAGATGGCTACAAGATCAGTTAATTACAGGCTGGAATAAACAGAGCTTGCGAATGCTTAACTCACCTACTCTTGGTCATCATGACCACTGAGTGTAGGTTAAATTTCAGGTTCTTAAATTTACAGAAGAATGGTAATGAAAAAATAGGTACGGGCGATCCGAGGTGCTAATGACGTCTATTTGCTTCTGCCCTCCCCCACCAAGACTGAAATAAATACGCTAAACCCCACCGTTACATAATGAGGAGGTTAAGTGTTAATGCTACACCATCCTTTACCCTAGGTTCAGCAGTGCATGTTTGTCTGCGCAATGTGACTTCTCTGCAAATGCCGCTTTCTCCATGGTGCTAAACGTGCAGAAGCTAATTTTTAGTTGTTTGTTTTTGTTTTAAATTTATGAGTGTTCTTTGTTATGGCATTGTAAAATGCTACCACCTGCTCAGTAGCTCCCTTTACATAACGCCTCCATAGTTAATCATTCATCTTCACTTCACTATGGTTCTAATTTTCTTACAGACAAGGAGAGTGATGTAGCAAAGACAGTGATCGGCACTCTAGTGCAGGGTCTACACCTCTCTACAACCTTTAGCCTCCTGCTGCAGCACTATCATCGCGATCACGAAACCAGAGATCACCGATGGTCTCCTCGACAAGTCAATCGCCTCCGCCTGAGTTTTCAACCAGCGTCTTTGACGTTGTCTCTCCCGCTGTGCATCTAATTCATCAAATTCCCCATCGCAATGATAACCTTTGTCTGCTTAGTCGCCACTTTTGCAAGCTCTTTTATTTTAAGTGGTGCAGATCCATGACGCCATTAATGAGTGGTGTGTCAGGGCTGCCACTGAAGTTGCGATGTTTTTTGCTGCACCTGCAAACGAAGACACTGCAGCTGATGGTTTTGCTACTACCGCTGCTTCCTCGTTGCCTACGCGTGAGGCCATGGATTTGGTTGTAGGGGCTCTGGAGGTGGTAGAGCCTGACGCACATATGGTTCTTGCTACAGATCGAAGCCTTAGGGGAGGGAAGAAAATGACGTTCGAGACCCTTGCTTTGTCCGAAATGCAAGTTTTTCTTTCTTATATCGTGCGTCGATATGATTAAGAGAAACGTTTTATAGCTGCTTGGTAGTCAGTTCAAATTAAGTCTGAATGTTTGCTCTCCTATTTTCTTTAACTATAATAAAAAACTACTGCTGCTCTGTCGTAGTAACCGTGCGGCCTATGAAAGATCACTATCAGCAGAAGTTACCCTTTTAAAGTTAGTGAGCCTCATAACTCAGCTTCTAAAATGTCGGGACTGATGCTTGATTGTCGAATACGAACGGTTGTGCTGTACAACGAACTCTGTTGTAGGCATTTCAATCAAGTGACTGAAATTGTCTGAAAGTCTTGGTTCTCTCCTGATCATTTTGAGCAGCACTAGTTCCGATCTTATGTCGCGTTTGTGCTACAACATGCTACTGCAAATTTGTCAATAATATGCAAATTCTCAATCATTGCTTCAAATGCTATAATACGTTTGGGCATGATGGAGGGACATTTCACATATGTGCGTTGAGTATCCGCCACCGAAACACCCGTTTTTGGTGGAAATGATGCATACATTTTGGCAATGGAAAGGCGTAAGTCCTCTACTAAACCATTGTAGTTACTTTAAGTGACCTACGTAACGGCATTAAACGCATATCTAAAGACAACACGTGCAACGTTGGATGGAGCGGTGTTGGATAGATAAAATTGGAGGCACAGTGTCCTATTTGCGTTACCTGAAAGCTTTTGAGGCTATTGTGATCACAGCTACATGGCTTACCAATAAATGTTCATTGAGATTTGGCTATGTTGCATTGCATGGTCGGTAAATGGGTGTAACATATTGCGCAGCTGCAGGATAAGAATTATAGAGCATAAGTAAGAAGCTGGTGTTGTAAAAGCTACCACTTATAGTAAACGTAATGATGCGATTGCAAGCATGATCGTTCTGGCAAAATATTTGAATATCCTGCTGCCACATCTGTAAGGAAATGGCCATACTCTTACTGGCTAAAGAGCTCGACGCAATCACCGCTGGTGTCACCAACACTAATGTACAGCTTCGATAACTGCAACAAGATTTAGAGGTTTGTGTGCATTTAGATATCATCGCAAATGTTGTCGCATCTATGTTTTTATAAAGACACATGCCACTCATTTTGGCGTGGGAAGGCACTGTTTATGAAAAGAAGTGACTTTTACTCTCTTCAAACGAAAGATATGCAGATCGGCCGGCAAAATCATCGGCAATTCATGGTTAAAACAGGGTTGCCGTTATCAAGCCGGCAATTAAATGTGCTTCTACGTTACATACAGGTTTTGGCAGCGCATTTCTCTGATTCCTTTTCCTCCCTAATTTCAATGCTTATCTCCTCCTCCACTTCCATCGCCACCATTCCCACCGCTGGTTGATCCATACCTCCTACTCCGTTATATTAAAGTTGCCACAGGGCCTAAATGATAAAATTAGCAGAACGTTAAGTTAGCCTATGCTAACATCCCTTCTTCTTTCTGTCCCTTCTACTTCACTCTATTTCTTCAATTTAAACGTCGCTTCACTACTGGTATTCAAATGTAAATCACATATAAAGGGGTAACTATAGGCAGTCACCTGGGGTCTATCAGCAAAAAGATACTTTTATTTCCTCCATTAGGCCGATTTTTCAAACTTTACTCCAATGCGTGAATAGGTGGTTAAAATTGATTTAAGAACATTAAACGCAGTGTCGAATCCGAGCATAAGCGCAGTCCTAGAATTGCAAGCACACACCAAATACCCTATCAATCAAGATCATTGGAATTAAAAAATTGCAAATGAAGATGGAGCAGTATCTTACGTCTTTAAACCCAACTACCCAAATAAGCACCACTTTATAATTTCACAGCTCCTCTGCAACTTCAGCTTTCAATTTACCTCACTTGATTTCTTAGCACCCTATTCTTCACCCTTCCACTGATCTATTCAAATAACTACACGCCTCATTTCTAGCTTTGTTATCAAACTAAATTCAGATCTCAGTTTCGTTTACGTTTCACTGACCCAGATCTCGTATCTGCCCACCTCTACTCCTCAAATTGGCTACATCCTCGCACCCTTTTTGATTCGATAGCTTTTTATTTCTTCGCCACACTACTTCAGGAACGGGGCTAACCCTCTCACAGACAACCGTTGAAAATGTTCATAATAACACATACTTCGATGCAAAGTCAATGAGAAAACTCACTGGAGCAAAGGCGCCATCTGTGGATTCTTACAAACACAGTACACTCATCTCCCGAAATCGGCAGAGGATAGAGGGTAGGCATAGCAATCTATTGTCTAACGGCTAAAAATTCTTGTGCTCCTTCCCTCATCCTGCGCTGCTAAGCGAATGTCTATGTGTATCAACAATAAGGTTAGTTGGGCATGTTCTATCGATTGCAACCGCAGTCACTTATTTATATTATTACTTCACCACGATATTCTTTACGAGCAGACTTTTCAGAGATCCCATGCAGGCAGCTCCAGTAGCTTCTTAGAGGTGTCTGGCTCCTGAAAAACCTGAGGCCTCTATGATGCTGCTGTCCGGAGATTCTAAATGATTTGCAGGCTGCTTGTGGCCTCAACTCCTCATGTAATATGTATCAGCGTTGGGAAAAGTGCAATAAAATTTGTCCTGTGCACTGATTCGCATTATTGTTGACAAACCGAAAAGATAATTTGTGACCTTTTGTACGACGATGACAATTTCAAAGCGACTTATAACCTGGACATCCAGCAACAGCTCCTCACATACTCGCAATTCAATATGCGGTAATGTAGGCACCCAAATGAACGACCATCGAGGCCCATCATCATTACTGGCCTGCAACAGACTTCCATTACGTTAGTGACTTTCTTTCAATGCCTTCCCGCCTCTGTGAGACCTAGATTGTTGCCAACGCAACGTACAGCTAATCATACGATCCTGCGTACACCCAGACATTACCTTATCTTGCGATAAATATCGTGTGCATGGGCTGGTCCTCAGTGGGTGCTACACTCATGTGTAGTAGTTGGGTGACGCAGCTATTGGTCAGTCATTACCTAATTATTTACCTGTTTGCACATTCTTAATGCCGCAAGTACACATCAACCCTTTCAGTTGCACTCTATCTCCATGCATCTCTTTATCATAACCTAAGAGATTCTATGCTTATGAATTGGCTACTGTACTTGGTTTAGTATTTGTCCCTTCATGTCTGGTCTTCGCGCCCTTTACTTGTTAACCACTTGATGAAATTTCTTTTGCGCATGTGACCCCATTGCTAAACAGCAAAGTACGCATATATCAAGGTAAAAATAATGGGTGAGCAGAGGAAACAGATCCTCATGCACTGTACCGTGTTGGAGACAATGGAGATTTATTGAGGTAGCATGAGATGTCACACTTGCAAATGACAGCTATCACCGCCTGTCAATAACTCGACTAGCGCTTCATTTGACGTCAAACTATGACTGGTAGATAGGCAACAATGAAGACATTTTAGCACTGTTCAAATGCATGAAACTTCCGGGTGCTAATGCGATTTCGTACGTTACCACAGCCTTGAATTAAATTTACACAATCTGATCTCAAAGCGCTCTCATATTCAAAATAAATATTTATATTTATGGGAGCTGAGCTTTAATTGCGCCCGCCTACCAACTAAATGTATTTTTCTCACAAATAATAATGGAATGCCATACTGTTTGGTTGTCACCCAAAAGTAGACAATGCGGCAGCCTAACTGGGGTTCGTTAATTTTATCTTATAATCTCAGAACGTGACTGAACATTACCTACTGACCGATTGAGGGCTTGCAAGACGACGAGTCAGATGGCAACGCAACATTATCCTGACAACCAAGCCCCCGTCTGCATGCTCACATCGGAGTGTCACTCATTGTGTGTCCAGCGGTGAGTTTTAATCGAGTAAGAGAACAGAGTAACGCATACAAATGCATGGTTAGATAAGCGTGAGCATCATTCCTGCAGAATTGAAGAGACATGTTGTTGTGTAATCAATTTGTGGCGAACATTTGTAGAACATGTGTGATGCCAAATCTGGCGCTGCGGACTAGCAAGGTGGGAGTAGATTAGAATGTTAAGCAGGCAGCGCGAGATTCCATACGCAATGCTGACACAAAGGGAGAAAGTGTATGAGGAGCATATGAGCTTGACTGCGTGTTTCGATTTAAAATGTATTTACTAGACGTAGAGATGAGGCAATACATGGATTAATTCCATCACACAAAATGCCTTCTGCTCCAGATCTGGCAATGCCTCCACTACCCTTATCAATGTCGCCGCATTAACTTCCTTCTAAACAGGTCAATCGTTATTCTCTGTTTTTAATTCCAATGCATTATGATAGAACTGAAGGCCGCAGGGGTGCAGTCCAACGACTTTGTACATGCGCGTTGCTTAGGTGCGCACTGCAGGCAATAAGCTGATTGGCTTACTCATAGGCGCGCGCCGCTACAGTACTTGCATCTGGTTGGTTTTTTTTGCAGCATACATTTCGCTTCCGTATTCTGTCCGACCGCAGTAGGGACGATGCAATCACCGCATTTCGACGTGACAAGTTTCATTTTTCGAGGCACCTACTCCATGGTATATGAAGCACTTCCCAAGCAGAGAAGTGACAATACTACGACATACGCACTTAAAGGCGTGTTTCTGCAAAATTCTTCAGCTGTTCGGTGTGCTCTTCGCGAGCACCACACTCTAGTTCGGCTATCACTGCACCAACGCCAGTCGGCTTTCCTCGCAACACTTGTCTGTAGTCTGCGAATACATGGATCACCCACCTTCGTCCTGCGCAAGGGTGGTAATGTTGATCTCCTATCTCTCGCCCGCTATCTCCACGAGGTGCATGAGGATGAGGCACTATTTTACTCCTCCGAAATTATGTGTGGCCTGCAATGTCTTCATGCTATGTGCATTGTGCACGTGAATCTTAAAGCCGAGAACGTTCTCCTCTCGTATTCGGGCCATGTTCTTATCACTGACTTCGATCTGTCTTATGATATGTCAGAGGGGAGAAGACTTGCAGGAGCTTACGACTTTTGCACAACCCTTCAGTATATGGCGCCCGAAATAACCAAGCGGGTGGAAATTACAACAAAGGCGGATGCGTGGTGTCTGGGTCTCCTGGTGGCCCGCATTGTGTCTGGACCAGTGCGGCCAGCTGCCAACAAAGGGAGCGATGCAGTGCGGTGAGCGGGGTAAGCAACGTTGAAAAGCTTTTAAAGCCACTGCAGGATTTTTTTCAATCCTGTCTTATACACAACTATGAAGAGCGTTTAGACATCGCGGGAGTCAAGGATCTGCATTTCTTTAGTGGTGTCGACTGGGAAGAGGTAGCCTCAAGTAAGTTGCGGCCGCCTTAGCTTCCTTCCCTACTAACACCTCGAGCTACTTCAAATTATTTCGTGGGTGATCGGTGTGATTCCTTGCTTCTTGAGGCTGCATACGGCAAGGAAATGCCGCTGGTGGATCGCAGTCTCTACTGCACGCATAACAAAGGTGACGTCCGTCAGCTGGTGACGGTGCCGCCTGATACTAAGTAGCTAGCAAGGGCCGGTTTCACGCCTGACAAGATCGAGGAGCTCATGGCGCACTTCGATTTCACAAGCCCCCTGCTTCAAACTCCTGATCGGGTCAACCACGTAGTTGAGTTGCCCCTCTACCGTAAGAAGTGTGAGTAGAGCTTTCATATATCTTTTCTACTGAATCGCTGGAAGGCATCTTATCACGGACGGTTTCCTATTTTGAACTTGGTGTCCCGCCTGAGTGCTATGGGTTTCAGTTGTTTGGGATGGATCCACTATTTGCAGCCTAGTTGTGCACAATTTATTTTGTACAAATATGCTTTCTTCACTACTATATTTTGTAATCTCCACCACGTGTTTAATGCGACTTCCAGTTTACTGAATGGTCCAAAGAGCCATGTCACCGATGCTTAGCTACAACAAATGCGCACGATTGATGTAATGGCTTCAACTAGGTGTCAATTTGAAGAAACCAAATGTAACTGCATAATGTATGCATGATAAGATGTATTCTACGAATGTCACTGTAGCACTATGATCCTTCCGTGAAGATGGAAGAAGACATGCTACTTGGGCAGAATAAATAAGTATGGTACGTGGATTGTGTTGGAGCTACTAGGATGGCCTAGACGCCACCCCACTGAACGAAGGTACAGGTCCTAAATGTATGGATGGATGGATGGATGGATGGATGGATAGCTAGGTGGCTGGAAAAGAGCCCTGTGTTTGGGTAGACGAATTTGGGAAGGAAGGTTGTAATAGGTAAAGGGTGGGTGAATGGATAAGGTCAGGGGTATATTGGGTATGTTAAGGCTATTAAGTTCATTTGAAAAACGTCGGAAACAGCATGCCTTGTTTGAAGCACAACAAATAAAATAGGGGGGAAATAAGGGAGCAGCATTTCTCGGAACGCGCTGGTGAAACACTTGAGTATGAGGAATGAAGGGAAGAAAAACATTTGGAAAGTGTAGCTCGAAATGAAGTTTGGACTGTCAGCTCACCGAACATCCGCAGGTAAACCCCGTGCGCAATGGTCTAGTTACTAGATTGAAGTGGTCGGTTCGGGTCAGTGGCAATTCGCTCAACGATATCGCACATAAGGAATACATGTACATCTTCGCCTTCCAGGAGTTGCCTGTGCACCTCGTGCAACACCCCTTCAATGCGAGTGGATTAGCCAAAATTTGCCTTTCTCTTCTTCTTCTTGGATATTGTTCCACTTTCGCCCTCGACGTCTTCTTGGTGGACTTGCTTGTCACTTCCCAAAGGCGCATGAGTACCTTCCCTGTTAGTGAAGTGCAACACGAATCTCTACAATTTCAAATTAACGGTACCCACTTACTCGCGATCATGCTTTCGCATTTCTGCCAATTTTCACATCGTCAGTGGCGCAGACCTCAGTCATTTACAACTACCGCAAATAGATCTGCCATCTTCTCACCAACTCGATTGTGGAGAGGAAGTAGTGTGCCAACAGGCTGCTTAAATTCAACACCAGATTAAAGATGCTATTGTGCATAGGCCAGTGAACATTCTGCCCTAGTCGACCTTAGTATTCCTTTCATTTACAGCCATTATTTACAGTACTGTGCGTCGTGCTGACGCCAATTATAATGGAAAGATGATAGAACACTTGGCTCTCAGTGTATGCGTGACACACTTTTTGTCACTGGACACCATGAACAACTTAAATCGGGTTGGGACCAGTCCAACGTGAAAATATCGCCTGAAATTTCAATTACTTCGCACTGCAACTGTTGCATGCATGTGGCGGACAGCCTTAGCTATAAAACTCAAGCTCACACCGGCACATGTTTTCCCGCCAAAGCGACCGCATTCGAATCGGATGCCCTCCCAAAAAGGTTTGCCTTTGATGAAACTCGCGGCGACGTAAACGTATTTGTTCATTGATATGAGGACGGCAAACATGCTTTAGCGTTTGATTTCCTTTAACTCTTCTGGCCCATCTTTGTGTCGATATTTAATCAAATAAAAAGCCGCTTCCTTCGATAAGTAATGCCTTCTCACGTAACAATCATTGGTACGAGTGTCTACAGGAACCATGGAAACCTCTGTGGTAGTGTTGATACCTAAATGCATATACGCCTCCAGATCCTGTTGTGGTTACCAAGGCTGCATATTACTGTTGGTGAAACCAACAGCGATACAGGCGAGCTACCTATCGAGTAAGTGTTTGTCTACCTCCTCAAAGACATGGTTGCAAAACATTCAACGATTTCACCAATAAAACTATGTCCTCTATCGTACCACTAATTGTGTCATGCATGGTAACTCACTTAATGCCAGCTTCCCACTTATGCCCAACAATATTTTTCCTGCAGTTGCGTTATGAGTCACACGAAATACGTTGTCCACCACAAGTAACCCAGTAAATCTTCAATGAACGTAACCTATCATGTCGTCCGACCCAGGTCCTAGGTCATTAACCGATGCAGTCCAAAACCACCTGGTGCCCGATGAATGATGACTGATGACAACTCACACACACTTCTTCACAAGTACTGACTAGTCACACTAATTGATCACGCATGGCCGTAGTGGTGCAGTTAACATACCTTAGTCGACGAAATCATCTCACTATCTATCTGTGAATACGCTTATTACAAGTTGAGGTGGATATTAAACAGTATCGGACGTAAGCGCCGAGTGCTGTTATGGAATAAACGAAATGCACAAAGCTTTCCCTTCGATTCTCTCTTCCCATCGATATGTGCATAACTGCACTATCATTTCAGTGCAAGTGTCACGCGATTGTGATAATGCAGTCTTATGAAAATGCAGTGGTTCTAAGCAAAGTAAATGGGCCCCTAATCGTTTGGTGAGAGAAAGGTGCATTATGGGCTGCTTTTTAGTAGAATAATGCAAGAGAGCCAGTCGAAATGGAAACCAGAGTGTTTATGTATGAGTAACTCATAAAATTGTTTTGCGGTGTCCGTACATAATGCCGTTGGCTAGAGTTTTGTTTTATGAAGATGCTAAAATTGCAGACACCTGACATTCAAATGTTACCAGCCTAAGACATTTGTACACCTGGATTCTTTGTAATACGACACCATTGGCAATGTCTTACGGTGGGATCGCATTGATATGTTCAATTTGAAGGTTGTATATGGCGTCGTTAAAAACACCACGTTAAGGCTTTTGACAGCCTCTCTGCTATTCTGTAGGTTCAGACTGCCATTTTCTTTCTACCGAGTGTTTGATACTGCATTAAATGCAGGCAGTGAACGAAACCTCAGAACCACAAAACTGATCGCAAAATAGATTAACCATGGTAGCCATGTAATACTCTAGGATTCCATTTTATTCAGCATGCTATTGAGTAACAGGCTGACTTAACCGTTTGCTTGTTTTATGGTCTCCTGTAACACAAATCACTAGTTTCCTCCTTAAAAATTGATTGAAGCATGGATTTGGTGGCAGAGGCCATTAGACTCAAGGAAGAATTCTGCTTCATCTTTGCAGAGTCACTTAAAGCCAAAGTACATGTGCACGTATCACATTTTCTTCGGAGACATGTACAGTATAACATTCAGCCCCCTGAATTCGCTCCTTACGGCAAAAGGAAAAACTTTTACGCGATCAAATTTTGTCCTCGAATAATAGTGCAGCGTTGTCTCGCAAAACATTGCACTCGCTTTGACTGCTACAGCTGCAGTGACAGCTGCGGTAGTTACAGACAGTCACACCAACAAAATCGAGAGTTAAAGACCACGTCAATACTGGGATTTTGACGAAAATGGTCAAAGGTTGAAAAGTTGCAGGCTGTCGCTGTGACTGACTGACTTAAACAAAGATGAATCAGGTTTTGTTACCCTGGTCGTTACGTTGCCAACAATCATCACAAGTGTTGTCAACGGAACTGCCCTACTGCCAGATAATTGATATTTTTGTGGAAACTGGGGACTAGCAACTACCTGAATGGAGGATGGATCACGTGGTAATAGTTTCTAGTCCGAGCTTAACTCATCTATCTGCACTTCAAGTGCCAGGCTTTGCAGAAGAAGACAGAGGAGATGAGGAAGGCGTAGTTTATAGTTTTGCGAATCGCAAAAACAGCTCACTATGCATACAATTGATTTATGGCAGGTTTGTAAGTTGCATTTAACAATTGAGACCCAGCGTTGGGGTAAAAGCTGCTGGATAGGGCTATGCCTCTCCATCTCTCCCTGCGAGGCAGGCTGCCACAATCGTTCCTAGTGATATTAGAGGCGGTGGCATCTGCAGCAGCATGGACCACAGCGGTGGCGATGGATGCGGCCGTATCAGTATTGACCTTGCCAAACTGCATATTGTAAAGTACTCTAAGGTTTGTTAAGGTTGTCTCCTTCCTCTAAGAGTAGTACGTGAGCAAACCTTTATTATTCTTATGCACCGCGTAGCAACAACATTACTCTTGATGTTGCTGGCATGCCCGTTGGTAGGCATATGCGTATGAACCATCAAAAGTAACTTGTAGTTTCCATTTGCGCAGACTGGTGTCAGAGACACGGGAGGACTCGCAGGGGAGGATCAATCCATTGCCGATGTTGGAGATTTGATGACTGCATATGGAAGAGCCTTGACAGTAATGCCTTTGACATCGTCATCGCCGTCTTGAGCAGCATCATTCTCCTCATCAACTGATTTGGCTGCCGTTGTGGTGCCAACGTGGAAAGTCCCTCCTATTATTGATGCAAAATAGCAATCCTCTTTTACTTTTAGGCCTAGAAGAGCCAATAATCAAATTGCATTTTGATCCGCGTTTTCCTAATGGTCTACCATTTTAATCCAAGTATAAATTTGCAGACTAAAATGACGACAAAAGAGCAGTCGAGCTTTATTTAGGACAGAAGGACGATCTTCAACTTGCTAAATTAGGGGAGTATTTGGTGCATTTATAAAAGTTTTGAGTTGATCTGTGCCACCAACCAATCTAAACCTCAAAGACGATTAATCGGTTAAAGATGGATGGGAATGACTGATTAAATCATACTGTCCTGAACAGTTTTTGCATTATAGCAACTCAGTTATGCACAAGTGGTGCTCTAGTCACGTAAATGTCCTCACACTTACAAACCACCTCTATTTTTGTCCCATCTTTTCAATTTCTTATCTTTTGGACCATGCCACTAGTTGGTACAGAAAACATCCACTTTTGACCCAGTCCAACGCACCTCCTGCTAATTTTCGCGTCTAAGTGCGCCCAACTCGCTATGGAATAATTAAAGGTGAATAGCCCATTCCACCAAATGAGCGAGCTGGATATAGGACTTGAATAAAAGGATTTGTTGTTGGGCTGCTTAAGGTGATTTTTGCTCCTTTTGAGCCATGGCGTTAGTAGAATCATATCATAAAGGATAAAAATTATTTGATATAAGACAAAAGTTCTCGTGCTTTACCATGCATGTATAGCTTCATATATCTGGACTTTAACTCTTTAATCTTGCAAGGCATAGCATGACGCGAGCTATGTGCTGCTTGCATCCATCGGCTTTAAAAATGCCCAAGGAATTGCTTTAAGTCCTTTGTGGCATTACGCATGACCTCCATATTAATAGACATCAGTAAAAATGGGTTGGGGAAGAATTTTATTTTAACAAGGGATAACTTCATGTTGTTGTGTCTCTACGAGAAGTGCACATGCTCTATTTGTTAGACGCTCGAATCGGTTCGCCATGTTTATGCCACAACGCCGATGTTGAAAATGCAAATCGCGCACTTGTTAGTGGGCATGTGAGTGGGCAGACGAAGACGATCGCAAGGTGATATCGTAAAACGTCACACTTGCACCACGCCGTGATCTGAGCATGCTACTGTATCCCTGTACGGCGCATTCCTGGAAAGATAATAAAGCTAAATTAAGCCGATTTAGGCAACCAAGATGAAGGATGTCCAAGTACAATGGTCATGCATTAAAAGGTTATGGATGCTGATTACGTTTCATCCAACTATACTAGTTGGATTCAATCAGAGATTGAATTATCTTGGGAACGCTTTTATTTCCACAAAAGTTAATTGAAGTGACTTTCTTACATTTAGTTTTGAACACAGTCAAAGACACTTGTCTTAAAACTAGCAGCATGCTGTTTGGTTGTCATGTCAAATAAGATAATCTTGCAGCTGTTATAGCTTATCTGCAGCATCCCATGACCTTAAAATACACAAATGCCCCACGTAACCAAACATGACTTATTACTGTTTGTTTAGCACCAGCATCAGACTTAGCGTCGACAGGTCGAAACAAGGGTATCGTGTCATTGTGTGCGCTAATACCACCGCTGGCAGCAGTACTGTCCCAAATCTTCCTATTTTTACAATTTCACTGCTATTCTCTTACGATTTATGAAGTCGAATTGACAATAATTACGACAATGAGAACGTGATTACCAAAAACGAGGGCCGTTTTTATCAATGAATTAGACTTTTAGTCAGTTAACGACGCAACGCGCACAATGAAGCCCTTTTAACACCCATTTATACCGAAAAAAGCATGCGAAAATCTTCTAAATTAGGCATACGCTGCAACTAGGCCCATCAACTTTATTTTTAAATTTGACACTAATGTAACATTCCATTGCGCGCAAAGGAATAGGCGTAGGTACACACCTCACTAATTCTCAATCGATTACGAATAAACTTGCCAGAGCACTAAAATGCACCCCAGGCATATCCAAATTTAATCCGCAATCCAGATGATTCCGGCAGAGTGTTGGAGCGTGTTTGTACCTGGCAATCAAAATTTACTAAATTTTCACGCCACACATTTTTAATCGTGCTGCCTTAGCATATCTTAAATTTATTCGAATTTGAGCAGTCCACTCGTCGGATGGCCTGTTTGAAGGCATAAACTTTTCGCCATTGTCCAACTCTTTCTCTTTAAAGTCCTGTTTCCCTTGTACTAGTACTGTTGCCTGCTTGATCTATATCCATTAAGATCTCCTCACAGATTTCGATGCTGAACTTGGCTATAAAAGAAGTATTAGCAGCGGATGTATTAAAGTGAATGTTCCCACATTTCGAATGGGTGCAGAATGAGGCAAGGAAGACCAGCCAATCCGGTTGACGGTAAGCTCTTATACCACTTCATAACTTAATGCCATTTGCCTTGTTTCCCCCTCATTTTTGCATAATCCACCAAATTTTGGATGTTAAGCTTCAAAAACAAGTGCGTGGCTCGGCGATAGAGATGAATTATTACGGTAAAAGCGCTGCTGGACGCAGCTTATTCGTGCAAGCGTGTGACAGCTGTGGCGTATTTTAGTTAAGCAGGTGTGGAAATGTGGCTATATAGTTAGATTGCAGTTCATTCGCGCAGACGTTAAGTGCGCTTTAAAGTTCGGCTCCAATTGAGTACCCCGGTGACACTATTGAGCGTGTCTTAAATTCCTAAACACGTGAAATGCTACTAATTAGCCTTAAGAATATGTAGCTTGTAGGCGATTAGGTGAATGGGTGGGTGAGTATGAGGCGGAAGGGTTGCGCTTCGGAAAAGAAGCAGAGCTGCTTCTAACCACTCAATCTGCAGGGAAGTATGGGAGGCTGCACACAGTTTGCGTAAATCTGTAATGTCTTCTACTCCGCAAGGTGACCCGAAATGTCGTCATGCTGACGCTTCATTACATAGTACCTTTAAATGAACGCACTGGCTAGTATCACCATTAGACGACTGCGTGGGATAGAATGTGTGGTAGGAGAGCAGCATGTTGAATGCCTTTTAATAGCTTTTGTTATTGTGTCTGCAGTCCTTCTAATCTTATGTTTGCCCAATGTTGCCTTAGTTCGCTACCCTCTCAAGTGCCTCGTTGACAGAGCAGTGGTCCCTCCACTTCTTGGCTTATTGTGATGCAGGCTAATGACAGGAAACACATTGCCATTTGAGGTGGCTTAAGATGTTAGTTGGAGGGGAGGGTAAGGTTGCTGCGATGTACAAGAAACCACTTCGTTCCAATTGACTTCTCGATGGAAATGTAGGCCCTTGTCTTCTGCGTCGCCTAAAAGCCCTTCTTAATGTTTATGCGACAGAACTGAAAAAAGGCCTGCAGTGCCTTTGAGAGCTTTTTGCCTGTTGCGCCTATCACATAACATCGCTTCCTTTGTTGACAGCTGTTCACACTGATCCAGACACGGCGCGAGTCAACAGAAGGACCAGATTCTACACATTCGCCTTTGTTGCAATTTCCATTTGGTGTCATATTAAAGTCGTGCTATTCATGGCTTCTCCACTCTGACATATCATATGACCGGTCAACGTCGCTGATGAGTTCATGACCCGATTCTGAGGAAAGGATGTTCGCCGGTTTGAGGTCCATGTGCACAATACGCATGGCATGAAGACACTGCAGACCACAAATAATTTCGCAGCAGCAAAGTTGCGCATCATCTTCGTGCGTGCCATCGAGATGACGGGCGAGAGCAAAGAGATTGGGACTACTACTCTTGCGCAGAACGAGGTTGGATGATCCGCGGTTTTGCAGACTACAAAGGAGTGTTGAACTAAAAGTTGACTTGTGGTGTTGCGGTGCAAGCCGCACGAGAGTGCTGTGCTTGCAAAGAGCACTCCTAGCGCCTAAGGAGCTTTGCATACAAATGCAAAATAAGGTATAAGCTGCACGTGAACCAACCCGACCCAAGTACTGCAGCTGCGCGTACCTTCGGGTAAGCCAATGAGCTTAAACTGTATTTCCTATTGACCCCTTGCATTTGAGGCGCACCCAAGTGACACGCGTGCGCGAAGTCGTTGGCTTTTACCTCCATGTTCTTTAGTTCTATCGCATTGAATTCACTTCAAGTGTTGAAGACCTACTCGTTCCTCTGCTCTATGGGAAAAATGCGTTGATGCCATTGAGGATAGTGGGGATATTGCCGGCTCTAGAATAGGAGACATTTTATGTGGTGGAATTAACCCATGCATATCTCTACCAATGCCAATACCGTCCTGTCTAACAGATTAGGATTTCGATCAGAACACAGTTCAGTCCATCTACCCCTTATTGTCCTTCGCTCATTGTGCTAACTTTGAGCGTAGAATAATGAACTGTCTGTTTAACACTCTACTCTGCCCTCACCTTGCAAATTCGGAGTGCCAGACCTAGCATCATGCACGCATTGCCAATGTGTCAGCCGAATCCGCATCTGCATCGACATTCTTCGAGAAGAAACTGGACTCTTCCACCATAAATTGATTACTTACACATGCGCTTAAGCCAAAACCACATCTGCTTACCCATTCTAGAAGGTGGCAATGGACTCCTCCTCAATTAAACGATTGCACACTAATGCACCTCTTTCATTCTGCAGAAATTATACTTACGCCTGCCCGTCTTTTTGCCTGTATGCGTGTCCCTTCTGTTACTCGAATGAATATCAATGTGTGCTTATGCGAAGCGTTGGGCACGCAATGAGTGATGTGCTGGTGTGATTATTTGGGCAAAGACTTAGTTGTCAGGACATTGTCGCATTGCCATCCGACACGTTGTCTCGTGAACCCTCAATCATTTAGTAAATAATGTCTGGTCATGTGGGCAGTGACTGCGTCCTTTGCAAGGTCATATAATGCAACAGATGTGTTTGAATTAGGCCACGAGATTGCTTAACATTGCTTGACACCAAGTTTGGATCAAGTTGCGGGCACAAACAAAACTCAGATCGAAACACTTTGGGGTTAAACTGTGCGTATTTGAACCAAGGCTGTGGTAATGATCAAAATCTGATCAACAACTGAGTTATTAGTTGCTTCAATGCAACCCAAATATTACCATTGTGGCCTGTCGAACGGCTCCTGTTTGCGATATTATGCGGGAGGTATGGATCGTTCAAGAAGTCATTGACAAACACTAAACAATATAATTTGTAGGCATGACATCTTGTGACACCCCGACAAGTCCCTACTTCCAACGTGTCGCAGTACGCGAGAATCTGTTTCTGTGTCCATCTCCGCTTCCAATTCGACGCATGCGGAAACTCGCATCCTAAACAATGGAATCACATGCGCAAGACAATAATCATCGGGTGTACAGCAGTGGGAGAAGTAAAGGTCAGATAGGAAGAAGCAAACAACGAATTAATTGTAGCAGCCTATTCGTTGGTATGATATCACCTTAGCCACAACAAATGGGTGCTATGATGTTAAGTAATTGAGGTAAGAACGTGCAATCAAGGCGTAACAGGAAGAACCTGACCTATACATATGGCACCTAGAATGTGCAGCTAAATAAGAATCGCGCTGCAAAATAATATTCAATACAATGTATTTGTGCCACTTTTGGTTGTTGGGGAAAAACGAGTACGGGATAGTACTTATGCCTTGTCACTGGCTTGGTCGCATCAGTAGCTAAATGTGGAAGTCACCACACATCCTTCAGGCCATCCCATAACCACCATTCACAGTTGCAATCTCATCACTGCACCGCGCGTGACTCCTTACGCTCCGATTAGTGCCTCACAATAGCTGGTGGCAAGACGCAATTGGTAAAGAAGATAAATATCTTAACTTTGGGATGGCCTTACGGAAACTCCCATGTATAAGCATTGAGAAAAGGACTTGTCAACTAAAGAATTGTTGGCAAGCCAGCAAGAGATGAAGAGACGACTGTGATCTTAACTGGGTGTACAGACGCAGTAGTGGACTCGTTGTTTAAGGTCATCGATTTCAGCCCTCGACAGCACTAAAACACTTTCAGCCCCCATGGGCAGACTTCTTCAGTATCATACTAATCCGGCAAACAGACGTAGGATGGGACAAAGATGAACAATGCTGATGTCGGTGAGGTATTTTCGGCTTAAAATTAAAAAAAATGTGTCACAAGACTAGTTTAATGACAGAGGCCAAAAATTTCATGAGTTCGGCAGCGGACAAATCGTCAGGGGGCAGAGCACCATCGACATCGCCAGTGGTCGGGTTCGTCCATCGCAGGGTAAGGAGAGGATAGGAGAATGATGAGCAATGCATTGAAGTGCATGCAGACTGGTTCAAAACGGAGTTGTAGCATAACAGCTATAAATGTCAAGGAGCTTCATCGTCAACGCACAATTAAAAATGTTTAGTCATGAGCCAAAGAGTGAACATCTGAGGATTTTCATAACAGCATAATTATGATTCGTAAGAAGATGACAGAAGGGTACAAAGGAAGATCCAAAAAATGAAAGAGAAGAGATGGACAAGATGTGTGCGCAGCATGTCGAAACAACTTAATATTTTTGAACCTGCAGGTGTAAATGCAAATTAAGATGATTTGTACCTCAACTTTTCTCTTTCTATTCGCTCTGCAATCCGCGGAGTCGCAAAATGAGTAACTGGAATTAACAGAATGCCTAAATACGTGTACTAGCTTATTTTGACGAGGTCTGATGCAAAAGGAGTTTAAGCTCGCCTGCCATATTCGCAAACGGACATTTTGGCTCTCACTCCCAATAACCTGAATGGAGAAAAGAAGAGAATAATTCTCAAAGTCTGATGTGTTAGGCATTAAATTGTAACATTCTGGTCTTGTCACCGTCAGCTGACAACCACGGGCAGTGAGTTCAGTACAAATAATTCGAACTCACTGCCTTGGCACCCGGAAGATACGTTCATTCATTAGCAAGACAGTAAGAGTTGGAGCTGCTTCGAAGCATCCTGGCTACTTGAATTGTCCATGACCGAATCATAGGCTGCGAATCGAAAATTAACTAGCACATTTTCAGGGCAATTCGCCATCCCAACTGACATCTGAAACTAGCCGTTTCCATCACTGTCTTGTCTGCACATTCTCGTACCATCCTACCTTTATCGTCTAAGTAGCATTGTGATTATGCTGGTGCGGATTCCAATATGAGTACTGTGGCATCCGATGAATAAGCGGATGCCACCTACTTTTGCCCTCATTTTATGCCAAGATGGCTGTTGAATCTGTGCAATCAGGTAAATTGGACACATTGCTGGCCACTCGTGAGATCAATGGCATTCAAGTAATAGCACATTAGGGACAAATATGAAGCAGCTGAGTAGCAGGCGATAAAGACGCCATCTCCAAAAACAGCTATTTCTGGTCTTACGAACAGCTGCCAACGGTCAAATCAGCCACCTATAACGTCCACTCACACTCCTCTGTCTCGTCCTGATTTGCAAAAATGCATGCAATAAGAAGGCGCGACTGCTCCAAGCATTCGAATGACATGGCATGCTGAATTTTAACCTTAGCAATGCCTTCCTGTATTTAAAATAAGACATAAGAATGAGAAATTTGAATTTTTTTTGATTCTTATGCAATTTCGGTGATGAGACAAAACATATTTTCCCAAAATTTGCAATATATTGTCTACTCGAAGCCATTGCGCTTGTCTGTACACGTCGCAATGCTTCAATGCATTGATATGAAGCGTCCTCTGCAGTTGCAAATGCAAGGTACCCTATTCCATGCCGACCAACCGACTAATGGCTATTCTTTGGACAACCTACTCACCCATTTCTCAAGGCGTTGCAGCGCTACGTTTACCATTCCCAACGTAAGTGACGCGTGCAAAAGACCTGTTCATTCGCAGGGGAATAGTCACTCTTAATCTTGCTGGCATTCAATCAACACGCAGCAATAACAACCACTTGCATCCGCTGGAAGAGGTACATGCTACGCGATACAGCATTATTCATGCTTCACCGTCCGTATCCTAACTAAAAACGACTAACTAGCAATTTGTTACGCTGATCACCACATAAGCGGCCCGTGTTGGCTCGATTGAAGCTATGATGCACTCTGCAAACATTCAATCCCGTGGTGAGCTTAAGTACCTTTAGAGTTCTAACCAGTTTACTTTTAATCGCTTGGCAGTCCTTACTCCACTATTCAAGACGATAATTTCCGCATTTGAGATCCCTTAATTAAGACGATGAAACGAAATCGCAGAACAATCCCTGTTTTGCTCACGATGTGAGTCTGCTCTATCCTGAGCACTTCGACAGAAAATATGCTCGTGCGACTTGATAAGGCTAAAGACAGACGCGTGTGTCAAGTTTGGCATTGAAATATTACTTGATATTCTAGGATATTCCATAGATGGACGACAATGCATTTTTCTGCAAAATCGCTCTTTTAGCCAAAGCGAGGACGTGATGAGCAAAAGAAATCGGATACAAGTGCTACACGAAATTTTGAATAATGTCCTGGAATTTAAAAATGTCCATATTCTTGTATTATTGGAAATCCACAGGTTTCTCCATGGAACAAACATGCATAGAAACGTGTGGAATAGAGGTGTAAGTGGCCAAGAGTACCTAAATAGAGTCAAATGACATAAGTTGCATTTTATGCGTTAACGCCTGTAAAGTTGTCCTTGGTACCACGCTATCCAACGTGGAAACCCAAGACTGCGGACAGATCGAAACACGTGTGAGTACTAAATCACTGCGCGCTGTTTTCCTTGTTTCTTCTATCGTGGGATGTTAGAACAGATCCCAACGATTCCTATCACATAACTTTATAGGGATAAGGCACCCTATTGCATTTTGTCCCCTTCGTCAAAGTTAGTTTAAAACCATTTCACTTCACATGTGTTCCAAGCCCGTTTTTAATCACTGGTAACTACCACTTTCTAAAAAAAGGCATGAATAAAACATGAACTTTACGCCAGTGAAAAATCCGTGCAAATAACAAATGCTACAATTTTATTCTTGCTAATATTAAATTTCTCACTGCTAATCGCACTAGGTAGACATTTTTTGTGAGAAAGTCAATGCGCGCGTGCCGTTATAATGATGCATCTATAAAGCAAGGGACACAGTGAGGACTAATGCCCCCACATTCTTCCATCTAAGTGGTCTAGAACACCAAGCAATTGTGTTAAATGCTGTTAGAAGCTTCGCTTGAATTTTACCACTTGCTGCATTAGGGGCATTGCCATATGGCCTACACAATCGCTACATTATATTCATCTTAATTGAAGTCGCTTAACTTCTGCCACAATGTGACATAGTTCGCCGGTGATCAACCGGGACTAAGGAAGGAAGGGTCTGCACTTTAAGCAAAAGATTTCTGATTTCCCAACTAAATGACAGATAATACGGGGCAAATCATCAGTATGTACGATCCATGGCAGGGTATAGGTTAATCCACTTTTGCAATTAGCGCTTCAAGTAAGTGTTGAATTGTCTAAGCAAAGAACGATTAACAATTCGTCTCCAGTATGATTATGCGGTGAGCTTGCGACTATAATCAAGCATTCAGCAACAGGACTGAGTGGTGTTCCAGGTTCGAGGAGCGACGAAGTTATGCAGTTGCGGTGAGTTTGCGAGTTCAGTGAAACATCTGAGAAGGTGATTGACTGGTGCGATGCCGGCGAGTGCAGGTGCACTCCAAATTGCTTTAATTACTTTTAAGCAGTGACCGCTATTCTACTATCTGTAAAGATATGCGTCAGAGTGTGGCATATTTTTGAGCACTTTATTAGAACGCAGCACGTTCCATGTAATTTTGATTGTTTGCTGATCAACCCTATGCCAAAGTACTGAATGCTGAAATGCTAATGTAGGCATTTCTTAATTCAGTAAAACCAGAAATGCTGCATCAGTGACATCTTCCATTAGGAAGTCTATAACTAATGCTGCTGGCAGTAAATACTTCATTTCACTTCTCGCCATTGTCACTATTAAGCCTAGGGTTCTTACTACGTGCAGCCTTCCCTAGGACAGTTATCCACTTGTAACGAATGTTTCGGGGATGTATTCCATTACCTTTAATGTTTAGTTCTTTTATTACAGGCATGTGGGTACTTAAAATGCAACTTCTATGGGACAGAGTGATCCATCCATTCATCATCCACCCATTTCATTGCTCTAATACATTTTAGCGCGTGTGTAATGCCAATCTGACCAAAAGTCAATGCAAGTCAGATTCCATGACAGTGAGAATCGCGGTAAAGAAGATGCATGTCTTTGAAGGCAAAACGCCTGATGAAATGTGATGCAGCATGTGGAGTGAGAACTGGGCAGATTGACTGACGATAAGATGGAATGTAATGGTTGATAAACGAATGGGAGACGCAAAGTTGCACCTTGCGCCCAAAGGTCAATGGTTAGTGTGTAGTCAGTTGTGCTAGCGGTGGTGTTGACATTGCGATAGCGGTTGTGTCGTCCTTGAAACACGTCTTTTGGCAGTGGAACTTCAGGCACAACAAAAGCAGCTCACCTTGAAGGTGCCTTTGGATGCTTGCTGTTCCTAGCGTTAGTAATTCCCGAACTAACCACAAATTGCACTGCCTCTACACTCATGAGTATCTTTATAAATTTTGTTTTAAATGTAAAACCAAATGATTTATGGAAATAAATGCACCATCAGCTAAGTCCATCTTAGCTGCTAAGAAATCGTCTGGTTAGTATCCTGATGCACACTTTATGGCCAAAATTTTCATCGTCTCTGCCCGTTAGCTAGGTCTGCTGTCCACTTCCTCTATCATTTTAATCAGGAGTTGCATTGATTGATTGATCGCTTTAATTGTGCCACAAACCCACACAGCCATAATGCAAACAGCGGTAACCAGGTTAAAATTAAAGGCTCTTCTACTCGTAGCTCGCGAATCAACTGTCGCTCTGAGGATTGCTTGTCTATCGCATAAATGCGTGCCAACGCCTTCGCTAGTGCCAAACTGACGAGAAATGACAATTTTGCGTGACCCGCTGCTGCAACAATTGGATGAGTTTGGTCCAATAGGAAGGTATCAAGGAGCAATTAAGGCAAACTAATTATATCAGACGTATAATTTGTCATCATAATTTAAGGTAAAACATGATTCGTGTTTTAGAGGTGCAGCCACTCCAACTATGTTTTATTAGTACGACGGCGATTTTGTAGGTTTATTCTGATGCGACGGACCAGGTATGTCCCAAATTCGAAGGGTATGGGTGTAAGACAAAGCAGCTGTTTGTAAGCTTTTCACCTTGTGATACTGTCAAGATGCCTACGTTAGCAGGCAAAGAACACTATCCATACAGCATAGATGCCCAAAACTTATCTGTTAACATTTAAGGGAGCAATATCTTTGCTATTCAATTGAGATGGTTATGATATGCCTCTTTGCGCAGGAGACATTTTTTTGGTATCCAGAGCTTTTATTGTAAAGCTGCTTCTACCTCACTCTTTATAGGCTCTACGATTTCCAACGGAACTGCATGCCATGCTGCACAGAAACAGCAAATCATAGGCACTAGGTGTGATTCGAGTTGGTCTGCCTTACGAAATAACTTCAGCTATATTCCGAGACCTTATGCGCTCATCGTCAAGCCCTATTTGTTGTATTTCATCGATCCATTTAAAAGATGTTGATGGGGTCCTTATACTATGGTGTAGCACTTAGCTTTTAGAGCCTACCCTTCTAGAAGGGTCCTATGCTATTAAAAAGGATGGCGAATCGTCCCCTTTGCAACTGCAAAAATAGAAATTGTTTAAGCTTCAAGCTCTGAATTGGTATATGTGCCACCTCAAATTTCATACCCCTCCTGCGCGAGTTCAAGTGTAGCCAACATGTCATTAATGTCGTTTTTCATTTTTAAAATTTGAGTTGCACACTAAGTCGCGGCATTGAATCTCCTTTCGACCGAATGCATACAGCAAAGTCCTGCTGTATTTTGAAGGTTAAATCAAAAGTCTTCAATGCTGGGTTTAATGCTTAAAGCGCTAAGATATTTAAATAATGCAGCAGGAGGACATCTGTGCTGGAGTCTTTAAGGCAAACATTGGCCTTTATATAAGTGAGGTACGGAAACTAGAAGGGCAGTTAGTGGCAGGTTTTTAGGCTAGCCTCCTATTCCAAAAATTTTACTGGCAAATTTTAGTAGATCTTGAGGTTGTTCACGCCTGATTTACACTGCCGATTGCATAGCCTATCTTGAGGCAATAATCTGAATTTCGTAAAGACGGCTAAGCAAAGGAGTCTGCTCACGAGGGAGCAAGTAAAGGCAAAGGCGGTGGTTGTTCTTTAAACTTATCAGATCTGAGACCGTATAATTGGAATCAGCTATGGATGTTGTGAGGCGGCTCAGATAAGACGCTAAGCAAACTCAACTTCACACCGTTTTGGCCTCTAAAATGCACAACTTAGTAATCACTTAGTAATCACTATATTGTTGCCTTGTTAGGTAAAGCGACCCACACCTACACGAATTTGGTGTTGAGAATTTCTAGCGAATGCCGCCACACCTGGTCTCCAGATTATTTTCATTGCAATAAATGATATAATGCCTTTTAACTTTATTAGCAGCAAAGTTTGGGGTTAGTATTTGGATGTAGGTTAAATTGCATTAAAAATGGTGCGTTGGGTTAAATAACATTCCACATATCGTTTCGATTCCTACTGATCCGCTGAGCATGAAGGATACCACACAGCCAAACCCAATCTTTACATCAAGTTGTTAGCGCTATTTGAATGAGATCATTTTACGAATTTGTAATGCCTCTTTGGAGTAGAGCGTCCATGGTGCAGATGTTCCCAGCCTCATTTTTAACGACCGATTTTGGCAAGTGAGTTAACTTGAAGACGCCATACCTGCTTAATTTGCCCTTTATCACTTTGCAGGGCATACTTGCACGGAGAGCTACATACATTGACACAAAACCAGAATGAATAACGATGGAAAGACGTCTCCTCTAAGGTAGATTATTTTGCCCTGGCTTTCCCTCCATGACGGATAACTAGTGGAAGTGGAGACCAAACGCGGCTCCTTATTAAATGGTATGAACCAATCAAAACCCTGCCATCAAAATGACGTCATGTTCATGTTTGGCTACCTTCACATGAGGTCCGTTGCCTGACTCAGGCAGCTTAGTGCACATCGCCCATTTACTCGAACCTGTGGTTATCTGGTACCTCGGCTGGATCGTGGGTGCTTACTTCTAGCACTATTTACGTTGTGATGGCTGAAGCAGGCGATTGAAAATGAAAACGCCTGACAAGAGGCCTGAACGGCTAGGGACTATGTTGTTTGTATAACTTCCAGTTTCGGTAGTGGGTACTTAGTCGACTATTTTTGCCTTCGCTGAGTAGGCTGGCTTCGAACCCATGGCAGTGGTCCAATTTTCTCTCCCTGGCAAATATAAATGCATGTAATCTGTTTGCGTGTTATGCCTTCTTTTAGCCCCGGGGAAGTTGCAGTGCTCTACCCAATGCTGCAATGATGCAGCACGTTAATTTAAGGACTGCTAAAATGTATGATTTATTGTTTCAGGTATCGATGCGTTAATGCACGCGCCTGTACACGATGATGTAATACTTTGTTCGAACTGCCGGTTTCGGTCACTTGGGTGGCTATATTGTTCTAGCCGGATGTTCGGCCTCCGGGCCGTGCCAACAGCCCCCAAGCCCTCTGTTTCCAGAATACATATGTTGCGAGTTGTCAAGGCTAGATATTGTCAACTATATGGTGTATGGAAGCATTCAACTGCTGAGGAGGTCACTTCAAAATATACAGCAAAATTAAAAGCCAACTGCGCCATAATTTTTGAGCCTGAATTAAAAAGATGCTATTCCCGCTTATACTGCTTCTCAATAAATTCTGCTTTATACTTGTCACCCATGCAAGCCAGCCTAATATTGCTTCCAAAGCTCCTCGCGCTTGCGCAGGATTAACCGACTCATCGGCTCATTGCCTACTGCGATAGGTATTAATTCGCCAATATTATTATCGAATAAGGGCAGCGACAGCTAGCATTAAAATATACTTCAACTATCGACAGTGGGGATTAAACTCGGAACACCTGTCCGCCGAATCCGGTGATTTGATTTTATAATGGAAGACACCACTCGGTGGGATCAACTAGAAAAGACTCTAACTTGCATTAAGGCAGCCCTTGCTTTACGGCAAGACAGAGATGGCAGGGTGGAGTGGCGGTTGGTGTCAGCGCATCATTTCAACAGGGCAGTAATGTGGCAGTGCTGCCATGGCGTATGTGTGAAAAAAGGAAGTGACTAAACGAATGGAATGCATGAATAATAAGTCGAATGAATGCCGCATACGGTACCAAGTGATGGAAACCAAAATCTCTTTTCTGCTCTTGCTACTGATAGCGGTTTCGGGCAAGGTCTGCTTGTGGCTCTGACGTCACGAAGTCAGTTGTGAAAGTTATAAGACCTCGGGTGATCCATCGGATTAAGAACCACATCTCTGCGCGCCTCAACACCTATCCGAGCAGAAAAGGGCAAGTTACCGACTTACCAAACCATTGTAGTAAAATAATGCAGTCATACGCGACAACCCAACACGATTCATTGAGTAGAGAACAACACTGCAAACTAATGAGTTGATGTCACGTTGTGAACGAGTTGTTGCGCATTGCAAGGGCCCCACATATGGAAACTAGAGACTTTCAGCGTTAACGTGAAACTGCTTTACAAAGTGCAGCCATGTTCATAAAATAAAGCGATTCGATTGCCATTTGTTGATCAACAACACTATTTGGCGCTTTTTGTAATCTTCTCCTTCTTGGCATTGCTTGCCCTCTATCTACTCAGTTGCGAATTCGGTAGGAGGATATACCCTGCAATTACCAACCAGTCAGCTTTTTTACCGCACCTTAGCTCTTCCAAATTATGCATTCCTTATGCTTTGATGCTCTATGGTGATTTAAGGCAATGCTCTAAAACAAATTAAATTCATCAAAGCTTATGCAGACTTCGTGGAAATGAGTGATGTGCATGCTGAAGAAGGCAAAGAGGAGTGCAGATTGGGAAAGATGCGTTGGATGAAGGAGTAAAGGAAAGGAAGCACTACCGGTGGCTGACATAGGTGGCAACGTTCACTGACGGTAGAATGTAGCAGAAGGCGAACCCAATTTCAGTAGGCGTTTGTTATTGAGGCTGACGGAGACCAAACTGGAGGATAGAACGAAGGTCATCTGCCCATTGGGGCGCACAAACTGAATCCAAGCAGCGGGTTTTTTTGGTCATCACCATGCGTTGCCTTACTCCGGCACTCAACATTTTCGTGTTGCTGGCTTTCGGAGCCGAATATCGGTTCTATTGAATGCTGATTAGTAGCACTTGTGTGGTGAACCAGCATACAAGATGGCATTTCAGCGTTACACTGTAGCCATGGTTAAGCATGGGCACCACCGTAACAATGGGATCCAGTTCTTGATTGCTAAGAATAAAGCATTAAAGAAGGTTAAATTCGCCAGTTTTCAAAATACCAGCAGTGAATCGAGATGATTAGACATTTGAGCAAAATCAAGATATCATATGCTTTATCTTATAACTGCTCTGTCTACATTTTGTTTTATTGGGTAATGGTAGTCAACGCGAATTGCTCTGAATGATTTGATAGCAAATAATCAAATCGAATTAAAGGCAGATACGGGTTTCCTGACTTACTGCAGGAGCAAAAATGAAGTAAGTTTTTCGCGCCTCGGTGATGAAATGTGGCGCGAGAGTGTTTTACGTTGAGGGAGCAAGGTAATTGTGAAAGGGAAGGGGCCGACATCGGCTTATAAATAACTAATGCTATTTTGTGCATTCACTTCACTGCATAGGGACAGTGAAATCGACATGATGATCGTTGCTGCCTTCTGAAGAGAATTTCGCCTTCGACCTGTCCCAATGTAAATGGATTGGAAAAGGCATTCTACTAAGGTAATTTATTTCTCGAAGTATCTTTATTTTCGTGGATGCATCTGCATCAGTGCCAAAAACTAGGCTGCGGCGCTTGCTCTATCTTCTGGCTTATTAATGTATAAAATTGAGCGATTTCATCGCGAGTAATCTTAATATTTTGGTTTGAACTTATCACTTGCCTCTACTTCGTGTTGGGAATAGCTCAGCTCAGTCAATCAAGGGTTACGCCTACAACTAGCCGGTGTTGAAATTACTTTATCATGAAGACAATCAACCGATCGGATGGACACAGGACCCAGAGCAAAATACCTCGTGCATAGATGGGTGAACGATGAGAAGAACAGCAAAACAAGGAACTTTATTTGTAGAAACAGTTTGTAATTCTAGATTCTAACTACTTCCTCAACCCATTCCTACCCCACTCATTCCCATTTATCAAATATTTTCTCCATTTTCTCGCATTTTGGCTTCTAGACAGAGCAGTGGATGAAAGCGATAAGAAGTAATCGCGCTGGTTGCGTGTTTTACAATATTCAAGCAGATTCTGTGTGAAATGGCAAAAAGTTACTGGCATGACGAGCCATGAAATTTTGTGGTATTTGCACCAAATATTTTCTTACAATTTCTTCTCCGAAACGGAAACTAGTTAGCTGTAGAAAGTGTGCTACTGTCTAGCAGAAACAGTGCAGTTTTAGATCTCTTAAAGGTCTTTGACAATCATATCGACAGTGCATTGGGAACATTGGAGTTTATTTGTAAGAGACTTGGGCACAATTTTACTGGAGCCGTACAGCTATACCCTGCCTTTGAAAAAGAGATCTTACAAAAGGACGAGCATTGTTACACCGATGCTACAACTTCAAGCCCATCTCCTGCATCATCATCACCGTCAAAGTTCATTTAGCTTGGATGTCGGTCACAGTGTCACAAAATACTATAGTTGGCTACCCATCCTCGACTTTCATAGCCAGTCTACAACTTTAAATGCATGCAAGGAACACGTTGTTTGCATTGCATGGTGCGGTGAAACATAAAGATAAGTGGAAAGTAGGAGCATACCATCTAAAACAGCTCACTTTGAAACGAAAGGGGAGGAAGCAGTAAATCGAAACAAACATCGAGCAAGCTTGACTCATCTCTACATGACTTGAGAGGTTCAACGAAACAGGACAGATTATAACGTGCAGTCGAGTCCCAAAACTTATCAAATTGGTTGCATTTGCTGTACCGAATTGCACTATGTCTGTGCCAGGATCTCCTTGTACGACACTTCTGGTCAGAACGATCTCAACACAGATGAAAAGAATTCAATGGCACTGGCATAATAGCAATTAGCACTTCGGCAAAAAGGGTTTCCTACTATAAACAGCCACCATCTCAGTAAAGGGCATCGGGGAACACTTGCAGGAGCAAATAAGTTGCGGTCCTTATTCTGATTTAAATCCACTTATAACAGATGATTTGGAGAGCAGTGCTTTAGCCGTGCTGTCAAATCGCACACCACTTAAGGTAATACACCTTGCATTTTTTGTCAATACCTGATTAAGTTTTGAAATTGGAAATCAGACAATCACCGCTTGCTGATCTAAAGTCTTGGTTAATGCCTCGAATTAACTTGAAATTTTGACACCAAATAGAATCGTGAACCTGCACGGGACCCATAGCTATGCATCGAGCCTTAAAAGAAGTGAGACAACGAAATGTTGGTAACGAGGGCATCCCAAGGGACCTGAATGGGGTTGGGAGAACCCCATAATGCTTTTCGTCAGCATATGAAGCCGAGTTAGTGTGTGATTGCTACCGTGAAGAGACTCTATCTAACCAACTTAAACTCGCAGACTCTGTTATGGTCGATCTTTAGGCACGCCACTATTTCTGGGTTCAAACTTCGGTCCTGGTGGCATTAATGTGGGTTCGTTTGACAACTTCAAGAAATCGCATGCTTGGCAGACTTTTTGGGCAAGTGCAATTACCACCTATCACCATTGCTGTATCATTACTTTTCTGAAAAGAGCACAGTTGCAAGCAGAGGTAGCATTCACTTGTAATGCTCGTCGTCGATTAAAATAAGGGAATTTTGATGAGAATACAGGACAGTGTCGAAGCTTACATTCATTACACTACCAGACCTCTTGCAAGGAAATAACACAAAACTGAGAGGCCTGAACCCTTAGGTCGCACCAAGCTCAGCCACATAATGACCTCGAGTGCGAGCATGCTGGTGCGCATGCGGGTGCAAATGGAAATTGGGCCAGTGAGATCTCACAACGAGGTGGGTGAGAGGGGAGAGAGGAAAGTTGAAGCGCACCAGTAACGCTGTCACAACGGTCAGTCAGATGGATAGAAACGGAACTGGATCATTAATTTCGTTTCTTTCTTGCATACAGCATTCACCTTCGGTGAAGCTTTGTTTAGTTTTGATTAATGTTGTGATCTCACCTGGTGTCTTCGTCAGCAGCACTGTTTGATGGATCGGCAGTGATGTAGGAATATTGCATCAGTGCCACTGAAGCAACTCGCATAAGTTCCCTTTCTAGTAGACCGCTGTCTCCTTGTATTCACAAAATAAATCACCAGACTGTGTCGCTATTTGTCTTTCTGGCCTTCCTGTGCTTTCATTTTAGAACTTATTCACGTTGCTTAATTTTGAGTAAGAACCACCTGAACTACTCATTCAACAGTTATTAAATGCCCCTTATCGTCATCACAAAATAACACCGTCATCCATGTGCTTTAGTGAGCAGAGGCTAACGTGCATGATGCAACTTCTATCAATTGTCAAGCACGGGTTTCGATAATTGGAGTTAGACGAAATCACCATCCATCGGAAATGCGCAGCCACGATACTACATCTACTTTGCAGTGCTAAGTTGAAACTGAGTCTTGATCTGCTTATTTTTAGGTTCCCGCTTTTCTGTATGTTAGTAATATGGTGCCCACTGGTTACCGGCTGATAACTTGTTATGAGAAATGGTTTTTGCGCTGAAACGTGCATTTATATTAACAACGCAAAGGCTAAGCTTCGCAAAATGCATTAATCACTCACTTTATCATCACAAAAATGTGCTTTATGTGAGTTTTTGTGTGCGCATGCATGTGTGGAGGAGTGAGCAAGAATGACTTTAACTACAGAAAAAATGGAAGGTCATGCTGTTTCACCCACACTGTCATACCTTGTGTTCCCCTGACACCTTTTCTCCATCTGATCAATATAATCCACTATTGATACCAGTTTAAGCGTTGATTAGCTAAGATAGATACAGCAAAAGCCTGATTAAAGCGGCAAGCAAATTATGAAATCACTTAAATTTGGTCTGCTTCACCCTTCGAAGGAGATTTTAGAAGGCTAGCATCTCATTTATGCGTCCCACGGCATATTCATTCAGCCATTGTAATCCCTTAACTTCAGCATTTTTATCTCCACGATTGTCTGAATATAAATGATCCCAAATTAATCGTTGAGCACAATTTTGAAAATTAAACTGTAGTTGCATAAGGGCCGCAAATTCAGAGAGAAGATACCGGTCCTTAAATAGCGAGACACCCCTGAACTTCCTCACTGCAGAACAGACAATAATAAATGCATGTTATTTGTCTGCGTTACTCAACAACTGCTAGTAGAAATCGGGCCACATGTGGTTGCAATGATCCCTGAATGAAGAGTGAATCATCAAAAATTAGTCAGAATTAATTGCGCTTGAAGGTATTTCAACTTATTTAAACTCACTGCTATTAAGAACTAAAAAAGCACATAAGGCATAACCTAGCTGCAAGAGGTATTAAAAACGATTTCTGCTCCAAAAATTGTTGATGTGAGAACTGTTTACACAATTTGCCTGTATACTAAAACAAATGGTACGGACCTGTCACGTCTAACTTATCAACTCCCAATCATTGGTCTTCCCTTCACTTCGAAATTTTATTTCGCTTACATTAGTACAAATAAGGACGTTTTTAGCTTAAAATAGCACTAGATACAATTATTTCGTTCTAATGCTAAAAATTGCCATGCAACTACATACATTTTAGGTCTACTTGTGCTTCCCCTTAGGTAGTCGATAGGACTTGCGGAGATTCTAAGTCTGAAAATACTTTTTTCCCTTACAGCCTACAAAACACAATAAAATACCTTACCATTTAAAGACCCCTAAGTGATTAGGTCTCTAAAACCCTTAGCCGACCTAGAGGCGAAAGTGTGGATAGTGAGATGATATTTTGTGTTTGATAGTTCTTCTCTTTTTAAACTATAGACGTCAAAGTTCGTAAAGAGCAGCAAAAGGAGGAGCAAACTCATTAATTTTTGGGCACATGTCCTTAAAAGCTAAAGAGATTCATGAAGTATAATGCGTTTGATGAAATATTTAGTGTCAACGCCCCCTCTGACGTGCGCAACTGATTGGATTGGTCGCTGAAAGAATATAGGTCTTGCATGACATTGTCATGCCAAAATCATTGACCAACTTGGATAATAAAACCAGTTCTAGTTGCCCATTACGCAACTTGTTCCGATTAGCTGGACTGATTCCATTTCGATGTCAGAAATTTTACCGTAAATTTAACCTACTCATGAGATTACCATATAGCAGCTTTAGGATCTGGAATACGTTTTTGCCTCAATAAATAATAATGACGAACTGCACACCCTTGATTCTGCTGCAACATGACCTTTAATTATTTTTGGTTTAAGATTTGATGAGGTCCCTGAATAATTTAATGGTTAACTAACACTATCCTTATATGTAGGACAAATCGAGAACAATCGAATAAATACTGGAAGCACTCGATCAGCAGGTTTACCGCAATCTCGATTGCCATTCCTTTGCCTCTGTTAGTTTACCTTCACAATGCCTAGTAGATGCTCTCTGGGAGCGTGGAACTTCCGCACCATTGAGAAGCGATCCGTGCCCCTCCCTTATGTGTAACTATTCTTGAGGACGTATCTACAGCCGAGAGTAGAGCCCTTAGACATGTCGGTGATGATGATTCGCACTTAGGCCACACTCACTAATAGTAATAGCGATTTCTCCATTCGAATTCCCATTCGCCTGCCCTATATGGCGTGGCTTGTTTGCGCCCCGATTTCTTGTGACTTGATAAAAAAGCGTCTGTCTTATAAGTAAACGACAACATTCTTGTGATTGAAATAAAGCTAAGCGGAACCAATTCCAGCAACTTACAATGGTTGCATTGATGTGTCTTATTTTTAATAATTACAATGGAAGCACCGTCGTCTTGGCGACTTATTGGCTTCATTCTTCAGCATTGCTCAGTCATACAGATTTCACAGCCGATTTCCTCACACTTCACCCTGGGCTCTATTCCATGCACCGGGAATATCTATTCTGGAAGCAGGTAGTATGTGTGCACTCATATTGCCTTTTCCCGCACTTAGTCATTCGCGGATCATAGCGCACCTTAAAAGCTTTGAAGAAGTGAGGAATGCGCACTCAATTCGCACAGCTGTAGATGCCATAATTGCTGCATATCAAGTAGAGCAGCACGTTGGAGAGAAAAAAGTAGCAGCAGCTTTGACCTCGTTAGTGCATTGAGCAGCGGTTGCAATAGCAGTCATGAATTGCCAAGTCAATGTAGTCGACGGAGCACACACATTCACTTTCCACCACCGGAGTGATCAAAGGGATTTGGTGTAACACGATGACGAGGCTACCAAATGCAAAGTAGTGTCGGCAGATACTGCAAAACCCGATTCAAGGTAAAATAAGTGCATTTAACTTCGTGCCTGGCTTATATAAGTCCCTTGTTAAGGACGGTGAATTCAATATATTTGTTTATGGTATTAAAGTTTGCTTTTCACTGTAACTTATTGCCACTTAAATCTTAGGTATTCGAGTCCTTTATAAAGAAGTAATGGGACACATGAAGATGATTAAGGTTGTACTAATGAGCAGAATGCGGCGCAAATTGCTATTGTCAAGGGGACATTTAGTTTCTAGAGGAAATGAAGGTCTTGCGGCCTTGATTGGTTTGCTTTGAGCCATCATTGCCTTGTTCCCATCCAGCCGCTCAATCGCCTTGTTCTTTGCATGGCGATCAAATTCGGGTGGCAATCGAGAGCAACGCAATGAGGCTATTTTAGAGGAACAGCAGTAACAAATGCCACAGATTTAATTTAAATGTTCTATAGAGTGTCTGATCAATGATAATCAAATCATTTTATCAAAATTAAGATTAGTAATGTTTGGGTGATTTCTCTCAGCTAAAGCGTGAAAGTCGTCTCTAAGATAAGCAGATTCCATCACTGAAGGCTCATAGCTTTTGAGCAATCCCTACCATTGCATTAGCTCAAAACACCTAAAAGGGCTTGTATCCACTTATTTTGGGGGCACTACAACCCACTCATAAATTACTAGCAACATTTACTTCTCTTGTCTTCATTAATTAAATGGATTCATTAGGCGCATATTAATGAAATCGGATTTGAAGACATTTACCTTGAACCTTTAAAGGTAGAATGAATGTTTAAAATTACTAGATGGAAAATGTAACAAGGTGTACTGCCACGCGAATCCTACTCCTTTCCCATCACATTTTTCAGGTCAACTCTGCGTCACCATGAGTTGCATCCCATCTTCTATTGGTTTTTATGAAACCCTCGCAATCTGTTGTGATTATTTGGCTGACCCTTCAAAATGGCATTACTTTCTGGAAAGCAATGGAAGGTGTCGAGTTTATTTGGTACCTGGCTTAAAGTGGCGATTGTCTAGCTCATTCTACTCAGGTTGATCTGCAATTTGTCTTCTTGACACAATATGTAGGATATGCTCACAGAGAAGCAAGCGGATATCAACATAAATAAATAATTTACAACAAACTGTGCATTTACAAAGAAAATAGGTTTGCCTGCTTCATAGATTTACCAAATCTGAGATCAATATTTGGACACAACTGTACATGTCATGGAGCGCAGTCACGAAATTCGCTGGACTGACTCGGCTCTAACCACCTGACCTCAGAATGGAAGAGTCTTAGTAACCGAACATGACGCAATGACACCTTGTCAGGTCAAAGGCGAGTTGTTTGACTGGAATCAATTCCAACCGTACAGATATTCGGCATGGAAAATTGAGCCGGGTCTCTCACTAAAGTCTACAGCTATTGTCATGTAATGTTGATGGTTTCTAGCCAGTGGTCATCACATCTGACTTAAAGATCGGTTCCGTTGTAACTAATGAAACAATGCAGTCAAGCGCATTTGGAGGGCAAGTGGTGAGGTTTTGGTGAGGATGCAAGATGATGTACATTAAGAAGGAGTGTTCCCTATTTTACTGCTAATTGTCACACTGACTCCTTTTCAGGAAAGTCAACACACACTACTTTAAGCGTTATGTTGCGTCATTAACGCTGATTGGATGAGATTACTGCGCGAACGCTTGAATTGGCTATTTATTTTATTCTGGCTAGTTCAAACCAAAGGAAATGCTCACCTTGTTCATCGTTGCCTTTATTGTCTAAAGCATTCTAAGAGACTTTAAGAAGTGGTGCTAAGCATATATCCAGCGGTTTGCTTCACCCGCGTTTCTGCTGTTTAAGCGCCCTTTCTCCTCACATTAGCTTAAGCTGATGGCGTGACAGATTCGCAAATTTTAAATGTATCTTGCCTTTGACGAGGCTTATTCATTGATATCGTCGTGGTTTTGGCGCATTTGCAGCCGCCGCATGTTAATGTATAACATGTACGCTACCTTGATGCCTAGCTGATTATTTCCAGTCCGACAATGAGTGCTGCAGTCCACCCTTATCACAGTGACAAATAGCAGCGACGACGACATCGATGCCGTTGCCTGTTTTGCTGCTTAAAATACCATTTTCATCTAACCGCAATTGATATCCTTTGAGACAATAAACTGCATTTTGAAGTCAATTTATAAAGAAGTTGATCAATAGCGATTTGCGAGTTTAACAAGTAAATTCGTCACTGAAACCGAAACTGCCTAAAGTGAGGGACGTGCTAGGAATGGCGCAGACTACCTTTGATCTAGTCGCTCATAACCCAAACTTAAAGATATCATTTAATGAGCAACTTTACCAAGCAGGTGTGCAATGCAGTTTTAGTAGAGAAAATGTAGTGAAGTATGGGAAGGCATGCTCTTTGAATCAGTTATCAGCCATAAAATATCTGGCGGTTTAAAAAAACGACCACCTTCTGTGGAGTGGGTGTAATTAGTACAGAAATTGATGATAAATTCTATCAACACCATAAACTTTGCTGCTCATTAAAGGAAATTATTCATTAACTAAGAGAACATGAATTTGAGTAAGCTGAATGTAAGAAAAATCGGAGAGGGAAGAAAGCCCTCTCAAACAGTCCTAAGAGTAAAGACCTACAATGCTAGAAATTGGACATCCTTACCTCTACGTTGCTTTTAAGACAAAGTTGCAACGGGAAGCGACTGACTTACAGCATGGTCGACTGCATAGTGTCATCTATTGCACAACGAATTTGCTACTGTTTCAGATGAGACCAGAAGCAAATGCTCCAGGACATGCGTGACATGCCTTTGGTATATACAAATGAGGTTGTGTTATTATGAGGTCAGCCATGTCTGACTCAGTGCTCTCAACGTGCTAGATACAGGCGGCTTAAAGTCCCAAAGTCTGGGACAAACCAGCAGCATATTCTACGCTCGGATTGGACGATACGCAAAGAGCCAATGTATTCACGCCAAGGTGGGGTCATTCCATTCCTCCTCCTCATGAACGCAGATTATTTAAGCCACGACATCACCATCACGCCATTCATCTGTATTAGCACGTCTCAATAATGGTGAGGTCTAAATCATTTAATAAATACTCGCAGTTCGTGACCTGCACTTTCCCTTGACTACCCGCATATTCATTGTTTTTGCCCCAAATTACATTTATCCGCCTTCCACCTTATCAGTGATGACACTTTCTTAATTCGTTAGACACATAGTAATTCCCGACAAACCATCACAGATGTGCCACCCGAAATGGCGCTAAAAATTTGCGGATATCTTTATGCTCCAGACTTGGTAAATATTAGCCTGGGTATTCCACGTTGGCAGCGGATCCTTTCAACACTACGGTTCGCCACTGTCCTGTGGCGGTACATTAACCAATGGACGTGACTAGACATGCGTCTGTACCAACTGCTGTTTCCACAACCATCTCCAACTGCTCATGAGAATGCTTTAGAAGCCATTTGTTATCAAAAGAATCAAACTGACTCCTATCGGCTATTTTCGTCGTCACCTTTGCAAGGCAAAGCCTGCAATTCAGTGTACCTGCGTATTTTGCCGAATCGCTATGCAAGAATGATGTCGGCTGAAGAACTTATGCTACGTTTGGAAGCATCACATTACAATGGTCAAGTATCGCCGGAGCATGCATATTTTTGGTATGCATGGATGTATACGTGCTGGTGGTTTAAAGAATATAGGTGTGGGTTGCATTATTTAATAGATCGCAATCATAGGGGACCGGCGAGTAAATGACTGCTGCGACTGTGTAGTATACCTTGTGACACCTTCACAATTCAGCAAGAATGAACTAATAGCCGCCTTAGATTCGCTTGCACCCCGTCAAACGCTAATTATTGCAGTCCTTGTCAATGGGACGACGGATAAGTAAAGCAGGATGGAATGCCTAATTAAATTCCTTCAGAGCCTTGGTGACTTCGATAGCTCTCCATTGATTGCTGTGTTAATGAATTGGCGAATATGGTGCATCAAATATAAAGAGGAAAACTTTATCAACCGATCTAATCTGTTAAATGGGAGCTTTTTGGATGTGATCTCTAAAAAGATTAAGGGTGGTTGCAACGGCAGCTCCATACTGGCCGAGAGGTAATTCACTTAATTGACCCTTTGACGAATCCAATGTAGGCCACGTGTTATTTGGAAAGACTTGGCGGTACTCAGTATTGGTGGTTCAGATAAAACCATTATTATTTACTTGGTCCACTGTATTTGCTTGGTCTAGGGAATAGGATGGACCTCATTTTTTATCATGATAAGTGCGCACAAGGCAGATGCTGATGTTGAATTTGCTGGATAAAATTGGCATTTTTCTGGGGCGCGAAATCGCGGCCAATGTTTTGATTGGGGAGCCCTCATTTCCTTTCTGCCCTTGGAGCAGGTCGGCTAAGAAAGTGAAGGTTTCTGTTGGCAATGTTCAGGGCAGGTATGAGAATCAGGTGAATGTGCGTTCAGAACGTTTGACTGCCTCAGGGATTTACAACAACTCTTTAGCGGCGCGAAGCCCCTTTTGCTTAAAGCATTTTCCTTTGAAAAGTAAAGAACAAAATCTCCATAATAAAAGAGGCATAGACCGTACCTCGCCGCTAAATTTAAATTTTGCAAGAAATTGGTCCACTGCATTAAGTCGAGTAGGGACATAAGGAGACCCTTGAGATAATAAACGACAATTCGTGATGCACAATTGCTCTAAAGTCTAAATAAAAATTAAAACTTTAACGTCGAACCTTTGTTGATTTTTGCAGTTTTAAAATCAAAATCGAAGTGACAGATGTTTTTAACACTTTTGCCATCCCACCTTTGTGCAATGATTAGTCTACGAATAAGAGTTCAAACAGGATCGAAGGAAACCACATTGGAAAGTGCATCTTACATATCCATGCAGATCTCTTGAGTATAATGCGAGCTAATCGTAGCAGCGTTTATATGCATTTATAAGAAAGAAAGTTCATTTTGCTCAAACTCTCTTAATGCCTTTTACGAATCAGTTATCTTTGCCTGCTTGATGCGCTTTTAACGAGGAGAGGTTAAGCAGCGCATGTCAAGGGCGGTTGAAATTTCGGGTGAGCCAAGGGTTAGCTGCAGTGCACCTAAGGCCATTCAGATAGCTTGCATTAAATCATGCCATTGAAATTCACCCATCAGGGCTTCTGCTGGAAAAATACCCAAAATGCTGGGTTTCGTCACAGCCCATGTCTACTAGGTAGACATAGTGTATGGTAAAACACTTCCTCGTTCTAGGACGTGACCAGAGGCCGCTAGTGGTTTAAATTTGCCATGAGGCCGAGATTTTAGGCACAGAGGTGGGCAAACTATGGGTGGTCTTACTTACTATGACATCTATGTAGTTTTACTCGCGAAATGTGGGCTTGCGACGATTCGTCTAACCCTCTGGCTAATCTTATAAAGCTGAAATGGTGAATGCTTTCCCAGGCAAGGTCTACAAAAATCATTTGGATGCATTTTAAAATTAGACAAAAAGTAGTGCAAACATGTAGCAATTTTATCTAAACATAATTCTTTTTGGTCTTAGGTCATGAGGGCTCATTGGAGACCACCAATTCCTTTGCCTAGGCCCTTTGAAATCGCAGCTGCTACTTATTCAATGTTAGCAGTAAACAAGTTAGCATTATTTCGCGAACCATTCCTCAAGGCCTTAGTGGTGACACCTCAAAGAGTAGGAGAAAAGAAAATGTCGCAGACACCGCTGTTGCTAAAGGGCTGTTCTTAAAGCATTGACGGACACGACAATAATGCAGGCCAGCTTAGACTCCCCTTCACCTCCTTTAAACATAAATAAGTGCACTCCTAAATAGATGCTATTTTGGCCGGCCTATTTGCAGTGATAATTAGGGGAATTTGTTATACATTCATAAGAATTGCTGTTTTAGGCGCAAAACTTCCATTGCCAAACCCATCGTGCTGCTGTTGTTTCGAGTGTTCTTCGCATAGCCTTCTTGGTTCCTAGGTCCAAGCAAATGTTTGTCTAAAGAGAAAGTGGAACTGTGGCAAGGAAGAATGGCACACCCTCGCTGTGTCACTAAAATTCTGTCCACGAGGAAAATGCTGCTGCATCCGATGAGGAAACAAGTTTCCATTGGCTGTGTATAGTAGCAGTATTTGTATCAAAATAGCTGATTAAAAGGTGTCCATTCTAAGCAGTCATGTTGAATCAAATGTGTGCTTTTGAGGGAGCTCATAAAATTCATTCTCCTTCTCTGGCAAAAGACAGGTATTTGGTATCACTAAAGCATAATCTAGCCCAACACATGAACCCCATTTCGGTCTAAGCCACGATTTAATCTAGTCTTATCGCATAGCAAAACCAAGTAAATATAAAATGCACAAATCTCTGTCAGCTCCCTTTTGCGCACACTAGCTGAGTGAAAGGGAAGGCGACGATTCGATTTTCTTGTTCGTCTTGCGTTACCCTGTTAATCACAGATGAGGCGGGTCAAGAATTAAGACGCACTGGCATGGAAGTAGTTAGCCTAAAAATAAAACGCAGGTACCACCAATCTGTGGCACTGTTGAGCGGAACTTTGTAGTAAGGAAGAGTCATGGAAAAATGAGTATGTGGTACAATTGAATTAGGAGGACATATCATGTGCAGGAGTGTGTGAGCTCATGTAAGCTTACGTCCTTCCTTATCATTGGACATGGGAAAAGCATCCGAGCCATGGTGATTAAACGACACGAAACGGACCAATGGGTTAGCGCTAGTTTAAGGTCGCTCAAACACCTCCTTCCTCCCCTTCTAAACCGCCAGTGTTCAGGCCTCGTCACCACTGCTTACGGTCAATCCAACTTGGCATTGTTCGATAATGGTGGGTTTCTGCAGCTTCAATTAACTTCGGCATGCCTCTTTATCTTTATCGCCTCCCATTTATTGCTCTTGTATTCTCCGTCACCACGTTGCCGTCAACCCACTTCGTGTCATTAACTATGACATGCTTTCTCTATACTTTAGAAACAACGCAAAATCACCGACTTTTCAGCCGAAATCGCACTTCGAATATGCAAATTGCTTGATGTGGAGGATTTGGTGAATGCCTGCAATACCATTCCCAACTGGCGATGGATACTGTCAAGCCGACGATCATCTCAGGCAATGATTCGTCATATCAGTAGCTGGAAGTGGCTAGATAAGCATCTCTGTTGTCTTATCTTTTCTCAAACTTCCCCAACTGTCGATGGGAATTTGCTTCCTGCTATCGAATATCATTTGAAGGAAACGAACTTGTTTCGACAGTATTCACCTCAGTCAAGCCCTTTTTCTTCTCAACGGCTTTTCAATTGTTGCCTCATATTCTCTGCTAACCTATCTTGTACCGTGCTCTACAACCCGGATTACTACCACCCCATTAATCACACCATAGACCCCCATGAATCGCTAAGGCGTGGTCCTCATCCCTTCGATATTATTTTTATTTTGAATCGTAACTATACTGCTTCTGAGAGCGGATATGACAGAACAATATATTACGATGAATTCGAGCAAAGAAAATTTAAAGGTCATATCTTGAACTATGACTGCTACGTATTCCTGATGGATCCAGATTTTCGTTCCAGACATCAACTACTGCATCTCTTGGATGCCATCAAGCCGCATCAAATATTAATCATAGCCATCTTCCCAAGGAGTCAGGATAAGCCAATCAATGAAATGCGCGTCTTTGCAGACTTCATTGGAAGTTTCGACAACTTTGTGAATTGCCCACTTGCGACTACTGCAGTGGATTGGCGATTGTGCTGTGTCAAGCTGCTGGATACCGGAGAGCTCAACTCAGAGGAGTGGTTGCAATTCGTCAATTACGACTTCCACTTTAAGGGCATCGGCAGTAGACGCAAGGAAGGAGGCACTTCATCCAAGTATCAAGCTCTTAAAGGGTCCCTACTATTATTTTAAATGCGCACTCAAACGCATTTCTGGTCTTCTGAGTCCCTTAGCAATACTAGTGGCCCTTAAAACGACTTGCTCTAAGTTATTCAACGCATGGACTTTTCAACGCTTTTGTGCTAAATAATTAACTTTAATAGCTATGTCTGCTTTTCCATTTTTTTGCATTCTTTATCGTGCGTACGCAAAGGGGAATTTGTCAAGCTAGCAATTCTGTTGAGAAATGTCTAACAAATAAGTAGGTATGCAGGCCCTCCCTTCATGAAAATATCTCTATATCATGCATACATACGACTGGATGTAGGTCCATTAATATCTCCTAAGTAGATTTTGATTTAGTGCTGGAAGTTTTGTCCTCTTATTTATTGGCATTCTAGTAAATAGCAATGACATTGGCTAGATGGCTCAAGGTTCCATCCTGTGGGCGCTTTTGGGCTTTATAACCAAAGCACAAAAGAGCTCTTATTTTGGCAGCGAAGCCTTAAACAATCCTGGATTTTTGTTTGCTTGTCATCTCAGCCATTTGTGGTGAAATTAAACATATTAAGTCAAGGAAAAACAGCTTGAATTATGTGGTGGCTGACGGCGGATGAGATTTGTCTACGAGAGTGTACCTGATTGAACACGCCCCCGTCTTCAAATCTCATTTGCTAGGTAGATCTATTCAAGAATAAATCGGGGCAGAAAAAGGCGTTCAATTAGATCACGATATTATTATTTGCATTTAATAATGCCACAACAAAGCTGTGACCATTTCCACTAGGCCTGGTTCCTAGTGCAATTCTGCTTTAGACATTATTAGCAAGAGTCGATGTGAATCTGGACCATTCTCTGGCATTCAAGCATTTTCATTGAAATAATGGATAGGACCGTCTTTAAATATGCAAAAAGGTATCCCACTAGGAAGGCAAGCACCTAAATGGAAGGACATCCAATGCCAGCGCATTTAATGTCCACATAATAATGAGCTGTCTTTTGGAGCCACTTCGTAGGAGAAGTGGAAAATTTGTTGCGTCAAATGTCTTAGTTTGTCGGAATTAAAGCAACCGATTTTTGTAATCTAAGCACTTATAAGCATCACTAGCAGAATTGTTGACAATTACTGAAGCAAAAGAGAAATCTTTTTCGTCTCTGCTGAAATCCAAGTCGACCTCAGCAAACTGAGTAACACTCACTTAGCAATGTTCCATCGCACATGCGATGAGGTGAGTTCCTACAAATGCGCATCTCACCAAGCGACGTTTTCAGCCTAAAACAGAACTTGCGGAGCAGACTCCTAAATTGAGCTTCTGGTGGAAGTTATAATAACTAAACTAGTGGTCTTGATTCACAATTTGTCTTTAAGTGTTAGTGCCATATTTGATGCAGATATTAGGTTGTTAAATTTCAGCCTGCCATACTACTTTTCTTTAACGAAATTTGTAACTTTACTGGCTTTTGGCGGTAATGTTGGGAGTAAAGGTCGTTTACTGCAAACTTAATGACTGAATACGAAGAGGCCATTTGTTGATGTTACCAGTTTACCAAAGCATGGCCATAAACTGCAATGGTGGGACCGCTTGTTGCAAACTTTGTCTTGTATCTTGATGAGGACGTACTAGTTGGTGGGTGGAAGGGGCGGGAGATATACCTCCGAGGCGGCAGTTAAGTGGATCTTTTAATATCACTTTCCTCAAATGTTACAATCAAATAATGGTGCTGACTCACTGGTTTCGATAAAATTGCGCAGCGAATATATGTGTGAGTGGGCTTTGAGACCGTAGAACTTGATCGTCAACCATGCTGTACCATGCAGGAGAGATGTCTGTTAACGTGGCGCTGCGAAGGCACACAAGTACGGAGGTGAGGGTCCAAGAGAGATCAAAGGGATTAATTCTTAGCGCCACTGAATCACTGATGTGATGATTGCTTAAGCGAATTAAATTGAGGCTTTTCTATTCCTTAATCGATGTTTGTGTGTAAATTCCACGTTTGGCTGCACCAATGAGGGGTTTTGCAGTGCTGCCGCAGGATATTTAAGAGCTACAAGTGAAATCGCCAGGATTAGGTACTATTAGGCTATTTATTACTACTACGTGGCGGCCATGGTCTGCGCGACCGTTTGGAGGCGTAAGCACGAGGCGAAGAACGGTCTACTCAAGACTGTTACCAAATCAGTTGTGGACCATGGATTTAATTTTTAACGAGCAACAGAGTCGCCTTTGCTATCTGTGCTATCGGTACTTCGCACTCTTCCACCAAAAGCTCAATTTCGAAGTCCGCTCTGTGAGTTCTGTTTTAGGCTGAAAACTTCGTTTGGTGAGATGCGCATTTGTAGGGACTCACTTCATCGCATGTGCGATGGAACATTGCTAAGTGAGTGTTACTCATTTTGCTGAAGTCGACTTGGATTTCAGCAGAGACGAAAAAGATTTCTCTTTTGCTTCAGTATTTGTCAACAATTCTGCTAGTGATGCTTATAAGCGCTCAGATTACAAAGATGATTTCGTGAAATGGATAGCTTTAGCTAAATCAAAGCATGCAATATAGCTTAGAAGTGCCCATCCAGCGCAAGCAGCATCATTTTCAGGCACTATTCTTTGCAATGCTTGGATAATGGGATCAATAAAACAGTTACAATTAAATAGAGACAGTCATCAGTCAACATTTGTTTGAGCGGTGGGCTCGAATGACAGCGGGAAGGAGGAGACAAGCTCGAAAAAACGAGACAAAAAGGCGAATGGAGACACCTAAGACCAGCAACAGACAAATGATGCTGGTGTTTCCGCACAACTTGACCACATCTGGGGTCCACAAGTGTGCACTCTATGATCCAAATGAAGTTTGAAATCAAGTTAAAGGCTGGCGCAAACATTTGCTAAAGCTGTAAATGGAAGTCATGCAACAAAATGCGTTCCTTTGAATGTCAAAATTATTCTTCAGAAAAAAAGGAGGAAGCAAGTGTCGAACGCTCGGCATCTAATTTCAACAATTATTGAGGCCACCATCAGCAGTGGCTGTGCCACTATGAGGCTGCAAATGATCCAGTAGTTTATGCTTACCATTTTCACTCTCATGCTTCTTGTAAGAAATGGCCGTAGAAGGCTGAGTAATTAGCCGTAAGAGCGTGAGGGAGAAGAGGAATCACAAAACAAATTACAGTCGGATTAGTGGTTTTCCTGTCGATGTCGATGTTGCTGTTAAAGATATCACCTGCTTAAATTTTACTCCGATGCACCATACTGTGAGCTAAATATAGGTTTAATACCTCACGACTACAAGGTTTTGTTAATTGGGCGGTTACATCTGTTGCATTCTAATGTCATAAGATACGCTTTACCTTTGCTGGTACATGCCCCATTCTTTACGAGAGCATATGGCTTATCCAAAGCTTCCTGAACAGTGAAGCACGAGACCTACTTCAGTGGTACAAACGTCTTTCATGCAAAAAGCCAATGTGTTTGCTGCAGTACATTACACGTTTGATCCTGCCTCTAGTCACCAAAAATCAAGATTGCCAGGCGAATCTCATATCCTTTGCAAACAGCGTGTGAGATACGAATCGAAAACGGGTAGTCACATTAATCCACTTGCAACACATTGCTCTCTTTCCTAGCAAAACAATGACCGGCAATAATAATGCGTAAGGCTATCAAAGTAATCTAAGATATCCTTGCTAGATATAGACTTTGGCAAGTTGCTCATGCTTTATTGTTTTTTACCTGGCTGGCAATTTTGCAATAAGGCATCAGTCCTAACATTTCAAGTCCTCAACATTCAACTTTCATGCAGAAAATAAAGAAGCAAAACCCGCATTTGGATGGTAATTTGAGCGAACTTTGAGAGGGAAGAGAATTAAGGCAGTAGGATCTGAAGCGTATAGGTGATAATATTGGGTCAGGAAGCTGGAAGTGTGTATAATATTAACGACTAACGGCAACTTGATAAAAATTAGGCCCTAACAAACTCCTTTTGAGCATCGATTCAGTAGATTAACATTCTATTTCAAAATACAGTGGCCAAGACTGTTTGAAGTAAAAGCAGACTACACTTCACGGATGACAACAAATATAATCGTAACATTCGTAAAGTTGCTCAAGAAATAGGTATGGGATTGACTCATTGGAACACTTGCAGTCGACGCAGTGGGAAAGAACTGTAAGCACTGCACAGTTTTTTGCAGCAGAAGCACGCGAGATGGCAACTGTAACTCCCTATCCTACTGTCTTAAAACACGGCTGTTTTGAAATGGTGTTTTATTACTAGTTAAGCACTAGTTTCTGGTAGATGTGTCCCATTCCCTATGCGACCTCCGCTAGACTACAACCTAAATCCTAACTCTGGTGCACCAATTTTGCAAATCGACTATGCGATGCACCATTTAGTGACTTTGGCATTCTACCTCACAACTTTCTGCCTTCAAAGTTTGCAAGGTAATGCTTGAGTTTAAAAGTTGTCAACATTTTTGCTCCCGCACCTTTATTCTCTAACAAGTTAAGCTATTAAATCTCAATCACAAGAATGGGCAATAAAGACGATGACAAATTCCCATCTCTCAGTGCCATCAGTCACCCTAGATAATTTGCTGCATTGGTCTCAGCAGCAGCATTAGAAATCAAATTCACTCGCACGGAAGGCGAGAGGTCGTGCTAGCTACCACTGAACTAGTCCCACAGCACCTACCATAAGCAAATGCTAAAAAATCTCATCAATTTTTTCCCGTTGAGTAAAATTCTACGACTCGCTGCCTTAACAAAGGGTGGAATTGAGTGCTGATTGTCTGTCGGCCTGCCTTTCGATGGTCAGACAAGGACGCGAGGGTGGAGACATGGCTACCCGAAATGAGAGGATATTGACTATGATGCCGATTTCTTCTCTCACCGGTCTCCTGTGAAGATGGACGAGGACTAGAACAAATTAGACTGTCGGTCTCTTAAGAACCAGTGCAACTACCAACTGAACAAAATAACCATTTTATTAGCAATAAGTCAAACAACGAAATAGGCTAAACAAAATAAGGAAGTAGGTGGGTAAGTAAACCAGGTAACTCGTCGGTCAGCCAAATAATGAGGGCAGCCACCATCCTATTCTGTGTCATTTATTAACCTCCTAGACTTTTGCTCCTGCAAATTACAATCTGCCCTCAATAACAGTCTCCCGACGATGTCATTAAACTCAATGTTAAGTAACTCCCTTTCTCAAATCGGTCTTCTGCTCAGATCCGGTAATTTGCGACTCAACTCTCACCAAGGCCTCCCCACAACTATCAAACGGGGATAATCTCAGTGATCTACAGTGACCAGCCAAAGGTAATGATGACGAGATTGAGCTTGCGGGGGACCACGGGTCGCGATGTGACCTGTCTCACTATCTGGCTATGGTGAGTCAATAGATGGATCGGGGAGCAGCGTGACAACAAATTATTTCCTCTACACATATGTGGCTACTTACTGTGCTATAATGTGCTGCTGTCACACGTTCTATCACATTCTACTTGATCCCACTTCCTTTCACGTCCACGTCCTCCCGCCTTCCATCCAACCAGATGGGCTAATTGCACCACCATCCTTTTTTAAGGTCGACATCTTTCATTGACTGACCGAACTGTAGTTCGTTTCAGTTTATTAGCAAAGTAATCAGTGCGCTTGGCACTGTAATTTACTTAAATTTGGATATGGTGGGTTAATCTGAAGCTGTCCACTGCTCATTAACCCTAACACGCTTCCACAGGCAGCACCACCTTCGAGAGTGCAAGCTTGCAAAATGCGACCCGCTCATGCGTAAGAAGACTTCGCACTCACATCCACCTTACCGTTTGTAGCAATTTCAGTGCGCATGCGACCTAAGCGGCAGGGCGGCAAGTGCCACTACTCTGCCTGCTCATCCAGACCCAACCACTGGCTCGTTGAAATCAGACCCCCAATGGCATTGTCGGGAAACGATGATGCTGACGTCATCCCCACCAATGAAAGCGGATCGAAAGTGGGTCAAGGCAGAGTCAGGAGATGAGACAAAGCTAATAGGTCTTGCTTAAGCACAAAAAATTTGCATTTGATCAAAACGCCACTTACCAGCTGTTTTGTATAGCACCCATGCAAATATTGACAAGACGGGGAAATTTTGTTTGTGTCATAAATAACCTTAACCACGGTTTCATTACAACTTTATCCGGAAGATGAGGAGGGGATAGTACCTTTGGTAAGTAGATTCGCTAATTTAACCTGCTTACATTTTTACGCAATTTTAAGGGTCTCATGCATCAGGATGGCAGGAGGTGTTAAGACGAATTCACATGAGGAACAATCTGTAGGTGGGAACAGGTCAATAGCATTCTGAATCGATCCTTGTCTGTTGATGCATTAACGACGGGAAGCGTAATTAGAGACCAAGAGATTCTCACTTATCAAGATATTGTTACGAGAGAATGTAATTGATATTAAGGTTGAGAGCGTGTGGACTACTGATGGCGCCACCAATTTGGCTGCCATTTAAAATGGTGCAAAGGTTGTAGGCACTGGAAGAAAGTGAGCTTGAGCCCAGCTCTATCAAGGCACGAATTCAATTTTCCTGCAGAACATGATAAATGTTCACTCGCACTGTAAGTAATTTTACCAAACGGCTTACCTGATCACAGAAGCCATTCAAAAGTCAAGTTGCCCTAGAGGACGTTCGGAAGTTGACAAGTTGCAGACGCATCCAGCATTAACAGGGAAATTTCGGATAAATGTAGGAATCCACGTTTGTCGGTTCATTTGATTCACCGCTATAAAGTCCTTTCAGCGAAAATGCCCTTTGTTATTGGAAGGCTGCATGGTGGACGCGGAGAGGCTAATGAGTAAAGAGTATTCACTGGACCTATAATTGTTGGGCAAAAAGCGAGCGCTTGTGCAAGTATTCACTCAAAATGCAGACCAGTGTTTAAAGTATGAGGACGAAGCCCACTATGAGGTGGTCCATCTTAGGTCCATCTTAGTACAACTATCCACTGCATGTAAATACTAAAATATTCCGTCATTTACCAGGTGCGGGAAGCCTTAAATAAAATACCCCGTCTCATCTATGCCGTTCATGGGACGCTGCTTTCACTGTCACCGGAAATTGCCAAGATCGAGTGCTTTGAGAAGGCAGGCAATTACCGCTCGATTTAAGCTGCCAGTCTGACAATGTGAGATGTTGATTTAATTCTCCTTAGTCCAGAGCACCAAATCAAAACTGCGCCGACAATTAGTGGTTATAAAGCAGAGAGCCATATTTATGTGCACTCGTCAACAATGGACAGATGGGTTTATAAGAAAGGCCTGTAATAATGTTTGTGTTTATATGCGCTTTGTAGGTGAGAGGCGGGAACACAATCTGCACGTGGCCGAGACTGAGTCAACGTGTTCTTCCTTAGCTCCGGACAACGAGGCCCAGTAGTCTAGCCTTACCCGCTCAGTGTTTCTACCTAAATGAAGCATGCCAAGAAAAGCCAGGTCTTCTTCTAATAAGGTAGTAAGGAAAGAGGAGGAGGAAAAGAAGAACCCCTTCACAAGGCCCTATCAATTTTCCCCCGAAAAAGATGTCGCGTCACTCGATTGCCATACAAGCAGCATACTACTGCCTTCTAGCATACTACTGCCTTCTATTTAGGTAGGGTATTGATATGGTAAGGTGCCTTCTGGACTTCGGAATGAAGCCTCCTCTTTTTAAGAACGAAAGAATTCAGTGGAGTATGCTCTGACCATTTCAGCTTACAGACAACCAGTGCGGAGTTTTCTTCTCTTTAGGGTGCTTCCGATGATGAATCCCGTCACGAGCATACTACTGCCTTCTATTTAGGTAGGGTATTGATATGGTAAGGTGCCTTCTGGACTTCAGGAATGAAGCCTCCTCTTTTTAAGAACGAAAGAATTCAGTGGAGTATGCTCTGACCATTTCAGCTTACAGACAACCAGTGCGGAGGTCTTTTCTCTTTAGGGTGCTTCCGATGATGAATCCCGTCACGAGTTGTGCCATTTGCAGTCAGTTCCTGCTTTCTGATGGCATACAGGTTTGAATCGATCAAATAACATCGCGATAAAATCTGAACATGACCGCATATCAATATGGTAAATGATAGGGCGCCAAATGCTGCTTCTGCTTGTGTTGGAGGGTTATGTGTTCATAGGCACATCGAAGTTGTCTAAGTTGCAAAGTTCGCAAGCGTTCGCAATGCAGCATTTACGTTTTTAGTCAATCACCCTCTTTCTTTACCCCTTTCCAAACAAATGTTTTCCTTGCTTATTGCTCTCAGATCAAAATCACCATCGTGTGTAGTAGGTACAGCACAAAGCACGACGTCATGGAAGCGCAAGTCAAAGAGCAACAAAATAGGCATCGCGGTGCATCGACCTGAGAAATGCACTAGTGTCAGACGTAGACGAGTTGTCTGGCCTATCGTCAGGACTCTAATTTGCTCTTGCGGACTCCCAACTCTAAGTGTCGTTTGCAACTCATCATCTGTGAACAAAAGACCCGGGTGCACCCATTCTGGCTTGATATTTTCCATGGTTTACCATTATTTTTTTGCTGTGTTAATCGTTCCTAAATGCGCACATCTACTTGGCAGGCATCGAACCATCAATTTTAAGCTCAATATCCATCAAATGTAGGTTTTCTTTTACCACTACTGATAGTCAGCTCACCCCGGATTCCTCTGTTTTTTAAGAATAATCGATGCCTGTGTCTACCGCATGCCAGATCCTTTCTGCAATTGTCCATTGGTTTTGCATGGCACTTGTACCACACTTTTAATTAACTCGTAGGGTAAATTGTATGTTTCTTTGCATGAAGGCAAAGGAGCGTTAACCATTAACAGCTTTTGAGCCTTCTACAAATTTTGCGCTCTTGATTGTTTTTTAGCAGTTGCTGACTGACTGACCATCTGGCGGTAACGATTTACCGCTTAAAACCTTGGCGGGTTGGAGGTCATATCACAAACACCAGTTTAAGCAAGGCCTATTGTGCACCAAAATTTTGCAATTAAAAGTGTCTGCAAAAGTGAATAATTCAGACTTGGGCTATTGTTCTGACTCATATTGTCAAAAGCTACACAGATGTGTGATCACGAGAAGGCGATAAGTAAAATGAAAGAAACAAGTCCAGTGGAAAAAGGCATTCGCTTACCTCCCAGCTAATTTGGTTGATGCTGTTCCAGCAGTATTGACAAGGCTTCGACTGTTGCCGCTGACCAGCAGCCTCTAGACCGATCAAAATGATCAAGAACTTGCATGCGCTTACAATGTTTACCTGGCCATGCCTAGCAAACACTGATGCGGTTGAAGGAGGCCGAGATGCAGTCATTGTCATTTCGCACCCTTCTGGGATTGAAAAGTCACAGGTACTCTCATATGAGGAAAAAGGGAAAAGCGCGATGCAGAGAAGCATCAAACAATGCGACTAGAGGATGAAGGGATGTTGGGAGGTAAAGAGGCGCCCAAAGGCTCCCCACTGGCTAAAATTATGCATCTGAACGAATCCGAATAGAGCTTTTAGTGGGCTTGAACACAGCAAAGCGCTGCGCTGAGCCTCCATCTGGAGTCAGCTCCTTGCCAGATAAAGCTGGTGCGCTGTCACTCGTCACTCTTGTCCATTATCACCATTTGAACCTGTTGTCTTGGTCTGCCAACACTGCACAGCACTCCACACTTTTGCATTCTGTGCATAAATGGGTGCCAGCATTTGTTTTTTCTAGCGTTAATGAACACTAGCACTTGCTTTTCACTTTTGTCACCTGTCCACTTGCTGTCTGGGCCGGCCTACATCTTCACTTAAGTAGTACTTTCTGTCTAACCTCGTGTTTGTCGCGTATGTCAATAGCCACGCCATATTTAAGTGATCGTGGCAAGACAGTGTAGAATGAATGCTGAAAACGCATTCTCCTAATCATTTAAGGACGAAAGGGATCAGGATTATGCCCATATACTTCCTGAACGCGGCAATTCTAGAACAAGTGGATTTAATCGGACACTAATGCATTCTATATTGCATAGTTTTTGTTGAATTTATAGCACATCAACACCTGAACTATTTGTGGCTACAATGACAGTTGAAGTAATAGGCGTTTTGATGCGCGAAACTTAAATTTAGCTACTGAATATATATGTATTAGACTCAGAAGGCATGGTTCTACTGGGAACAACCTAGCCTGTAGCACTTAGCACCTTCCTATGTGTGGGTTCGTCCATTGTAAATCAGCAGAAATGGGGTTTATGAATAACAAATACTGCGGATGAGCAATATGCAAGGTGCCTAAATGTGTAGGCTTCAGAGCTGTTAACAACGGTTTTCAATTTGACAGATGACCCAATAAATGTTGCAGCTGACAGGTCTACCCAAATAACTGCTGCACTAATCAGCGAAAGTAAACTCTAACCAACGAAACATAACAACAATAAAGTGTTGTAACTAGGTCACTGATTATCCATTGATAGCACAAACATGTTCAAGCAATGACGTGATCTCAAAGAGAAGGCATAATAATATATGGTGGCATGCCAAGTGCTGCAAGCATATTAGAGCAACAATTGTCTTAACAGAAGCAAAAAAATGCTAAAAGAGCAAAGGAAGTGGCAAAATAAGCAAAAAACTCGCGGTGTCGATTGGGACGGGGCAGTTTCTTGCACATTGGAACCGATTAAAATCTCGGGCATTGGAATGCCGACTACATTACAGTGAACCATGGCTAAGCAAAATCTTAAGGAAAGAATTTTGTCAAAATCATGCGGCCTAGATGCGATCGCATTTCAAGTGTCCAGCACAAAAGGTAAAAATGTAATACCGATTGCCTCATTTTGGGTCCAATTCTCCACATGCTTGGACCAATGCAACTAGCCAATAATGATACAGCACCTGCGTCATTACCGCCAGATCGACAAATTACGCTTACTTCGCAATTCTTGTGACTAAGTACGCAAATCGGCTTACTAAAACCTTCGTGGAGTTCTCATTGCCAGCATCATTTAGCCTATAGCAGTTAAAAGGTCTATTGAAATGCCTTCAGAAGATCTATGAATCAAACCTAAAAAGAAAGCGCAAAATGCTGGTGCAGAATGTTCTTCCGAACCACTGTCGTCGAATCAATATTGATGCTCGTCAGTAAGCGACCTTGAACGAAACTCATGGCCGGAGTACAAATCAACTCAGTGAGATGACTAGAATTCACCTCGGTAATTTCACTCTCGAACATGTGCTCACTTCTGAGTCAGGTTCAGTTTTAAAAAAAAATTTACCAGAACGATCTTCGCATTCAATCGCCATGAGGCATCATGGTGCAATGTTGAAATAAAGTCCTTCAAAAAATAGAATAAGGCTTGTCATATTTAGTGGTCACCCGATCGCTAACCCTATCAGCATCCAACAGCAGCAAATGCAATGGACTAAAAAGAGAACTGAAAACCTTCTATTTGGAGTAAAAGCTCACTGCAAAAAGATAGCGGTACTGTTGCCTGTTTTACTGCTGTTAGTCACTACGAGTAGACTCTGAGTCCTTTGATGTGGCAGACGACTGAGAGTAAGCCAACTCTTCAAATGCGTATAATTTAAAAAGAAATATTTTAGGCATTTTTGGAAACTTTTGAACTCGTTCTCTAGCTGATCTTTTGCGAGATCCTTCTTTTTAGCTACTTACTAACCTATCGGTGGCTGAACGACCAAGTGGACGTAAGAACTGATCAATTGCAGGGCAAAACCAACCTGATAATGGAGGTCAAAATGAATACCCAAAGTGGTGGGCATATTGCAAAAGTGCAGAAGATGTCCCATCAATTATTTAAGTCCGCTGATGAGCTGGACGCACGTTCAGTAGCTGCATCTAGCATCGTCTACAAATGGGACCTAGGCACACACACTTCCATGGGACTAGGCGACTGGGGCTGCAGCAGCTATGCATACCTTAAACACATCAACCCATTTCAACCACGTGCCTCACCAATGGAGACGCCACATATACGAACACTGTAACCTTTAATCGAGAAAATCTTAACTTGAGGCATTCTCAAAACACACGACTAATCCAGCAGTATTGTCCGAAGTGTCGATACGACATCGAGAAGATAAAAACAAGTAGTTGAGTTGACAAATAAAGCCGCAAATTAAGCATGGATACCAGAAAATGAGCAAAGCTTTTGACTTAAAAGCGTTGATTTTGGTGAAGACGAAGTCAAACCCCTACAAACTTATTGCTGACTTTCGGTATCGCTTACACCCATCCTAAAAGGAGTTCAAGTTCGAAGCGGAAGCCGTCAGGAGGCTGGCGAGGCTGTTTGTGTAAGTAAGCAACCACGCACCAAAAGCTCTATTCCTTCCACTCCACATCCCGACACTTTGACTTGCTTTTACGCGTTTGCTGCCTTCGTTCCGCCTCCTAGACAGCAACACGAATCGCAGAACTTGTTGTCGAGCAAAAAAGTCTTGTGTGCAAACAATATTTGGTTTTCCTTAATGACAAACGGCATCATGTCAACCTCATTGACGTTCTGGCACGCCTACTGTCTTTAAACCAAGTACATCATAGCGGACAGCAACTGGGGTATTAATTGTGACCCAAAAAACGAATTCCCATTTCCATAAGACTAGGCGTTCACAGTAGTTGGCTACGTGTCTTAAGGCAATTAGGTAATCACATTAGAGGGTGCCAGCACTAATTATTTCTATTGGATTTGGTCGCTTTAGTGCTTCCCTCTGTCCGCTTCAGCAGCAGTCACGAGAGTAGTGAGAACATCGCTTCGGCGACTATGTGGGTTCATATAGTGAAGTGTGCTAAGTCAACACCTCATTATCTCCCTTTTATCACCATTCGTCGTCTTTTGTGCTGCTTTGCCTCATCCCCCATCTCGTTAGTTGCTTTTCGTTCTGATATGATTGATTTGAGAACAGGAGGTGTGTCGGAATGGCGATGAAGGTGGATGATGTCTCTGCCGCGATGCAGTGTGGTGTTGAAGGGAGTTGATTTCGTTTGTGCACAAGGTTCTGATGATTGGTGACATGCTTTGGGATTTGCACTGTTCTCTGATAGACATGACCAAGCTGTTATGTCCACGGTCGGTCATGCCAAACTCGGTCTATCTTCCCACTTCAATGTAGATCGCCGAGAATCTCATTTACTCCGTGCACAATTCCTTTCGTCACAGAGCTAACGTCCACTTGGTCATTTTTGTGGGTTCTGCATTTGAAGCCCCATTTTCATGCGTTTTACATAAATCCAGCATTTCTGTCGGTGAATTTGCAGTGCGATTATCCTGTCACTGTTTAGACGCTGACGGAAACCGAAAGTGGTCGAAATTTAAGAGGTCCTATAAGCACCGGACTCTCGATCGCACATCTTTTGTTTATTTTGCTGCTCTTTAAGGAGAAACAGCTCTGACGTAAATGCGTAGCAGCAGGTCGAACTTTGGAGTCGTGGAATGGGAGGAAGAGGGTTTTCAATTCATTGTCACAACTTAATGCCAAAAGCTTTGTCAGCCTTGAGGCAGCATGCCTGGTGAAGTTGAATGTCTCCTTGCGTAGGTCCAAGGTTACATCTATGCAATGCCTAGTGTCAGCAATGCAGACTTCTTATCGCACTGCAAGGCAGTCAAAGCTGAGTTGACATTTAATGCTCTTTCATCCTCACCAACCGGCAGAAGGCGAAAATACAAAGGTGGAATGCACAAAGTGACGTGATACTTGGGTAGGATTGATCTAGGTGGGTTCTTATAAATGCAAGCAGTGGAACATAGATTATCTAAAGTCCCTGTGATGTGTGACACAGAGAAAGTGGCTCATCTTCTTTACAATTCCTTCCCTGATAACGTGGTTCTTTGAAATTATGCTATCCATACTTTGTCTTACTAGTCGGGGTTTTTAAATAATTTTCACCTACATCAGTGTATTTTCTGGTGAGCTTTCCCATCTCTTGTTTTGGTGAATGCTAGTTAGTTTTACTAAGTTCACTTGACAGCGGAACACAAATTATTTTTACCATCATAATTTTAACCAATTTTCTCCTTACTGGCAAATATGACTCACAATCAGCACTTTGGATTGGTGCTGATGATGTCAGTAGCATTTTAATCCTTGACTTTCAGTTTCCTATGGGGCTTCGCTTTGGTTATATATTTAAATGTGAACGAAAAATGCGCCAAGTTATGCTAATCATAATTGTGGTAGTAGGCTATACATTGCCGACCACAGAACAACGAGTCACTGGGACCACAAGCCAATAGTCCCTGCAACGACCTCACAAACATGCATGCATCCATTACAAATTAAAAGGATGCTCTCCTTTTGGGATAAAAGTGCATATATTGCTAACGCGACTCCGTAAGAGGAAGAGCCATCTGATTGAGTAGGCATAACTAATGCACGGTGCAAATGGAAGTGGGGATAGCATTTCGCTCTCCCTGTCCATTTAGTATTCCGCTTTTCTAACATGCGATTTTCTTCTCATGCCTCAAATTTTGGTCATTGGTTTGCTGTTATGCCCACAATGCATGCTGTGTTAGTGCTTTCATCCGAGAATTGTGATGTACACTCACCCGATTAGAACAGACTGCCGAGCCATCACCCACCTTACCCACTTATTGAATCAGGACTAATCCTGCATGCAGACCCACCTAGCATTGGAAAAGCCATCCCACACATCCCAGTGTCTTTAACACTGATTCAAACTAGTCTGACATCAGGCTTATTAGCATAGAATGCAAAACTAACTCCTCAATGTGGTACGCAGAAATACTGTCCCAATAGCAAAGATCAACTTAGCACAGCACAGCGCGTTTTTCAGTAAGAAATAAAGCCGAAATGGAAGGATAAACACGTATCCGTGCAGTAGGCGACAGCAATAAGCAAAACGATGATTCGCATCATGGCACACTATTGTCCAGACAAATGTTTCATGTGCTTCTATATGCTCCTTGGCTCGACCTTGTCCTTATAGTTGGTTGGCTGTGCGGAACTTTATTCACATATGCACACAGAGGTCCTCTACTATAGCCTTGTCTGCACCAACAATGCGTGGGGTTGACCGATCCTTCTAATTATGGCTACAATGGAATTTTCCAGCTTCCTTCGTTGGCTCCTTGCTTCCTCCTTAGTCAATACCTGTGTCAGTTTATGGGGACGGCGAACATGCCGAAGCAATGATTCTGTACATGGCACTTCTCGAAACCACCAATAAGTGCGAGTGTCGTGATGGGTAGCAAGCGGCATGCCTCTTGCTCTGGTCAGAACGTTTCATAACTTTATGTGCCCGTCACGACAACATTGGATTCCCCTGTGTTTTGAGTAAAAAGGAAGGCAAGACTGATTGTTATTTTGAAAGGATAGGTGGAGACGTATTGAGATGAGTAGTCGCATCAGCAGCGTAAATATCAGTAGATTTGTCAGTCCAAATGAAGCAAACAAAAGTTGCTTTGTAATCATCACTAAGCCATAATAAAACAGGTGGCATGCTCACGATGCGTGCTTTAGGCCCTTTATTTTTTTCGCTATTCTGCCCATAAACCTGCCCCACCATTGAATCATGTGCTTACTCACTCACCCACCCACTCATACACCAGGCTATCACAGTGTCAACCGCCCTTCCTTTTAGACTGTAATATTTTAGAAAATGTTAGACCACTTGTATAATGAACCGAATAAAGTGATAAGGTAGGAGCGTGCAGCTAGGACCTAGTGGCGCATTCAATACAGATAGAGGTGATATGCCTCACGAATGCTACACCTGCCATTGCAGCAGTACGTGCGCTTGAAAAGGTGTGCTGCAGTAGGTAGGTGAGGTCGATAAATCTAGAGGTGTTTGCACAACACCGATGATGGTCTCACTGGGCTGATCTGCATTATGTTTTGGCTGCTGCTGATTAACCCAGGTAAGCATACTTGGAAAATGAAATCGGTTATCTAGAAAGAGAGCGAAATTGGTGACGTGCGAATTTGAAAGAGGATGTTAGGGTGAAATATGAGCAACCGTGAGTGGTCTTTTTCATTGTGGCGTAATAAGTATGCGCAGCTTGGCAAGACTTAGTCGATAACAACTAGAGATGTGTTGCTATAACAATACATGAATTACCGAATAATTCTGGCCTAGGGCGCAATCAGTATGATAGGTAGGCAATGCCACTGCACGGGCATGCAGTGGCCACTCCCTTCAGTGCCCACGCAGCCAAGTAGAAAAGTTTACCACACAATTGAGCTGCTGCACATCGATTTATGGGTAAGGGAAGTTCCACTGAATCTTTACTGCTCGAATATTTTAGCACCACCCAAATTTCCAACTTTATCAATTAGATTTCAAAACTACCTGAAAATTTATAATTGTAGAACGACGCACGTTTTATGCACATTAATGGCCAATTTGCCACCAAATTTCCGAATGTGTGTTATCAGTACGCATCTTGTTTAGAGCGTTCCGTTGGTCGCATCAAAAGGTTTATCTGTTTCTGAAAACTTATTTGTTTTGCTAGTAATTTACATCCATATGTATATTGGTACAATGTAGGATTTACTGTTGTTATGACGCCATTACTAAACACCTTAGCTAGGATTGTTATAATCACCGGAAGCAGGCGTATTAGTGTTTTACGGAGCTGTCGTCGAAACTGCGTTGGTCGTATTATCTCTGAAGGTGCTCGTTAAGTTAATGACGTCTGACGAAGTTGCCTGTAATGTAGATCTGGATGTTCCAGACAATCCGTGAGCATTATTGCTATTAGATTTCTCTAATAATTACGGATTGACTGGCAACCTTCAGATCTACATTAAGGACAACTTTGTCAGACGTCTCTAACTTAACGGGTATCCCCAGAAATAGGACGTCAAACGCGGGTTCGACGATAGCTCTGTAAGACACGTATTGTTGCATTCAATATTTCTCTGTTGTGTTCAGGGATACATATTTTCTGTTCTTTCCTATTCTCCTATTTTTCGGTCCTGGTCTTTTCTCACCACCCCAGTTAATGTACCACTTTGCTTTTTAAGCTTACTGCATGTTTTACTGGAATTGCACAGCTTGTGTGGTGAAGGCATGGCTTGAGTGAATAACGCATCATTGTTGTTGTCGATTTCCCCCACAGCTGTTTCCTCGAGTCGCTTCTTTAAGATTTAATCACAAATTGAACTAGGAAAACTAATTGCCTATCTTCGACTGCTTCTACTGATTTTGTTGGTAGATGTTGTACCTGAGGCTGCAGAGGATGATAAACCAATCGCTCTGCAATACGTGAATACTGATGGTAAACATATCGCAAAGACGATGCTCCTCAGCAGGACCACGATGAAAATAGGGGACGTCGAACTAATGACATATTCAGCTGGGATCAAGAATTTATTCAGGTTGGGCAAGGGAACCTGCTTGAACCCCTTCATTGTATTCGTGTCGACCATGGTCTTAATCATACAGCAGTTCAACAAATAATACTTTGGTGATCCACTGCCTGTAATGCGCAACAGAGGGGGTGGATAAATGTGATGTTCCGGCTAAAGTCTAAAAATATGAGCCAATATCTGTCTGCATGGACCAACCTAAGGTCTCGTCGCCAGCAGTCGTTTTGCTCTGTTTTTAAACAAAGAGGCAACCAGCATATGAATCGTATTATTGGACCAAAATATTCAGCAAGAGCCGTCAGAAATCAGCACCACAAATACGCACCCATACGCGATTTACTGCGTGAGTCATTCGAGGCACAGCGGCAACAAAAATGCCAAAAGTTAGAAAGTGTAAGGAGCAACAAAAGTCAAGCCTTGTCAGTTGCATGAACTCAGGTGCACTTCGATGGCTATTAAGTGCGTTCTTTTGTATTGACACACGTCTGCGGATCAGGTAGGGGTGTAGTTGGTGCTAAGATGGTCTAGTGGTGAGTGAATGGGTGAGTAGACAAGACGTGAGCGGATGATCACATGGCATAAGGGTGATTGGTTGTGGCCAAAATACAACATGGGGAAACAGCGCATCGAAATGCTCTCAGGTGGAATAACAAATAAAACGCAAGTAGCTTGTTTAACAGATGCTTGCTTGCACTAAACAGTACCTAAGGAATCTTGCAGGAATGTCAAAACTGCGAGTCCCGGATAAAAGTGTGTGCACTAGAATTGTGATCTCCGCGTTTGTTTGACCGCCAATGACAAGTCATTCACTGTGAGTCAGTGTGAGCCTTACTGCTGCGCACGAACATTCGAATGCTGCCCTAAGTGATTGTGAATAATTTTTCCCGTCCAGGTGAGTTTCTCACTGCAAAATCGCCATCAGTGAACTGCCGACCTTCGCATTTTTAAACGCCGTGATAATCGCGGTTCTTAAGGGTTCAGGGGATGATTGAACGGCAATGCGTTGTAGGGGTATGAACAAAATAAGACGTTCGACGGCCATAAAAAGCAACCTAGTACCTTTGTTGCAGCACTTCTTGGCTCCCTCAAGTTGGGCATCACTGAAGACCTTAAGGATTAATGCGACTCATCGGGCATGGTAATGGCTTAGAAGCAGCCACACTTTACTCACTCCAAATTTGCTTCACTGGCATATTTCTCCTCCAATTGTAAGACAATTCTCCACCCGGACAGGGGACAAGGTACTGAGTTCAAAGCAAACCTTACACCGTAAATGAATTCAATCAGCCCATAGTCTCCACTGTAACAACATCATTAGGACTAATGATTAATAATGACTCTGCCAGGTGATTAAACATTCTAGCAATTAATCAGACCTAGCTCCATCTGACTCACTGTAGCCACTTCTCTTAAGGTACAACATAGTCCCCAGCAAATATCAGCTAGCTTTATCGTTTTCTTTGCTACCTCATGTAGAAGAGTTACTAAACTACTAAATTATGTTTTCAAGCGGATGTGGGTCTAAGTGTAGAGGAAGCAGGGCCTTGTATCTTCGATGTTGGAAGTCAGTAATTTGGTATAAACTAGCCCATTCCATTGAAACGAATCAGGCTAGGAAACGGTGGACAAGATTTTCCACCTATTGCATGCTCTCGCAAGTACAAATTAAACAATTTCCTTACCACTATTTTGCTAATTTGTTTTGTTTGTGCTGGATACTGAGATGGAGAAGCAGGTAGTTTTTGACTTACACTTATCAAGTTTTGCTAAATTTGCCCATTCATCTCGGGTTAGCTTAAAAATAAAGGCATATCATCACCGCTGAGTCAGTTTATCTCGTGGTTCCAAGTTACCGTACTGCAGTCGAAATTATGCAAGAATATAAAAGGTATGAGTTTGGATACTAAGTAAATGACGACGTTGATTTTAGACAGAATTTTGAACAGGATCTGGTGCATATATACTCTATTTGCCTTTAGGTACAAAGAGTAGTTAATAATGGAATGTCATATGTTCTTGCAGAGCCAAATCTTTGGCTATAACATAAATGGTCCTTGTTTTCCTGCTTTGCATTTGGGGCTCCTCAGAATCACTCTCACAATTGATCAATAGCTGTTGCCAAGTCAAAAGCGATGACTCGATGATAATTTCTCACTATACCAAAGTTATTCTTTAGCCTAATGCTACTGACGCGAAGGCATGACAGACTTCACATGTCCAAGTAATGAAATGTAGCCAAGACTATTCGCCGATTTTCGCTCCACAGAGAGTTCGTTCTGTGCCATAATCTCTTTTTGCTTGAACAATTCGGTGTTTGTGCATTTTAATTGACGTCCACAGTCAATTTAGTTTGTCAAAATGTGTGATGGCCTATAGTTAGTCGCATAATCACTTCTTTATCGAAGGAACAATTTCAAGTCAGTCCATCATCGGCCATCTCCACTACCTTTGCAAAACACCGACTGGGAATATTTTGCAGACCTGAAGACGATGCACCCCCATGCATAACTTTTTGGTTAGGCATCAAACCAATGGGATCGGCGTCTTTGTGCTCTTGACGTGAGTCTGCACTCTACTGCAAACGCCGTGAAGTCGTGTCGGCTCTTGCCGATGTTTTTTTTGTCTGGATGGATCTGAGTCTGGGGCATAAAAATTGAATTTGAGTCCAAAAACATTTGTTGATGAGGGTTCATTTTTACATTTTTCACTCCATTTCTGTCAAGTTTAATGCACTAATGGTCTAAACTTTGTTCCACACATTACTGGCGTCGTGATGTCTAACAACTGTTGTTGTGTACTCTGAGTGCTTTTAATTATTTGTACGTTTTCGACTTCGCTTTGCACTTTGGAGGAGCACGGTTTAGATAGAGCAATTTCGTGACTCCTGGCAGGCTTGTTGTCAGTGTTTAAGCAAGCCATTCATCTGACTAAAATTTTGGGCGGCATTCTAGCGATGCTCCCAACTTTGGCCATCTTATAACCTAGGACACGTGGACTGCATCTGAAGTCCATTGCGCAGACATTGGCATTTACCTGCTGCAGTAAGAAACCGATACTTCTCTGGCTTCTCCTTCTGTTATAAATTCCAATGCTGCATGTACACTGGATTGCGTATTGAGCATATTTTGGTCTCCTCTTTACTTTTTAATCATCATTGCCATGCTAACTTTGCGTTACTCGAATTCCCGGTTAAAAATGATAAGTGCACACCAATGTAAGTAGCTGCAAGCATCTCTTATAATCATTGAGCCGGAATTGGGTCTGATAATGAGTAGTAATGAGGTCATCGCTGAGAGGTTTTAGGGTTCTGTTGGGCAAATGCGTGAACCACAAGGTCTGCACGTTTCTCCTCTGCAATACCTAATTGTTTTTAACTCATTGCGGAGGAGCTTAACGATCTGAGCGTTTTTTATAGTCATTCCTAGAAATTCATGTGATTTCAAAACTCAATTTTCCTGCATTTCTTGGTGTTCTTTTCTCTGTGGATCAACACAAAGATACATAGAGTGCAACACAAGCTTGTCTTGTGATAGAAAAGCGAAGCAACCCTAAATTTGGCTTGTGAGCAAGTTGTTTTGGACAGGGGTCATTAGTAGCTGCATAGCTTCAATAACGCATCCTTGTGAGTTCATAGGGTCATTTGTATTTTGGCACTAAGTTAACTACTTATGGTTTGGTTATACCTTCCATGTGCGCCATGTTGTGGCTATTGAAAGCTATAGTTTTGCATATGGATGATTCTTAAATCGAATCCATTTTTATTTTTGTAACCAGATCTTGCAAAGGAAATGCTTGGTTGTTACCACTTCCCTTCCGTACTGCATGACAAGTATTGTCCCTCAGTTTACCGCACCTGTGGATGCACTTGATTATTTCTCACGTGAAGGACATCTGAGTTGAAGACTATGACAACGTGTGCTTTTATTAGCACATGGAGGCAAAGCCTGAGCAATTAAAAAGCATCTGATACTAGTTAATGCCTTGTGATGACTGATTCTCCTTAGGGTTTGTGATGGTTTGCTTGTCATCTTGTCCAAATCGCGTTTGCCATGGTGCTTGTGAGGAAGTTGAGCATCAGCAATTATAGGTGATTACAAAAGTCCGTATCGCCGTAAGCATTCATTTTATGCCTAACTAGCATTAATACACTCTTCCAGTTTCTGAAACCTATGCTACACGTCTCTTTGGATCTTCGCGTTTAAATTTGCTTGCTTTTCTCTTCGTCATAAACAGTTAGAAAAGCATTTTTGTGGACAATTTTTCACAGTGCTGTAGCATTTATCTAATTCAATCACTTGTTTTGCAATGCTAAGCAGAATCAATTTCTCTGGTGTGCTGATGTCCAACAGTCATTTCGACTTCGTCACTTTTAATGATTTTTGCTTAGTCAGCTGGAGGGAACCACTCAGGGCAAAGGCAGTTCCTTTAATGACTCTCGGCAAAAGACATACCCAATCTTTATACATTCATATCTTGGGATCTTAATGAGAAGGAATGTTCTCGCACCTCCTTGTTGAGTTTATTTAATGCAAAATCGGTTTCGACGCCACCGATTCAACTCCAATTGATCAATGCCCTAGTGGTGAGATAAACATGCGTACTTAAACGAGAATTACTTATGTTACTGCGTCTGGCGATTTGATTACTAAAGGAACAGGAAGATGCGCCTCCTTTTACCTGCTAAGTAGCAAGTCAGCAGCATCACTATTAACACCAATTTTGCCCCCCATAAAAGATTAGCATCACACTCTCTTCCAACATCGTTCATTAAATCTATTGTGCAGCAATTTGCTGATAGGTATGGAAGGATTCACCTGTTTGCAATTGGATGCTAAGAAGTGGCACATTGGCAGCACAAATAAACTTTACCTACTTCATCTTGTGGAAACCCTAGCTCAGACATCACTGACTGCATAGTGCCCCAATAGTAGACTATCTCTTTATGGCAGTTAATGTTACCATTGCAAATGAACGTGTGGCGCTCATCACTGTCCATGCCTTGCAAGCACTTCTGTGCACTGTCGTCTCCTGTCCGAGCTTGTTTCACCAGTGGTGGAGCATACGTGCAGAAGAGAAGCGCGTCTAGTTTATCAGAGTTCCGTAGGATGAATATGACCGATTCTACTAATTGCGGTCGCAATGGAAATGTTTAGCGCCACTTCATACTTTATTACTCTATCCCTATTAAGTAAGCAAGTAGTTGGAAGCGTTATTCTACCCAAGCTTGCACCCCATTATCATGACACGCACTCTAAGTAGAAGATAAGGAAATTGGGTTAGCGTATCATTGCAACGAGATGACGCCTCCTCCATGCAGTTGGATTTTCATGAACCGTTAAACTGTTACAATTAACTGCAAAACCAGCAAAACTTGCCAGATCATTACCCCAATACTATTTTAACTCGTTCTGCCAGATCCAGGTTTCTAGGTTGCATCTAGTCTCGCATTGAGTTCCAGCCCTTATTGATGCAAACGTACGTATTGCTGACGACATAGAGAGCAGAGTAACAAGTATGCGCAAGCGTCTGAAGCTTAAAAAGCGAAGAAGAATTCCATACAAACTTCATTCTAATAGTGCATTACAGCGTCCATTTCAGCAAGTAGTTTTAATTAATTCATGGCGACTGTATGCGTGCAACCCTGATTTTCCACTCATTTACTGACCCCATGCATAGAACAACTTGACCAAAATCAGAAACCCCCTAAATCATGCAGGACTTGTCCACCAAGGTGTAAGGAAGGAGCTCAATCAGAGTGCTAACTGGTAAGCCTTCGGGTGGATGAACTCGTTGCCATAACAAGGAAAGAAGAGCAAATTTTTTCTGAGAAATCTAACCACATGGAGTTGCATAGGTGTGCATTTTGGTGAGCTTTTTCAGTGAGCCCTACCTAACCACCATCACATCAGTAAGAAGGTTACTTTATGTCTGCAACTTAATGACTTGAAAGCAATCATATCTCTAAGACGTCTTAAGTCATTTTTCGGTTTTTCGTTTCCAATCTCTGCGAGTGTACTGCTAGTTAGGTCTGTGGCAGGCAGACGTCGTTCAAACGCATTTCGTAGCTCTCGTTACTTATTCCAAATTTCATGTGTCCTTCACTTAATGCCTGTCCTCACAAGGATCACATGTTACGCTAATGAGACATGCCTTCGACTTTGAATGTACCGCTCTTGAACCAGCTAAGGGTGCCGTACTCTCCCAAGTGGACTATGAGGGTATAGAGAACGTCAGCGAATGCACTTATGCAGAGAAGATTTAGCTGATGAGGTGGAAGTGAACCACCCGACACGAAGTCTTTGCTCTACTCGCGATGGTCTGACGGTTCAGACAGCGCTTGATTATAAGCATCCTCATACCAAGTACAGCTTAGCTCCAAATTCCTCTCCATAATAAAACTGGTTCCAAAGCATGTGCTTCAAAGCACTGCCATACGCATGACACACTTGAGAAGAGTTTGGGAAAGGACTATTTTTAAGAAGGACTCACATATTAAGCTGGTCTTCATTGGTACGAAAATGCTTGCAACTCAAACACGCAGGAGGTAGCACAAAGCTATCATTTGCGTCATCACCTCTGCATGCATCACTAGACGATGGTTCCCTGCTGGTGACTTTCGTGAACAGCCCAGATCAGCCCGTAGACATCTACGCTAAACCTGTAACAAATCCAAGCGGTGTTGCATTGGGATAGAACCGATCCATTACTCAAACCGATCAACTCGCCAAGGAGGAGAATCGTCCTTTAAACGCTCGTTGGCTTTTTTGCCTAACCGTTGACTACAGAGCAGGCAATTTGGCAAAACAGGTGTAGAATGGTAGGAGCACTGTAACATGGTGGGAGATTTTAATGTCAGCGCCACTTTAGTTCTACCTAAACTAACTTTTACACTTTTAACGGCCAACAGCAAATCGGTTGATGCCACAAAAACACTCACGCATCTGCTTCATTAACGAAGAACGATTTTAGTCAATCTAGAGTGGACGAAACTGAGTATGATTGAAAGGGCAAAAGCGGATTGTGAACAAAGGAGTATTACGGAGGATTTTGGGTGCTGACCCACTCAAAAGCACATTGCCTTCTTTGGAAGCCATTATTTCTCTTGTTTTAGTATGCGCAGATGCACCACAACACACCAACGAGCTGCCAAGATGTTCCCATTGCATATAGCCCAGCTATAAGGTCTCTGTTCCTGTCTTGTCGATGACTTCAAATTTTTAAATGCTAAGGAGGTGACTCAGATCGAAGTGGTGATCACTCAGATTGCCGTTGATAAACTGGGAAGTAAACAACGCCATTTCTTTCCAGCGCCAGTGCTATGGCGACTTCAATCCCACAAGGGGTAAGAAGCGTTCTAAGTAACCTCCCATCCCATCCATACTTCGACAACATTTAGTCTCAATGATGACCTCATTACCGAGTTCGAAGACAAAGACATGCACTGGCCTAAATTAATCTCAACACTTTTCTGCGATTCCTCTGCAAGGGTCTGGAATAGAGCGACTTAATTTACCTGCTTGCCTCCGCTGATCTCACACGTCAGGTTGCCTATCCATTTACTATTTTCCTTTGTTTCGCTGGCAATAGCACCGATTGGGTAGCTTGTGACAGTAGTTATTGCTTCCACAGGAAATGACAAAAAATTTCGCTTCATATTGCAAGACATGTCTAAGCTTTCAGCAATCGTCCCTCATGACCATGTAGCCAACTACATCAATTGGTTGTTGCAATGAAGGAGACGCGATTCATGAGTCGAGACGTCTAGGTAGTGGTCGATGGGGTTGAAATTTTACTTGGAATCTTGGAGCTCTGAAAGCGCGCAGGTAGGATCACTTAGTTAATTATGACGGCTCATCGAGCTGCGAGGTGGAAGGTGCGCAGTAAAAGATGTTGGCGAATTAACCACGAATGGGCTGGACAAAAAAGCGGAGCTAGATTTTGCTAGAACCGTTAGTAGACAGACTTAACCATTCTGTTTTAAGCTCATGGGGTGGAAGTCGAAAAGCGAAAGTGTGGAAGAGGCTTAAGGCGGTGCGTACATCCTCTCCTATTATGCACAGCGCTACGCACTACTTGCAAAAGTGTGTTTTATCAGTGCTGCGCTAAATTATTGCAAAAGACATTAGTCCTCGGATTGCGATGCAGTTGTAAATTATCCATGCAGACATAAGACTTGGTAGCGGCACTTGAAAGGCAAAGTGTCCTAACAATAAAACTGGACCGAAACGTTCAGCATTATCAACGCAAATAAAGTGAGTTTGTGAACTAACATGAATTCAGTTTCTGACGTCATTATACCCACCATAAGCTTCGTACTATAAACTCATTTTCAAGTCAAACTCCGACACCTACGAGGCCCCGGAGCCTACTGTCAACTACTACACGTCGGAGAATGATAAAACCAAATCAAGATCTGAATGATATTAAGTAGGAAATTATCGCGCTACACTTTACCTAAAGAAGGTAAACCACACAACATCCACGAGCATGTCGAAAGACAACAGCTGTTGTATTTAATTTTAGTGCAGGCGGCAAGTAATGCTATGGAGGTCAAAGTAGACCCATACTGTACTAAGGCAATTTTCCACTAAAGCACAAGCTCAAACTTTACCAACGTGTGCTCTTCGTAAAAGACCAGAAAGCCGACGAAAATGCATTTGACAAATGCCGACTACTAAGTGTTGCGTGATTGAACGCTGATTTACGAGAAATTGCAAAGGGTTGTCTACCTGCTAAGGGAGGAGTAGCATGAGTACTTTGGCTAACAAACCGTAGGCTAGACAGCAAATCTGTCTCTTGACGACTTTGACCCTACAAATCAAACAACATTATCGTACCACGAACTAATTCTAAAATGGACATTATAGAGTACAAAAATGAGGCATCTCAGAAGACAACACTCAGGTGCAAAACGCCTTTTGTCGGAAAGCAGAAAGGATCAGGGCTACTGGTTTGCTACTTATGTTTCCTCAAATATATCTTTCAGTCAAAAGGCGAGACTATAATATTAACCTTGTAATTGGCAGGAATGCTAATGTTCTCGAGATGAACAGAAGCCACCCTTTCAGTTCTCTAAAGACTGTAATTTTGCATCCTGATCTAAGGTGCCAAATATACCTCAGATCGGTCAACCTGTTGGTGTTAGGTATAGTGATAAGAGAGGAGGGGTGACCGTCGAAGATGCTGCACTGGTAGCAGCGCCAGTGGTCTACTCCTATTAGCACGTTATGGACTTTGAGGACTGGCCTACGACTGTAGCTGCCTCTGCCCAATAATCGTTTTCAGTCAAACAGTCACCAAGGCCACTCAAGAATCTAACAATGACCATTGTTAAAAAGCTCTGCTCAGCTCGTCAGCGATAAGCAGGAGTCGACCCTTGTTGGAGACTTTTCCATTGTCACCAAAATCTTTGCAAGAACAATGAGGAATACACTAAGAATCCTAACCGCTTAGCCCATCAAGGTCGCTAACTGAGTAGCTGTTAAGTGTCGAGCCGGAGTCCAACCGCCAATCATGGTTAGCAGATTCTACGACACAATGAGGAATTGGGCATCACTTCTACTTGCTTTCGTGCGAATACGCTTGCTAATTAGAGGCACGCACATTCATTCTTCGAACTAGTAGAGCATGATCACTTGATGCATTTTATGGATGGCACGGTCCTGCATTTTGCCGTCCACGTAAGTTTAATAGCCAATCCAATCGCTGATGCTGTAAAGCAAAGTCAATTCCTTAACTGAATTGTTTAATTAACGTTAAGAGAAGGGTGTACTACTTTACTTTAAGTGGCGTCCTTCTCTCAGCTTTGACTGTAATGCAGACAAAATTGCAAAATCCGTGGAAGAATTGGAGTAACACTGCTACTTGAAGGAAGTATTAAGCCTCAAAGGCGCTCTGTCTTGGCTTACTTATTCCCCGACCTTTACTATGGCCATTAATGAAGTACTTGCTCTTGATACAGGCGTAATGAATGACTTCAGCCGGTTTGTAGTGAAGGACATTACGTGTGATTCAAAGAGAAGCAAACGATGCAGAAGGAAAGAAGCAATAAGAAGGGGAATGAATGCCAAACTACATTAAAGCTTTTTGACCTTTTTATACACGCAGAAGACAGCTCCATTAGACCCATTTCACTCGGCTCTTAAATGACAACTAATCGGGTCGACTCGACTGTGATGCCCAGGTAGTGATTTGGACAGTCGCCACATCATTCTAGACTTCAAAGTTTCGAAGGATCAGACGTAAGATCACTTTGCCAGCTCCCGCTGAGTTTATCGAACCATGTGGTGACAGCAGCACAATGGCAGACGCTGATGCAGCAATTACGGCTGGGCAGTACAACAAAGGGTAAATAAATTATGCTGCAAATGTGAGTGGATCGTTAAACTTATCCATCTTGCTCAACTTCGTGGAGAAAAGCAGAAATGAGAATCTGTGAAATGGTTGTGAATGGAGGCGTGCAGCCTCTTTCCTCACGCTTAATATTCCAAATAGATTAAAAGTGATTTCGCTTTGTGGCTGAAGGAAATGCAAGGTCAGTGGCAAAATGAATTTGGCCGTTTCTTGAATCTGCGTAGAAATGTAGCAGTGGCATTGGAAAGGGGAAGAAACCTAGCAAGCACACTGACATTACGTCGAAGTGACCACCAAAAGTACAGATACACGGGTAAGTAAAATTTTGTGTGGAGCAGGAGCAAGTTCAGCAGCCATGCACAGTAAGACAGAACCTACTTCGTCAAGTAAAATGAGTTAAGTCTCGGTTACTGTTAGTCTAAGTACTAATTTATCTGTCCAGACATTGCGCGCAAGCGCATTTACCCGTGCTACTTAGTTTCCGAGACATCTGATTTGTTCCCAAAACGCAATGAAAATTGACGGTATAGCATGGCATGGGTCCCTTCAATATTCTTCCCAAGTAAAGGGGACAATCAAAACCAAATATTTACAAAAAACAACCCAATAGAGATAAAGGTCAGCTCTGATCACATTTGAAAATAGGTTACATCTACTGCTTAAGAAGCGTTTGGACAAATAGAACGAATTTGCAAACAAAGTGAAGTTTGTCAGCAAAACCGCCGAGCTAAATTTTATCAGAGGCTTTAGGATGTGAAAATGTGAATGCCAAAACGAAATGAATGCAAGGCAAATGCTCATTGAATGAGGCCTTGGCGAATCACAATATCCATGCTTCTGGCATGGATTAGTCCATCATCCACTGCTACAATCTGATGACCAACTTCCCCTTAGGCACTTCACCGACCGACATTCGGACTGAATACAGCATACACGCCATTGCAATATCCAAGGAGTATCAACCGCCACTGGTTCCTGATTGCAATTGAATGCTTTATTGGGCTCCACCTCAAATGCTTAAATAGATATGCAGTTTTTTGCGCAATGAAGTTAACGAAGTTTCCTGGACTCAGCCCAAGCTAAAGTGTTTGCAAGAAAGGGCAGGGCAAAACCACAGTCCCTGTAAACTCAGGACAAACACCTGTCAATACTATGCAGCAAAACTACCACAGTGTTACAATTGGTATAGTTGCACCGTTCGAGCAGAATTTAGGCAGATTTTTACATCTAAAATCAACAGCGTGAAATTCCTCTGGAATAACTCAACCATAAACGCCAAGATTTTCGGTGACCGCTATGGAAAGCACCCTGAGGATCAAATCCAACCGAAAACCCCCAGTTGTCAACCAATATTGCATAAGTATATAAACTCACAGGATTGTGTCTTTTGATATCACCCAATCAATGGTGATCCTCGACCGAATAGCTCAGGCACGGGCCGAGTCAAGATTATCCTCTCCTGTTAGACCCCGAGGCAAACTCGTGAGTTGTGTGATGTTACCAAGAATAAAGCATGCAAAATTTGGACGCTATATCTTATAAATTGTAAAATCTGAAAATACGTAAAATGAATATTCAAAATGATTAGTTTGTCCTGCTCTTCCTTGATCACTTCACTCACCGCCTGCATGGCACCTAGTGCTTTCGAAAGGTAATTACTCACAACCCCTTATTTGACACATCTCTGCAGCGCTGAGCTATTGCCATCACTTGCAGCTGCTGTAGACGACACAGCTCGAGCCCCTTTTTGATAACGTTGAGAGCTAGCCTAGGGTGATCCAGGACCCGAGTCTCCTCCACCACGTCTTGCAGCTCAGCTGGCTCTGTTGTTGTCACTACTGCTGCACCCAAAGTACAACAATGCCTTCTGTCAATGCTTAAAACATACGCTTGTAGAGGTGTGCTTATACTACTCATTTAAACTGAGCAAACGCAGAAGCAATCAGCAATTTCTGCCACCTACAAGGTTGGAACAATGCCAAACTCTTTTATTGCAGAAGGATAATAAAATCGCTCATTCGAACTTGGTACCAAGAATTCTTAGGCCAGCATGACTCTTATGACGCTACAAAATAGCCCACTTCATAGGCTGCCTAGTTTCGCATTTACACTGCATCTGACATGAATAGTGATTTCGTCGGCAGTTGTGGATTTACCATATTTGAAACAAAGAAGTGAAATTAAGTGAGCGGTATGTTTTATGCGGTCAAATACTAAGGGCATTAGAAATATGTCTGTGTCATAAGAATACAAAGGTTTTAGAGAAAAACGTGGCAAATACAGATAAAAAGCAAGTTAACATCCAAAACGCAGTGCTATCAACAGTCTTAGATCACTTTTAGTCTTTAAACAAACACAATTTCTTGCATAAGCACCCCAAATCGCCTCAGAATTCAACGTGGAGCTGTGAAGGTGTCAGCTGAGGGTGAAATTTCGCCAGAAGCACAGTGGCAGTAGTTTCATGGGCAGCAAAATAATAAAATTAAATAAGTGCTTCGCACCTCCTAATTCAGAGTTGCAGAGAGCTTGGAAATCCTTGACTTGCACTAGACTTAAATGGATAATGGCTTTATGAGCGCAATGCAAGATCGTACTCGACCATCAATATACCAGTTATTTAAATACGCAAGCCTATGTCTTCTCGGGTCAAGACAGATGCCACAATAACTTCTCCAGCTTACTGCACAACTCAGTTTCGAAGAAAGCCAAAAGAAGGCAAAAACGCCTAAATTTATTTTAGTTTAAATAAGGCCACTCGAAACACTTTCTGCACGCTGACACCTGTGATGCAGCATTAGGTGTCGTACACGAAGGAGCATGAGTGTTGACAAACTCAGGCAAATTCAACTGTTATTGTTATGGTATCATTGATACGTTTGCACAAGCACATTCCCCTTATAGTGCGATGGACAAATGATTCACAGAGGACTGCCCAGTTGCTAAGACACTTTCACCACGCGTGGTTGAGCAATGTAATCAATCACACCTCCCGAGAACTACCTCAATTTGTTTGGGCACTGTTGCGGCATCCGAAATGGAACGAGTAAGCACTGAGAGTGCCTTCAGCAAACAACGAAATAACAAATATCATTTGTCTGTGGCTTAAACTCCACTGCAAATCTGACCCCACGAGATACAAGTGGCGTAGTAGCTGTTCTTCCAACGCACGCATCCATCGACTATGTACCGACTTGAAGCCAATTGCGGTTTAGTGCTCTGCCCTTAGCAAAACCTTAGGTGATCTTACGTACCTCAAAGCACATTGTCAATCCCAGTTTCTCAAATGCTGCGAATGGGAAGACACGCCTTCTACACGAGTTTTGCAGCATTTACATGCTACATTGTGGGCAATATCGCTACTTGCGTTGCTGCAGTTAATCTTCTTTCTATTCCCACACTTTTGCTTAGAGTTTTATTGGCTTGGTAACCTGCGACAGTAGCTGTTGCTACGTCATCAGCGAACGGTAAATTTTTGCTATTTTTTGGTCTATCAATAAGCTGCTTGCTGCATGTGTAGAATATGCTTGAGCTATGGCCATCTTTGACTCGGCCGCGTTGCCGACTGCTCCATTAAGGCCCATTCGACTAACTGCCGCTATGACGAGACTACGACCCAAGTCAGTTGTGACGGCCGAGTGGTAGTCATTTGCGATTTTGTATTTGTGCGATCACCTTCTAAGCTTTGATTTACTTTATCGGAATGCGCAGTAAAGGGATTGTAGCAACAGACCTCAGCGAAGTATCTGCAATTGGGTAGTACAGCAGAATAAATAAATGTTGCTGTAAACGTGAGTGAGCGGATTTAACCATCTTGTTTATCTTCGAAAGTAGAAATCTAAGAGAGTCTTTAGAAAGGTTGTAGGGTGACGTGTGGATCTTTCGCCCTAGTGCACAATATTCCTCATCGTTTGCAAATGCACGGATTCCACTTGTAACGCAAATGACTAGAAAAGTACTTCACTTTCATGGATGGAAGCTAAAATACCACGAGGGACAAAATTAGGGTACCCAATTATTAAGATATGCAGGAAAGTGTAGAAGGTATATCAGCGACTGACTAAAACAGTTATCAAATGAAGTGATGCATGATCTAGTAACACTTAGATGGGAGGGATGAAGCCAATCGATTTGACGAGGATTACAAAACAGAACCCATTTCAATGGCTGAAATGAGTGTAGTCTCGTTCCGTGATTTCTTTCAAGCAATGGATGAACTTGTCGGGTAGTGCATTCTAGTAGGTTAGTCGATATTTTGGATTTTCTCAAAAATGACATGCTACCGAATGAGAAGAGAAGTCACTTAGGAGAAGTTGCAGATTGCAGCAATAGGAAATCAGCAAACAACTCTCAAATGAATCCGCTGTAGACAGCTGCACATACAGATAAGTAAAGTAAATCAAAGCATTAGTGGCTGAGCTGATGTGCATCTTTTCCCTAAGAGCTTGAGATATGGATTTTACGATGCTTATTTCACCTGTCCCCTTCACCTGACTCACAGCAGTAATACAAGTCAATCAGTAGGGGTAGCCCATGCAGAACTGGGAGGCTAACGTAAACACACCCTATAAAATATTTATATTTATTGTGTGGAGGGACGCTTCAGAAACTCAGACGAAAATTATCAGCACTGTGAAGTCAGTCTACAAAAGGACGAAAGCAAATTACACGTAGGAGTTGAACCATAGTCTGAACCATTCGCGTAAGTCCAGACACATCTTGACAAGACAAATCACTACCATGTTGTGTTCTAACAATCTCAGTCACATTCGCTTATACAGGTGTGCAAGACGCACAATTTCATATCAATATGTCTCACAATCTCCAAGCGCGGTAGCACACGCTGCGTTAGTGGTAGCAACAGGTTAACCTATGGTAGGAGCAAAGTGATGTTAATCACATCAGTAGAATACAGTTGCGAACCTGCTGAATAGACAAACATTGGTAGTAGCCAATGATGTACTAGTTCGGAGGAGCCGACACGCTGTAGAGGTGCTATTAATGTCAGCTTTGTCCATCACAGTTCTGTGAGATGAATTGACAACAGTCAAACTGATTATTAATCAACATCAAAAGAGTGCTTGGATGCAGAGTTGTTCACATGCATGTCGATAGAGATGCAGCATGCGCTTCCTGTACGGCAGCGATCCTCCGTAAACATTGATCGCAAATGGTTTCGACTAGAGTTCGCCACTGGGTCATCCAAACAACTGCCATATCTACTGGCCACAAAGGAGAAGTCGGAGAATTATCCCATCGTAGTGAAGATTACCGTGAAAATAGAGTCGGTTCAAATGCTCCTTAACCAACTCGAACTGTACGCACCGTTCCGTGAGATTAAGTAAAAACGCCAAATCCAAAGAAGACCGACTGATATCATAAGCGTGTTAGCTGCGAAACGCTGCCAAACCTGTGTCACTCATTATCAGAGGGCGTCGCACCCGATTTGCCGTCATACCCACACATTCTGCTCCCATATGACACCATTTGATGTCGTGATTTAATTAATTCATAAAACGATCACGCATCTCAGCACATCTGCCCTCAGCATGGCTTACGTACGCATTACTGACCACCCCTTAGTCTCCACGCCATTTCGGACAATATCGTGCTGTGATTGAGACTAAGGTAAGACGACGAACTAAGTTATGTTTACAGTCAATAAAATGAACGTGATCTGGCGCAACTGCGTGAGAAGAATTTCTGGACATAAATGAGTAGTTGGTGTTAAACACGCTACCAATAATAGCAGAGTAAAATGCTGTGATTGCAAACATGGTTTCATTGCAAAAATTTTAGAACGCTTTATACCAACATCTTAAACGTGAAGGCCAAGCACTTTCTGGTTGGCCATGTAGCTCACCGCTGTTACTGCCGCTTGTACCAATGCTTATGCGGAACCTTGATAACCAAATCCAGGCTTGAATGCTTCTCCAAATTCCGTTACCTGAAATCATTTCCCATTCGCTGCTCCTCCCGATGTTTGCTGTCCATTATGGAAACACGCAAAAGTGAATATAGACCACGTGTCGCATTCATTTAGCCTATGAGCAATTATCTACTTAAACCAACCCCAATCCAAGCAAATTATATCATTGAATCTGCTAAATGTACGTTGCATCTATTAGTACGCATACCGAGAAGACACAACCGTATATATTTCTTACTGCTTTCTATTCTTGAATGAAGCGCAATGGGAACCAACTAAAGATTTTAATGACTTCCTATGCATCAATTTATGCTACAGTCGCACACATTGATTGCCATGAATGGGGCAGTAGATTCCATCCTAAAGACGCACTCTAACAAATGCTACCAAAAGAACTAGTTTGTATCAAGTGCAGGACTAGTGTGCTACACTGCCTGTTCTACAATGCTATCTCAAGGTAGAAACGACGTCTTCATCTTAGCCAACATTGACGACCTACTAAGCTAGTATTGAGTAACAACAAGAAACGCTCCGATTCTTCTAAAACTGTAAAATCAATAACACAATTTCATCCTCATGCCCAAAAACGATCCAAGTTACACCAAAAGCACAGTTGCTAAACACATACAAACCATGAGTCATTCAAAATGCATAAATCATTCTTTTGCTAGCACGGTAGTTAACTTGTATTGCTAGCCCACCACCTGCAAAGTTCTATGTGATGGGGTCGAAGTGGTCAGGCATGAGTTAATGTGACACGTGGCGCCCTATGTCTGAATCACTTTATCATTATTTAAGCCTAACATCCACAACATCCCTCTCAACCAGTGGAATTGCGATTCGTCAAGCCGTCACCTGTAACGCAAAGCCGTTATGACCTAGACATGCATTCCCAGTTTTACATCGCCCTCTCTCAGTTCAAATGCTAGATTTATAAAATTCTTAATGTAAAGGGTTTCGCTGCATGAGTGTGCATTCATTCATTCGCTTTAATATGTCCTGCCAAATTTCGAATTCAACCTGATAACTCGATAACTGATGCTAACTACTGTGCTACATTTAGTGGAAGAAAGCCTCCAGCATAAGCAAAGCTTGTCAAATAAATAACGCCGTAGGATTAGGTGACATCGCAAAACCACAAAGTGGTAAGAATGAAATATGAGTGAGTCGTTAAGAGCCGATGATGGTGTGCACACCTGCTCATGATTTATGAAGCGCGATTTGTGTAGTCACAAGTGAGCGTGGGAAACCCTTCAGCATCTCTCACACGACGATGTGATACGCTCTGTGTGCGCAACAAACACAAGGATCTGAATTGAGATATCATAGCAAAGTTGCTCAAGCATGGCCAGCTATAGTCCAATTTTGCAGGAGCTTATGGGATGCAGGGTTGTGCAACTTATCTTACGCCTCTGACCGAGGCAAAGGAACATCAGTTTTTGATTGTTGAAGCGCGTGCTACAAAGTACCTACAATGCAATAATAGTATGAGAGTCCGATGAATCCTTAGGCTAACCGCATTCGGGATATGAGTCCGGTCATTTCGCGCCTCAAGGAGAATAAACGATATCTGACTTCTGGAGAAGAATAAATCAAACTCTTACGATACCAGCAAACACAGCCATGTAGGCAGCCACGATCTTGGTAACAAACATGGGACATGCAGTACCAATAAGCATTTACCAAATGGATCTATCTCTTTTTGTATTTCGCATTGCTACATGGCTGAACGCTTCTACAATGAGGAATATAATGGTCTGCACAATGGAGATACTTGAAGGGCTATCCGCAGTCGCTAAGGGATTAATAACTTTATTTAGATTAGCAAGCTATCAGATCTGCAGCGAATCGTAGATCATAGTTGAAGCCTCGTTCCTGGGATTACCAAAGTTGTAGAAGTGGGTTGCATTTTGTTGTGGAAAAGTGTAGATGCAAAAATAAAATCAAATGCGAAGAATGCTTAGTAATAGCTTAACACCAGGCGAAGTACAATGGAACGTGTTGTCCGCAGCTGTAGCTGGAATCAAAGAAGTCCTCATTTTCGACCACACAACCATCTCGTCTCTCAGACTGATTGGTTCAAGTGCATAGTTTTAAAGCTAGCAGTGATGCTGTGCAATCAAACCTACTTGTATTCGAATTTCGTTGGGGCGTACATCTTACCTAGCGATGGTGATGCGGACTAGCGCACATTAATTATCACTATACAGGCCCAAAGCAGAGAAAGGGGTGAAGACAAATGACAGCGTGAGAGGCTAACCACAATCGGATTATGAATTTCAAAGGGAATGGGTGGTGGCTGACACCAAGAGAGGATTGTCGTGCTTAGATGCTGCTAACACAAATACAATGCCGAATTTAATGTAATTAAATGGTAATTTTGCGTGCAATTCCATTCACTTGTCGAGAATATGGGCCTATTGCTGTAATATGTTGCGTGTGCTTACAGCCAAATATTTCTCTAATGAACTATGGTGACCCATGTAAACATGCTCCTTTTCATGGCTTTCCGCAGATGCCAAGTGTTAACAGCGCGAATGCCAGCTAACTGATTGGGTGGGTGTAGTATCTTAGGCACTAGTACAGTGCCTAATAATTTGAAGACCCCATAGCATTCCTCGTAGACATTATGAAGTACTTTCGTATGATTGATTCCTGCATTCAGAGGCAGAGGACGGATGAAACGGTTGAGGCCAGGACAGCACAACACGCCATGAGAAGCACAGCTGATGCTGCAGAACTGAGGAAGTTGTCCCAAACAATTATATTTTATTTCGGAGATATTTTCTAGCAGAATGTTCACATTCTGAGGGGATAATTGGGTGCAAGCATTTCTTTTTGCCCGAATGGAGGCCATTTCGAGTGTCCGCCTACTTTTATGTCAACCACTGCAGTCACAGTTTGCTACACATTAGAAAAGGTATTCATGCGAAACGTACTGTCATTTTTAACCTTAATGATCCCCTCCATTGATGCCATCGGAGGTTGGTGTGGGCCCCACCCCTTCTCAGCCCATTCAATGGGCTCATTATCCAAGCAGACATGAGATTTCAGTAATTCTTGCAAGAAATAGTAAAAGATAATCATTGTTATGTAGGCGGTTGCATTAATCCCTCACCATAGCCAAAATTTAAAGCAGTGTTTGGTGAAAAGCTAAAAAGATACCTGTGTTAAATGGAAATGCAAGTGAAGCTGCTAGCTTCTGGAAAGATAGCAGCCATTATTGTTTCCAATTGAATGCTATGGCACTAAAGTAACGCCAACACTAACGTTTGGAGCTATTTTACAGGTAATAAATTGCAGGAGGCTTCGCCAAAGCTATGTTGATTTGTTGAGAGTCCACAAACACGACGAGAATCCAATGGCGCCATTCATGATGGTAGCACTCCCTGATGAAGTCACTTACCCCAAATGTGCCACGCGAGGGCAAAATTTTTACATCGCATCTTTTACATGATATCAGGGTCCCGAATTTCGTAATTATCAGGTGCTAGGATTCCTGCCCTCATGCCTACTTCTCATCCAGTCGTGGACGGTCCCTTCGTTCTGTCCGTGAACTCAACTCGCGATAGTAAAATGGATTTCCACTTCAGAATTAGTTGTCTCAATGATAATGATTTAGCGCATAACTGTGCAGGTTGCTAGGCATTAATGTGTGCATATAGCTGAGGCATTCTTGAGAAGTCTTAGCGGTTTGGCCTGGTTATGTTTCAGCGCCAAACAGTCTCTTATTTTGTGTCATATCAAAATGCTGATTACGATAGTACGATGGTGAACAATGACCAGAAAAGTGCAGTTTGCTCGCCTCATCGTAACGGCAGTGAAGCTGCATGGTAGTGTAGCCACAGACTGCAGGCATGTTCGTTGCAGCCTCATAAGAGGGGCTCGGTGGCAATTAAACGCAAACTGAGAGCAAGTGGAAGTAAACTGGCTCCATACAAAAACGAATAAAGAGTGCTCTAGTGCAGTAAAGTAAACTTATTTGCATACGATTATGTCAAATATGAATCTCTTTTTCCGTGGTTGTCTTTTGCCTCACTGTTCTTACTTCTATCTCTTTCTCTTAATGTTCAGCTCACTGTAAGTGCAGGAATAAGGCTGGGTAAAGAGATTAGAATTTCAGCCTGAGGCCTTTGATAAATTTTTCATTTGACGCATAACCGGAGAGAGTTAAGTACACACATCTCGTCAGCCAATTGATTGCGAGATCTCCTCGACATCATCGTTGTGGTAAGCACCGCTCCAATCGAATTGACGATGTCGGAGTAAGGCGCATATAAATGCAGTGCGTATGGCTCGGAGTACGGATACACATCATGTTGAACATCATTACAGTTTTACTTTGCGCGGTGTATTGCACAGGTATGCGTCTACCTCCGTTATTATTTTTCCCACCTTTATCAAATGTGTCGCTTTAATGGCATAAATGGGATCTGATGAGCACTACTTCTTTGAAGGCGAAACGAGCCCCAAGTTGTGGGGTTCTCGCATTGTCTCAAAGTCGTCAGGACCATCTGACACAATGAGCTATCGGATCAGTGGCGAAACAGTAAGTGCATTTTTGTGCTGAAATTCATCTGTCGTTTTCGGGGAGGGATTATAAAATTGGATGTTTCAAATGAAATGAATTGTCTACTGCGTTGAGCAGTGCATTCTATTAATAGCTAGCACAGGCGGTAGGCATGGACGTGGATTAATAATATGACGCATTTACTTTTAATTGCCCCACACCCTAGCGAATATTTGCCTCTGAAACTCGTTTTTAGTACATAGGGGTTTATACGACAACAAAGTTCGCCATGCTCTCATTCGACAATGGCAGCTGCATGGTAGGGAAGGAATATTGGGGCAGTCCTTGTCAAATAAGCAAAGGTATGTCAAATCTTCAGTGGCAGCTTTTATTCAAACCACCGTGGTCCTAATAGGAATTCAGATGTTTTTTTAAAATCCAAGAGTGTGAATATTGCAAATCTGAGATCAGCTGAACGCTGAAGCTCAGATGTGTAAGCTTTGGCTAACTGCTTAGTCAGCTCATGCAAACGTGGCTTCCTTTAACAGCACTAAAGAAATTAACAAGGAGTAGGAGATGACCACTTTACATAGTCCCTCCATCCACCTGTTCGAGGGAAATACCTATTTAAGTATGCAGTCTTGGCACTGATTTGACCAAACTGCTCCCCAAAACGGGTCAGGTGGTTGATTCTCCACTCCTTTTGTCTGCCACTGGTCTATTTACATTTTAGACACTCTTAACATCACAGTAAAGGACGTGAACTTGCAAACATCTATCGTGATCCATGCAGGTCTCAGAGATAATCCCTACACTATATCAACATATTTTGCGCCGAGTTGCAAATTCCCACCACTCGCAACAGGTAAGAAGGGACCGTATTTCAACGACTTGATTCACACCTTAAATTCCTCGCCTCATGCCATTCTTGATGACAGACGAAGTTGACCCGAAGACGTCGTTTCCACTCTCCCGATTCGTCAAAGGCCAGCAGTCCTTCCAACTTGACTTTGCTGTTAAAGGAGCAGACAGCGAGGAATCGGTGAATATTCCACCCCTAATTTGTGCACTTTTCTTCAGCTATAACTCCGTTTTAAGGCTGTAGCGCAAGCTAAGTGCGTTTTAGCTAATCAAAGTCAATTTTGCCATTGACCCCTTAAATGCACATTTTATCTCATGCTGTTGAGCTATCGTATGTACAATCATGCCATCAACAGGTTGATCTCAAAAGAGGCTCAGAACTTCTCTGCACTTGGATCGGCGTGAACGTCACCATCAACCAAAGCGACGTTTGCGGTGAGCGCGAAACACTTAAGTCTTGAAGGCGATTCTGTGCACTTCCAGTTTGCCAAGGAAACCCCTTAGCCATTTTATTTGCTCAAACGCACAATCCCTACCTCACCTACTTCACCCACATCTTCACCCTTATCGTATTCTCGTTCAGCGTTGATGGTCGGTTGTACTGCCGCCCAAAGCACATTTGTTAACCCAGTGCACATTCCCAATTTATGCAGTTGAGTTGGAGAAGGACAAAGCATCAGACCTGAGGGTTTTCCATGGAGTATTCACTCCTCGATCAGACGTCCAATATGAAAGATTTACGTGGGCAAGGTTCGCATCGGAGCTGGCAATAAGCGTCGACTATACACAAAGTGGTGAGTAGGCAGATGAAATTCCACACAATTTTGTGTGATTCCACCGCGAATCTCAACTTACCCTGCTTCTTGCATGGAAACGTGGTAGAGAATCTCGGAGGCCATTTAACCCTGTGCAAAAGTAGAAAATTTGTGCAGAGCAGGAGGCTGTAAACTTGCCGACGTGTACTAAACGACGCAATTTTGCCTTTAGGGATATCACCAGAAGTGGCGGAATATAGCCGTAAGTTGGAGTGTCATAGTCGGTTTCATCGATGCAATCTTCGTAAAAAGGGTTTCTTTCACTCTTCAACAATTTGATTTACTGATTTTATTCCCTTGACCATCCCACTTTATTGCCTAGGATGCCCTTCACGCTTCCATTAATTTTGCATTAACTTATTGGTGTGCTAATGATCCAAAATTAATTTTCGGCTTTTCGTTTCAGAGTGCGGGGAAGTGCAATGTATGTGACAATTTTATTTTAAATAAGAGTTACAAGTGATACATTTGAGAAGTCGGGGAGCTTGTCTGTAGTCACATTCAGCTTAATCCACCCAAGCATCCTAGCCTTCTTCAATCTACACTGCACTAGCCACGCTTGGTGTCACTGTCCGAATTACGTCTACACAGAATCTTCTTACATATTCTCTTTGAAAGTTGCAAGAACCAAATAGTTTTAGCCACGTTGCAGCAACAACCTTAGAGTTACTTCATTAAATGTCAAATCCCTCAAATGTAGCTCTGCTGCCATCATCTCTGAACAGATTGAATTCACCATTTCTTTTTCATTTTTAGTACCAGTTCCGACAACATCTTCGGGTAAGCGCATATTGCATTATACTAAGTTCTCTTTACCTCAGTTAGTAGGCTAACAGAGCATTAGTAGCAGAGAGGCTAAGTGTTTCGCTCATTGGGGTCAGCTTCGATTTTACAAAATGCAACCGCTCATTTCGTTCACCAGTTTTTACACCAATTGGCATCGACGCCTCCGATTGAGTTGATAATCTGGTTAGATTTAATCCAGGTTAACTTAAATGTGTTCATCAAGGTCTGCTGAGTTAAGAAAACTGCTTGTCACATTTTCTCACGCAGGATCTGCGCCCACCCACGTGATCAGTGGTAAGCTGTTAGTTGACGTTTCCCACACGACCTCTCATGTCAGCTCGACAATATATAAGCCCACTCATGTCATCCACGCAGGATTGTCTTCTAACAGCATCGTGACTGGCAAAGAGAAAGTGCTGAGACCTCTGAGTTGTGCGCCACCTTCCCAGATTTGTCAGCATTATCATCACTGACCCCTAAGATTCTTACCAACACTTGTATATGCGCTTCTCCTTACAAGTCTTGTTCATTGTATATTGACAATCCAGGTTTCGCTGTCTATGTCGGTGGTGATATTGCGTCAGCCTGATGCATTCTCCTTTGTAGTTGTGCTCGGGACAGCAATGATGCTGACGTATTTGAGAGGTTAGCGAACCAGCCAATGGATGCGACTGATGTTAGACGATTACACCAAAATAAACATCATTTGCTTCACTCCTTAAAATGCTTCACATATTTTTCGCACCAACAAGCCACTTTTCGCAGCTTGTAACTCTAATCGCTTGTGCTCTCAAACGCTCGCATCTACTCCATTAATGAACAAGGCAAGTGTGCCATTTTGCGTCAATAAAGTTTGCTTAACATTCCTTTTTTGAATCTTGCATGTTCGTAATTGACCCAGCACACGCGAACACAATAAATGCACAATCATTACTGCCTTTGAAGTTGAGACATTTAGTGACACCGGTTGGGTAAGGTGCACTTCTAAGTGGCAACGAATCCACCAACTCCCCTTTACCAAATGAAGTACTACTGCGCGTGCATCAAACTCGATTATTCCTTTGAAAGAGAGTTGTGTGAACATCCTTACAATTTCGTAGTGAGTAACAGCCAGTTGCTGCATCAAAGAAAGCAAGGAAACCTAGTAGTTACAACCGAGTTACTGTTGCTTTCACTCACAGACAAAGGTAATACAATCTATTCACTCTTGACCCAAGTAGCACCAGTTGATTCCTTGTCACAAGAAGACAATCAATCTACGTGTTATCCACTGCGCCGCATTTTGGCAAGCCACCAATAGATGATGGACCTAACAACTCTGCGTCATCGAACTTGCCTCACCTCTTGCCAAGGCATCCAACGCTTCATTGAAGGGAGCCAACTAGCACACAGTTCATTGATTTGCAGAAATAGATTTGTGCAATGGAAGTACAGCACGTAAAGTGGTTGGTCGATTCTCGGACGATGCGCTTATAAGGTGATGGCTATGCAGTGACTCAGAGCTGCCGTACTCTAAGTGAAATTTAGGGTATTTTGACACTCAGAGCGTTTGTCAGTATTTCAACCGTAAATCCAGTCGATGATCCGATTTGGGCTAGCAAGTGACTTAGTCAGCGGGCAGTATGGCCAGCATTCGCATGGCCAATTCCGTGCACTAGTCCTCTCCTTCCAACACACAGCTTCTTGGCCTTGCACTCCAACATTTAAACCTATCTCAATAGAGCCAGATGACAACGATTCAAAAAGCGCGTACTAGAAAAGTTTAAAAGCAGCTAAGGGGATCACACTGCCCAACCCCAGCAACCTGTTTTACTTCACCTCTCCCATTCTTGCACTTAAATTAAGTTTAGAGGAAGAATGATCATTTCATCAACAAGATACTTGGTTCATCACAAGCATCTCCGCACACATTAGTGTCTGCACCGCTACCAAGTGAGCATGATATCAATGACGGTCGAACAGATACTGGCGCTCACTTCCTCGCACTGTCTCAAGCTCGATTTGCCCAGATTGGGAAAATCAATCCAGCTCCATAGCCTGTCACATGACTGTTAATGCGAGGCAGCTCTCCTGGTATGCACAGCTTGGACACCTACATTTATAAGCATATCAAGGCAACAGCTTCAAAAGCTAAGCTTTCAGTCATCCAGTGTCATCCCACGATGTACATCAAAGTGCACTGAGGTTCGCCTCTCATGGCATAAGACGGAATCAGAGGTTAAATTAAGTGCTTGTTAGATTTACTGAGGCATCTCGACCACTGAAAGTGGCACTGTTTGGCCGAGTGTTACCTCCTCTGCCAAATGGCGTGTCTTTTTCCCACTGGCGGTTTCGGATTCTTTCTTTTTGAAGCAAGTATCGAGCTTTGGACCCATGTTCATGCCTACTAACATTCGTTGCTGTACACAGCTAGCCACTTACTGCGTCAGCTTAAATATCTGCAAAGGCTGCCCAATTTGGGAGCGCGTGATGAATGGCGACGGTGTAGAGGACTTACAGTTGCAATTAATCCAACATTTTTACGGAAAACTAACAGTGCGGCAATAAAGTTGCAGCGGATGCGCCTACCGTCTGTATCTATGCTATCATGAAACCACATTGCTGATATGAGAAAATGCAATGGGCAGTTCGCTGGGGACATTTTGCCACCTTGTTTTCGAATTTGGCTATTCGCTGCAGCTACGATGACTAAGCTAGCGGTTTGTTACAGACGTGACACCGGGTAGGCGAAGTGGATGTGTCAGTGCTGAAGCGGACTAAGTCGTTGAGACTTCACATAAGTACAAGAAAGTGCACCGCTGCCGAGTGGCATAATGGCAAATAACGCTAAGAGAATCATGTACTTTTACTCATGCTGCCTTACGACTTGAGTTTTTGCCTTTTATTCGGTTAAGAGAGTAATTTTTCAGTTGATGCGGCCACGCCTGATGTGTGGGTTGAGGGGAGTTCTTCTAAAACGCCAAGATCTTTGCAAATGCTGGTGCACTGACGCGAGTGTAGTAAGGCCTTTACTGACTTGACAATTTGTTTGCCAGCTCTTGAAAATTTATCAGCGCGTAAAATTCCGACTGTTTGTTGGAAATTGAGCCGCAAAGTCTAACAGCAATAAAGGCGAAGCAGGTTTGTATTCCACTACCTCAACTGGGTTCAAAAGCGCATGTTCTATGCAAACTCATCATCCGCCTTTGCCGCAAGCGAGGTTGCTTCCTGTTTTGTATCCAGCATTGTACATGCTAAACCGAATGTCCATAAAGCTGAGTATCAAGCGCCTGTTGCCTTGTCTAGTTAGCTTTTCATCTCACTGGTCCATCGCTTCTGCCACTGCCGAATTTCAGCATAAGTAGTACGCCCATATGCCAAAGTAAATAGCTGCAAACATCTTCCAGGAATATTTACAGGGCACAAATAATGCGTATAATAGACAGTCAAGGGCAGCAGCAATGACAGTGGCAAGGACAGTTGAGCTACAATCTGTGCTAGAGGAGACTCGGATTCTGGAGCGCTTTATATTACCTCTCAGTTTAGTCAAAAATGAGCTCGAAATGAGTCGTGACCGAATGGTTTGGAGTAATTAAAGAGGACTGAATCACTAAAAGGATGACAGAGCATCCAATGCAGAAAAGTTGTTGTGTCGGCAATCAGCGAGCAGAATAATTGATAGATTACAAGTTGTGTTCGTCCTTTGGTGTATTTTTGTAGGGACTAGCTGCTCAGCGGGTGGCATTTAAAGTTATTGAGGAAGAGCTGAACAAACTGAGCGTGTTGGTTGATTATTCCGCAGAATTGAAGCAATTTTCGTGGCCTTTCCACTGCTTGATTCAGGAGGTCAGCTGCTAATTTCTGCACACTTTATTCTTCGCACACTAAGGTGGCTTAATAATTTGTCTTGTGGCCTAAAAGGAGGGGACGACTTTGGACCCAGTGATGTCAAGAAGTGCATTCTTGTGAGTTCACATACTTATGTGATCTTGGATCGTTAAAATGATTCGCATAGTGACTGCTGAAAGCCTTGGCCTTTGTAGTTAGGCAATTCCAGAAAAATTTTCACATTTAATTCAAGATATAACAACTTGCACGAATGCCGTCGGAAAGGTGCAGCCTCAGCATTTTACGCACACGTGTGTATTTTGTGCTGGATAAAAGCATTCAGCGGTAGCCTGCAGCCTGTGGCGATTGATGCCCATCAGATATTATGGCGGTGCGTGGGCTATTTACCTCCCAAATTTTGGTTGTAAAGGTGCTTAAAAGAGAGTTGGACACTAGATTCGAGCAGCAGTTCTTGGGGTCGATCGTGTCAGAAACATGGATGTTTGATTTGCCAGGGTTACTGTACGGCCTCAGTGAACAATTGCCCTGGATTGATTTCACTTTCTGCACTCGCATTTTCGCACTTTGTCTCTCCTACGTAAATGCTCCGATGGCTTTTTGCTGGCGCAAGTAACGTTGGAGAATTCGTTACATTTCATCAGACACTAATTAAACAGTAAGCGGAATTCTTTTTTGGGTGTGATATCTGCAGTCCTTTCCTGCCTACACTGAATGGAAGTTATTCGCACAACATAACGCGTTATTATTCCTGCTGAGGACACCTGATAGAATGTAGCATAATAAGCCTTGAGAACGCATCTAAAGCGTTTTGTCTTCGCCACTTCCCCAGCCCAGGTTTGCACAGTTAGGGCATGCGACCCGTCAGTCTGCAATTTACCATGTTAGTTGGGATCTAGATTAATTAGCCTACGCTTAGACGAATCGCATTGAATCACAATGCTTTGATATGTCTGCCATAATATGCATACATAAGCATCCATGTGCTGCAAAACCCCAAATTAATCCCAACACCTTGCTCCTTGTGTCCACTTGCCCTTACCCACCAGCTCCCGAATTCTCCTAATGCATTCTTCGCTACTTACTTAAAATTGTCGCGGTTTCACTCCTTGGTCCCTAACTTACTTTCCACTGAGCTGAAAAAATTGCATTTAGCTGCGCAAACACCCTCAGTCACTTATGTAGGCGCGCTTAGTGAGCTTGAACGACCTTAGCGGTTTGCAGAAACACCAAGTTGGTCATAGCATAAAAATGAAGCAGTATGTGTGCATGGGCTGTTTAAAATATCACAAACTGATGAGAAGATACCCTCCCATGCAGCAGTTCCTTGAACACTCAATGCATTTCTTTTGTCGCTGACAGTCATTGCCTCTAAGTGAAATGAAGAAAAGCAGAAAGTCTATTGGCAATGCTTTCGGCTGAGGAGGCCCATAGTCGTTAAGCAAATTGTAGCTACGCTGACACTTGTTTTTATCTTCAGTAAGAAGAAAGCCTGGAAGTTTTCGAAATGCTTTTGCGGATTTAACCACGCAGTCACCGTGCGCGGTCACGTGAGCACTTATATCTGCTCGTGGATAAAATGCCCGACTGGGACCAAAGCGGAAAAGTTGAGCCTTCTATGTAACTTCATTGCAAGCATGCGAGCACCTTTAAATGCAGTAAATGTAAAACAAAGGACAAGTTTCAGCTAAATAAACTCATAACTCTCAGCCATAATCACTAAGCACACTGAGGCTCATGCACGTCTACCATGAAGAAAGCCTGGATTTATCCGCCAGACTGCGCAATTTTACCCATCGCAAACATAAGGCTGTTTGCATTTATTCATGATGAAAATCAACATTTGGATCCTTTCACATAACATTAACGAAAGTATGCAACCTCCAAATTTGTAGGAGTTCACTATGAGCAACAAATCTACTCTCACGCATTGTTGGCACAAACACGATGGTATTAGTGGTCTTCCATGTGCAGCTGTGAATGGAAGTTCGCACAAGCAACCAGCTATGGGACAAGGCCAAGCTGAAGGGCATATAAATGCACTAAAGGCATTTGACTGAGCAAAGAGCCTATGAGATGCTGAGAATCGTCATTTCTTACCAAGCTAATTTCCGTGTGCTATAACCCAATGCATTTACTGGTGCTGTCTAACTTTCAGGAGTGGACCTTTTTGTTGCGCATTACAAACAAAGTAAGGTCAGTGTTTAATTTGTTCTAACAAGCCGGGTTGGCGAACTAATGCAAATCCAAATTCAGCACACTGATTTGTAAGATGGCGCTTATGATACAAAGGATGTCTGTACACAAAACCCTTTCTGATGCAGTGGTTTGGTAAAGGAGAAATGGCAACAGGACAACCGCATACAATCACAAGTCACCACAGCCGGTGTGAATGAGTGATGGCTCAGCGGAGTGTGATCATGATCTTTATTGCTTGACTGAAAGCGTTGGCGCTGCCTATTTTTCATGGATCCCTTCTAACAACTCACTTGTAGCAGTTAATTTTAAAAGCGGAGGTTCTTAGTGATTTGCAAAGGTTGCGCGTACGTAGGAGCGCATTAAGTCCACTTCGTGAATGGCTTATGGACATAATTGAAAGAATCCTAATGCTAGCAGAAGCTAAGTTTACTACATCAGCGCCTTTAATTCAGGCTCTCAATCCACTTCATACTGTCAATGCAATTTTCACTCGTTTCGGTGGGGATGAGGTTTGCTAGTAAAAAGTGTGAATGCACCAACGTTTGAGCATCGGTCTCCTAAACTCGTTTTTAGTCGGGCGAGCCCGCACGTGCGCAACTCTAAAGGGGGAGAACGACGACTTGAACGTGGGCTCAACCACAATCCGATATTCGGGTGCAAGCACGCTTCCGCCGATAAGGTGACTGACTCAACGTATCTGCGCCGAGGCCCGTTCCCCCATGCTTGCTCACAATGTGCTGGTTGGTACGACTTTATCAGTGGTGCATTTACTAACACATTTCACATCTATCTGCTCACACAATTGCCGATCACTCAAGAGTGACGCGACTAGAGCACGGAGTGTGCCGTGCTTAAAGACGGTCAAAAAAGAAGGTTTTGGAGTTATTATGCATCTAAAAATTACAAAAGCCATTTCCGCAAGTGATCTATCCAGAAATTGGCATGCGCCCTGCTTGAAAATGCTTGGGCAAAGTGTATGATATCCTCAGCCAGCATTGAAAGACGAGTACTGCCTTGTCCTGACGGAAACTGATTCTATGTTAACACTTAACGAACAAGTAGAAGTCGTTTGAGTTCAACCAACCACATGCCATAATTTTTTGCTAATCTAAGGTGCATGTGCACTAAACCAATTACCTTTACCTTTTGCAATGCAGTCATCTTCATCTAGAATTTATGCATTCCCTTCCACTCTGTGAACTTCCCACAAAATCACATGATGTTACACACAAAACTCAGTACAAGTTTCATGACTTCATTGCCTAGAAAGGTGCCCGGCACAAGTCTTAAAATTAGCGGGTAACTGTAATCGATTGTGCGTGGTGTTACACTGTGCGACTTCGTCTTTCTTACACACTGCTCAACAGTATAGTATGAGTGACCATGAATGAGCTGTACAATTGGCAGGCGCAGGAAGCAGCAGCATACTTTGGTCAATGTTGCGGTCAATGCACACAGATGCAGCTGACTCCATTCTAGCTATTCGTTTTATGGTCCATCTGTATCACGAGTGCGCATCATACGATGCCATCCCACGCTCCACCTTGTGTTGAGGAATTAATTTTCCATCACCGAGGCAAATGAGTCCAATGTGATCTTGCTTTAAGGCCCCACCAATACGCAAAGTGGTTAATGGGGCATCCAGGCTAACATTGCAAATGCTCTTCTGCAAGTCATTGAAGGGAATTAGAAATGGTCTAGCTTAAGTGACCGCGTGTGTACGGGGACAGGACTGTGCGAAATGGGGTCTATCAGTGAAGGGCCAAACCTGCCAAGTCAAATCACGTCATCCCTCGCCTACACCAGTTTGACTTTCACAACCAGTGCCAGGCTCCACCCAGTTAGTTAGGTGGACTACCCGTAGCGGCTTTGCAATATAAAACATTCATTGAGTTCACTTGACTGCCTTGCGCGGACCCGTACCTGGGACGAAAAACTTCTGGTTGAGTAGCAGCACGTAACTGAGTACATGCTTACGTAGTGTGAGCAGAGCATTGCGCTTACTCTTATGAGGTGCTCTAGACGGAGCAGTAACCACATGCATGCTCAACCCCTCTATCCTATTTGTATGCCTCTTCTCTTCCGCGGGTACCATGAGAAGTTGTGGTGCGCAAACGTTCTTCATTGAGCAACGAGCGTAGAGAAGTCCTCTTTCTCAGAGGGGCAATATGAAATACACGCAGTGGTTTTCCTCTTTATAACATTTCAGTGGTAGGTGAAGTCAGTGAACGCCATCTGCACACGCCATTGGCTGCACCGTGAGGAGGCGATGCGTCTGCACGGCTTCTGGTGCGTTCGACAAACTCATTCGCGTGCTCTCTCCTCACCTTCAGTCACTTGGGATGTTTTGACACAGCAGAAGGAAGAGCTGCTGCTACATTGGGCTAGCGTGTATCTACTCAGGGATTAGCTTGACTTCAGCACTAAATTTGTTACGTCTTCCACTAGGTACAATACCTCGTATTATTTGATAATTCACTCTTTCGAAGAGCGACTTCTCCTGAGGTTGACAGTGACTCCCTATGATGACATTGGGGAGCAGTGGTGGAGGATGTTGTAGGTTCCTGCTGCAAAAAGCAGCAAGATGAGTAGATACCAATGAGAATGAGTCGGATCAGGCAGGGCGAGAATGTGTGGTGTACAATAAGGCGATGAAGAGAAAGCAGAATGCATTCCACAAACTCTAGTGGAGCGCTCAAAGCGGCAGCCACATGTTACGGATTGCAAAAGGGGCTTGAGTCTAATTGATGCCCAGTTCATCAAACGGAGTTACTACGTGAGTCAGAAGAGTCACAGCAACGGCAAAGACATTAGAATTAATGAAAAGTGTGAAGTGCAGCAAAAGTCTAGCCCTGTCAGTCATCGTGGACCAAAGTTCGTCCAAACCAGACGCGTCCAAACGAATGGTGTTTGCAACTAGACAGTTCGTTGTGAATCGCTCGTGTATGCCAGTGAAGTGAGAATGCACCTGCGCAAAGTAGTTGGAGAGACCGTGATGCAAACAGTCCAATTCGCTGAAGCTTGTCAGCATTCATGCCTCTTTGTGTACGACACCTAATGCTGCATCATAGGTGTCAGCGCGCAGAAAGAGGTTCGAGTCGCCCAATTCAAAACGGGTATTTGTAAGAGATTTTACCTCTGCTAGGCTTCCTTCGTACCTAGACTGGGTAATGGGTTAGAGATCTTGTTGTTGCATTCATTTTGACGTAAGAAAACGAAGTGTTGCGCAGTTGCGTGACTGTTAGCGATTTTAGGGTGCACACATGCTTTGTTTGGACCTCAGTGGCCACAATCTTGTACGACCAGTCTGCATGCATTAATCTGCATGGTGCGTTTAGTACAAGCTGTTGTTTTGACGAAACAAGCATAAACCGAAGGTTAGTGCATGCCACACGTCTGCAGCAAGAGCGATCACACAAGGAGATTGGTAAATCACATGTGCCAATAACAGTGGGAAATCAAGCAGTATAGAACAAAGAGTTTTGCGAGAGGAAAGTATGGCAAACAAGCCTCGTTGGATGACATCATCAGTCAGCCCCGTATATTGATCCAGGTAGAATCCAAGACGAAGCGACGTGCAAATTTACAATAAGTAAGGGGCAATATTTAATGTATGGCCAAATGATGGGAGTAGCCAGCCCTGGATATCAGTGCAGGTGGAGTCCAAGGCCACGTGAAAAGAGCTATCAATTCCAAATGAGGTCTCACTGCTTTTCATTCCAACGATATCCTTGGCCTCATTAGGTCCAATTCCCCACTCCAATTTTCCCGTCGTCACACGTATGCGACACACACTTACCCAATCTCAGTCTCTATCGCTGGCACTTGCACAATGCTAATAGAATTGCCTCCTCCTCCTTTTCCATTTCTCTCTCCTGCTCACTTAACTAATTCTGCATCAATCGACAACTTCCTTATACGTCTCCTTGACCCTTCCCAAAACTGCATCCAACAAAGCCATAGACGATTACTAAGAACGATTTAATGCTGTTTTCGCACACCATAGCATACTTGGTCTCCACTATTTTCCCACTTCATTTCCTGTATGGTCAAACACATATGTCACACGCACCCATACACACACAAATCTACTCACACTTACTTCACCTCCCTCCTAACTCAACCATCACTAGTCATTCCTCGTCTTCTACTCCTTCAGTGCCCTTCATTGCGCGTTTCCCTTCCTTCCTCCCTTCCTTCATTGCTTTCTTCAGTCAAACATTGCAAGCGTCTTACTTTTTGCATTACTTCCTATTCACCTTCCGCATGCTTCTTTTTAACAAGCAAAACATCTGTCTTAGAACCATTAACTTTTCCTATTGACATGTGGTTTTGCCTCACTTTTTTTACTTCATCTCACCGTCACACATGTGTGACACGCACAAGTATTACTATTTTACATCTCTTCCTTGAAAACCTCACCAATGCAACTGTAATTCTAAGTCTCGTAAATACACACATTAGTACACACATAAATACATACATGCATCACCTTTTCTTCCTTTCCACTTTTATATGACGCATAAAGGCAACGACCAAATGTCTGCAGTTGAGAGGCCGCGTAACTAGCGCAATGCGATACCAACTTTGATGGAGAAAAGCATACTCACGTGCAAATCTAGAAACTTAGCTGCGCTGTGCATTGCGGCTGATTTCCGCAGTTGAATAAGGCTATCCTGAAATGCTGCAGAAGTGCTAACGTACTATTCAACACTAAGGCATTCCCTACGAGCATTAATCAACCAAACAAATGGGTATCGGTGCGCCATTGAAGCTGCGGATTGCTTCAAAAAGCATGCGTAGTGTCCAAGCACATAAATCTGTTATTGGCTCAGTCCTCATCGAAAACCCCACCTCATTAGTTGTACTGACCCCTATTAATGTAGCTTAAATGATCATCATATCTTTTCACCCGCATTTCCAGCTCATTGTCATTCTCGAGCCGCAACATTTCCTTTCAACCCTTCCTGGTCTCATCGACCAAAATATCCCACCAACGCATTCCCTTGCCTCTTTCCCTCTGTCTTTCCTCCATTCATTCTTCCATCCACCCATATCCCATCTCCCGTCCCCTCTCGCTCTCCCTCTTTTAACACATCTTCGCCTCTAACATCACCACCACCCACCAGCTCACCAGCTCACCACCCTCTCCCTTAAACCTCTCATTTTATCACTGCTCTACACGGAATCAAACAATTTTCAAACAGGTTTTGCATTTTTTAGTTAAATAATACCGTCGGCTTCATCATGCCTTATTTTCATTTCATCTCACCGTCGCGTATATGTGACACACATGCACACGTTTATTCACCGTTTTTCTCCCTTTTTGTGCTTATGCTCAGCACGCGCAGCGTAACAGTCTCATCAGGCAGCCGTGGACTTCCAAACGCTGAAGCAATCGATTGGATCCGTCGATTGCTCCACTTCCTCGGGCTTACTGTCGCAAGTATAACTGTGGCTCTGATGCATCCTGTCACTGCCTTTCGTTTTGTTTGCCTTTTTTCGTATCCTTCTAGTTATTTCCTTGAATCCCGTTTCTGAATTTTCTTTGCCGCCTGGACAGTGGTGGACACTGTAGTAATTGTGTTGATGAGAGGTAGGTGCTCGCCTTCACCCACACCTCTACTAATACCAAGTGCCTACAGCTTGGCAAAGAAGTCGCTGACCGGGAGTCTGTCACAACAAGGCTATTCAGACAGGTGATCATGTGGAGGAAGTAGGGGATGACTAGAAGAACGAGGAAGAGGAAGAGGAGGGGTCAAGAGGAGCATCTGATGTGAATCCCGCCAGATTGTGGCAGATACTCAGCTACTTCGCCCTACTTAGAAGTCGTTCAATGCGGCGCAAGCTGCAATCAACGCAAATGGGAGGAGACACCGGCACTGCAGCTACGAGCTACGGCATGACCAAACTTTCAGATGAGTGCGAATGGAAGAAAGGAAGAAGATGAGGTGGTAGTGTAGGTGGCGTAGAGGACATTTGCGCTGAAAAGGGGAAAAGGAGGAAGGCAAAAGGCCAAACGAGGAAGGAGCGGGAGTGGAGGCGTAAAAAGAATGGGTGAATTGAGAAAGAGGTGAAAGGGGAGAAGGCGCATCACATCATTAGCGGTGCTTACCAAATCAACGCCCATTCACCAAAGAAGACGCACGGTAGGTTGAGTCGACTCCTCACTAACACCATCGGCGGACTCGCGTGGCATTGACTTCAGCGCCAACGACCTCGCCGACACACTAACATCGACTCCATCAGGCATTGATTGGGGAGAGGCTTGCTATCCACCACCACTTCACAGCAAGCCAAGTTGGTGGGATTGTCTTTCTCTTTTTCGTTTTCTGGCTGGTGCAGCATATTCACTATGAGGAGCAGGAGGAGGAAGAGGAAGAGAAGGGTATTAGAGACACAATTTAGTTGTTGTTGGTGTTGTTGCTCTTCATGCACCTACTTGCACAGCCAGCGATTAGCGCAGGATGAGGAGGATATTAGCGACGGTGGTGATGATGATAACCCTTGATTCGCCGAGGTAGGAAAGGTCCGCTGTCCATCCGGCTCACTCTTCTCCGTTCCCTTTTACTCGTTTCTCACTTTTGGTGTCCGGTTGAGAGGTCATTGTGCCAACAACATCTTGCAGATATCCTCCGGAGTCGACAATATTGCTGCCTTTGCCATCGCCAGTGCCATCATTGGCTCCTTTCCGCCGCCTTCCTTCCTTCCTCCTTTTTCCTCGAGTAGCCCTTTGCCATCCTCTTTCTCTTCTCATATTTACATCCCTTACTTCCTTTCCTCCTTCGTCCTTTCCGCCTCCTCCCATTAGCGTTCATCCGGACCAGCGACAGTGGCATAACCAACTGCTGCCGCTGCAGCTGCCACTGGCTTCTTCCATTTCTCAGCACTTCTGGGCAAGGCGACAGCTTGGAGGAGCATCTGTTCAGATCGCATTGCCTTCATGCCACATGTGACTGACGCGTCCCCACCCTGCCCTTTCCACTTCTCTCTTCTTCTACATGAGCATCTGTGTGAAATGACTTGCTGTGACACACCTCACCTCTACTTCATTGGCAATGTTTCTGCTGTTTTAGGTTAGAACATAACATTTATTTTTTTCATTGCAGCACATTTCCACTTTGACATCAATGGTTTGGCAGTGCAAATTCGTGGTAAAGAGTTGTAGTAGCAGTGGTAGGAGGGCCATGGCCATTGAGGAGTAGTGAGCATGTTCGTCCAAGTAGTACATTGAGCTGGCATCCTCCTACTCCCCCTATTCACTATTGCTGATTCCGCACATCTACTTTTCTGTCGATCTTGATCCGTCGGTTTTAAGATAGCAGGCCAACCACAAACTGTCAGCGTAGTCAGGCTTCGCAGTGTGTTCAACAAGAGAGGGGAAGGAGGAAAAGAACCAAGTGCGTGGTAGATGCCCAACCCTGTGCATTCAAGGCGATTCCAAAGCCATTTTACTTAAACAGTTGAAGTGTTGTTCGGGAAAATGGAAAATAGGCGAGTAGGGTTTTCAGTTTGCAAAACAGAGTCTTATACGTAACTCTGGTTTAAGAAATGAATAAATGGTATGCACACAAGTGAAACGGCACGCATTTGTGATGAATGAGCATCAAGAACTTAAGGAAGACAAACTGGGTCTCCTTATTTGCAATCCATTGCTCATATTAATGACGAACCACTTCACAAACTGCTGGAAGAATTTCTACTAATCACTACGCAGCAACCGATTAACCCCATTAAGTCAATGTGGTTGGAAAGAAAGCACCCCTACACAACAGTAACTTCAGTCATTTCTTCGGCCTTTATTCTAGCAAATAAGTGTGTGAAGGAAGGGGATATTTAAGCGCATATAAGTGAAGAGGGAGCTCATTTGAGGTAAAGTAATGCATGATAATCAAGTACTCGTAGGGCTATGATACTCAGCAATAAATTGGGCAACATTAAACAACATCTATCGTCAATACAATGACAAACTGGCCACAAACTGCTAAGGTAATATTAATAAGTCTTCAGACGCATTTCGCATTTAAGAAGCAAGCTGACAAGGCATCGTGGTTGGAAAATAAAGGGTCCTAATAGTCATTGAGCTTAGCATTTGCGCTTACTTCAGCACAACAGCGCATAAATCAAATGGACCAACAATTTGAAGTGCTTGTTTGTTGGGAATGATGATTGAATTCTACAGGCTGAAAAGATTTCCTTCAGTGCTTTGTGCGAAGTAAGCCTAATCAATCCAACCGATAACAACGCCTCCAGTGTGTATTGCACCGCTAATCCCAACTGCTTGACACACAAAAAATATTGCACACAGCACTCTTCTCCCTTATCCCTCACCTACCCAGGAGAACAAGCGCAAGGCAGGTTAACAGAAGAACGTGGGTCGATTGCTTCCTTAAAATGAAAACTAACATAAAAGCAAGTGGTACCGTCTCCTCCAAAACAAAATTGACTGCTTCTTTCAACATCTTGAGCAGCGCCCAAAGACTCAGTAGCGGTGACAGTCGTAGTAGACGGAGCATGGTACCATAAACAAACGAACAAACAAACCACCACGCAGGGCACTGCAGAGAAAAGAGTCTCAGGCTAAATCCTACTAACTTTGTTAGCCACTAGTCTTCAAGTCATTCCCATCAAATTACTATCAACTGGCGCAGATACAAAAGAGCCAATCCCACGCAGAATATGAGATGACAAGAGGTAAAACTTGATTGTGCACAGCATTAATTTAGTTGGTTCTTCTTCCTTCTTCACTCTCAAGGGTGCATGCACACTCCTCGGCCACGGTCACGAAAGCGAGACTGTGGGATGTGGTGATCCACTCACGCAACGCACATCACGACGATTATCACCACTAGGTCCGACATCACATGGATTTGAGGTCAGCCAAGTCATGTCGTTCCATCACGAATCATTGAGTTAACTTCTCCGCAAAAATCAGACTAGGGACCTATGCTTACTTCCCAAGAGAACTCTGAAGGATAGACGACGCTATGGAATTGATATTCTGTAAGAGGTTGTATCGCAACTTGTCTCCTAATTATGCCACAGAATCTCACATTCGGAGCATGAACATTGCTACCAGCCCCGTCTTGGAATTCACTTCAAAATCAGAGCTCGACATGACGGCTTTATTCTATTTGACAGCCGTGTGAGCAAAAGTTAGCATATATGTCACGCAGTCAGCGTCGCTCATGTTTAGCTCCTGTGGGGTGAACTTCGATATGAATGAAACCCAGATGGTGAGGTCACATTAACGCCGTTGCTAGGATAGCTCAGCCAATCGCGCTGTCAAGCGAGGATTAGGTCACGCTGATGGAATCTGGTGCAAGCCAATGTCATGCTTACTCCAATGAGCATTCATACAGCATGTTAGTAACGTTGTGTTCACCAGTCCTTGTAGTCACCGTTTTCGTGTTGGCCAAAGTACACTTTAGTTAAGTCAAATCCACTCGTGCTGTGTTAAGCAGAAAGCAAAACCCGGTTCAGTCGTCTTGCAGGATAGCAAGAAATAAAATCGAGCCAAAAAATAATGTGACGTACTTCCAAAGAAACAGGTCGCATATTCCTTGCGGTGTTCATAGTGGCTTAGATCTGATTCCCAGAGAGCGACATGGCATTATGCAGTCATGAATAAAAATCAGCGCAAAACATTGCGGAATGCAGCACACCTTTATGGGTTAATAGGCGCGTTCGAGAAAGCAGCCCCTATAGTCGATGGCTGATTCCTTCCCACTTCAATTCTCTTTCCATTGATCCCACAACAAAAGACGCCGAAAGGGCAACCAGCATATGCAGCGTGTTATTGAGCTAAAGTGATCAGCAAGGGCAGTCAAAAGTGAAAGCTTCAAGTCCACGTTTACACGCAAATCATTACTTGAACGAGGTGAAGCACAGTAGCAGAACATAACAAGCCCAAAAAGTGTAAAGTACAGCAAGGTCAAGCCTTGTCAGTCGTCTCGGACTCAAGTGGATCTCGATGGTTATTGAGCGCGAGTTCTCGCTCGATTCGGGCATCCACATGGCCGCGCACAGAGCATTCAGAGATTCTGCCACCATTTTTCGTCTTCCTCTTTACAAGTTACGCAGACGGCCTGGCGGAAGGCTCGCAAACCTCAGAGCAACGACCAAAACAAAGGAAGTGCAGCATCGCATCCAGCTGCGAGAGGGAGGAAGGTAATTTCTCGGAGAGCAGTTCGGAAGGCAATCCAGTCCCAGCATAGACAAGGTAATTGTGGCCCATTTTCAAGTCTGAAATTACAACTCTAATTAGAATATTTAGTAATTTTAACTTTATAAGCATAGCAGTGCATAGTTTAGAGTAAAAGATGTGTCTTTTCTTAATAACTACACCTAACGATGTCCACATCTGGACGATGCAACTGAACTACCGCCAATGTTCGAGCAATGCATAATCACTCAACATAACCTAGGATATCCCACATACCACTCCTCCCAGTTCGGCTTTTTAGGGAGAATAGATTCTTCACTGGCATTCTCATTTTGTGGATTCACGTGCAGACACGCCTGCTTGAAAGTTGCGAGCTACCTAGAGGGGCTATTGCAGTCTGCTCCACAGGGTCGCCTTTCAACCAGCACTGGGGATAAGTGACTCGCTGTGTAGTCCATGAAGAAGTGTTCAACGAGTAATCAAGATATTTACTCATCTATAGTGTTCCTTCCTTCCGTATCGCTAATTGGACTGCGTCTGCAGCATCTTGCACAAGGGTACGGGCACTATTCTTGCTACTGGACTAACAAGCAGGTGCACTAACAATTAAAGTAAATAAGCTCTTTCATAATTAGTTGATAAAGAACATTAGTGGTGCCAACCTCTATTATTGACATCCAGCTCTTCACACACTTCGGTTCTAGGGACATCTCTGTAACGGTTTGGCCAGTGCTTTCTGCATGGCGGACTTTTCGTCTGAAGGGACCGATTTTATACAATTAAAATCGTAGGGTTGTGTTTCAGGACATTAATATGCGCATATTCTACAAGGCTATGGATTTAACATTTTGTAGATTGGTTCCAGGAAAAACCGCAGAAACTGGTTTGGCTGCCATGTACATGGACTGGTCTTGAATTACAAGTGATAAACCGAGGAAATGTTGTGGCATTGTACATATTTTTTCGGTTTGACATCCAAATTTAAATGTGGGTAGAGAAAATCGGCCTCAGAGTTCAGCTATTCCAGTGTGCTGTCCAGGTTCGAATCCATGACCTCAAAATTTGGCAGTTTGCTCACGTAGCATACAGGTTGATAATTATCGCCAAAGGGTCTGAAATCACGTGGATTTAAGTTCAGTCGAGTCATGCCGCCTCTATCACAAATCTTTGAAATTACTTCTTCTTTAAATCAGTCTAGGGGCCTATGCTTACTTTTCAGGGGAACTCTGATGCAATGACTTGACTGCAGATTTAAACCACTGTAAACAGTAGTACTTTAACCTACTTCCTCGGAATAAAATCATTAGTACTAGCCCCTGTCTTCGAGTTCGCTGCAAAATTACCTTACAACATGACGACTCTAACCGGTCAGTCGCAGTTTGTCAGCTATGTGAGCAAAATTTAGCACACGTGACGTGTAGTTAGCGTCACTCGTGTTAAGCTGCAGTTGAGAGAACTTCGCCACGAATCATCCCCAGCTGTTGGAGAGGCGTCAACACCGTTTTACGACAGCTTTGCCATCCACGCCGTCATGCCCTAATTCGGTCACGTTGGTACATTCTGATTCGAACCAATTTCATGCAAACATGAATGCTGGTCTGTTCACTCCAGTGAGCATTCATACAACATTTTAGCAAAGTTAAATTCACTAGGTCTTGCTGTCATTGCCTTTTGTGTTGCCAAAATTACACTTTGTTTAAGTCGAATCCACTTGTGTTGCATTGAGAAGTAAGCCAAACTCACTCCACCAAAATCCATCGCTTAACTTTAATCGCTTTTAAAGAGAACAGGAAGCACACTGAGTCAAAAATGATTTGATATAATTACGGTGTTATTAATGGCCTAAATCTAACCCCCCAAAACAATATGACTCTACGCATTCATGAAGGAAAATCAGAACGCAAAACGACGCGGAAGGCAGCACCTCTGTCATGCTTCCTTTCAACAATCAGAATCTCTGTCTTGGGACCGTTACTTTGCCTTATTAACATGGGATTTCACCTCACTGTTTTATGCTTCATCTCACTGTCACTCATGTGTGACACACACACTTATCAGCACTTTACATCTCCTCCTTAAAAACCTTATAAATGCCACAGTAATTCTAAGTCATGTAAATACACCCATTATTGCCCACATTCCTACATACATACATCATTACCTCTTCCTTCCCACTTTTTGGAACGCATAAAGGCAAAGACCCAAAGTCTGCAGTTGAGAGGCCGCATAACTAGCGCAATGCGATAAAAACTTTGATGGAGAAAAGCATACTTGAGTGCAAATCTGGAAACTCAGCCGCGCTGTGCAATAAGCCTGATTTCCACATTGAATTAGGCTATTATGAAATGCTTCAGAAATGCTAACCTACTGTTACACACTGAGGCATTCCTTGCGAGCATTAATCAAACAAACAAATGGGTATCGGTGAACCATCAAAGCCTCAGATTGCTTTAAAAAGCAAGCCTATTGTCCAACCACAAAAGTCTGTTGTTGGCTAAGTCTCCACCAAAATCCCATTTCAATGGTTGTACTGACTCCTACTGAAGTCACTTAGATGATAATCATATCATTTCACCTACATTTCAAACACATTGTCATCCTCAAGCCGCAACATTTTCTTCTAACACCTCGTCTTTTCTCCCAAACACCCCACCCACTTATTCTCCCGCCTCATTCTCCCCGTCTCTCCTCTCGCTCTCTTTTTAACACAACATTTTCGCCAATAACATCATCACCACCCACCATATTACCAACCCTCTCCCTCAAACCTCTCATTTTATCATTTTGTTCTGTTCTACAGGTTTTGCATTTTTCTCTTAAACAGCACCCTCGGCTACATCATGCCTTATTTCCCATTTCTTCTCACCGTTGCGTATATGTGACACACATGTACACATTTACTTACTATTTTTCTCCCTTTCTATGCTCATACTATGCACGCGCAGCGTGACAGTCTCACTAAGCAGCCGTGGACCTCCAAACGCTGAAGCAATCGATGGACCCATCGGCTGCACCAATTCCTCGGGCTTATTTTCGCAAGTATAACTATGGCTCTGACGCATCCTGCCACTGCCTTTTTGTTTGCCTTTTTTCTTATCCTTCTAGTTACTTCTTTGGATTTCGTATTCGAGTATTCTTTGCCACCTGGACAGTGGTGGACATTGTAGTAATTGTGTTGATGAGAGGTAGGTGCTCGCCTTTACCCACACTTCTACTAATACTAAGTGTCAACAGATTGGCAAAGAAGCCGCAAACTGAGAGTCTGTCACAACAAGGCTACTCAGACAGGTGATTATGTGGAGGAAGTAGGGGATGACTAGAAGAACGAGGAAGAGGAAGAGGAGAAGTCAAGAGGAGCATCTGATGTGAAGCTCACCAGATTGTAGCAGATACTCATCTTCTTCGCCTTGCTTGGAAGTCGCTCGATGCGGAGCAAGCTGCAATTAACGCAAATGGAAGGAGACAGCGGCACTTCAGTTACGAGTAAATGGAAGAAAGGAGGAAGAGGAGGTAGTGTTGTGGTAGTGTGGGTGGCGCAAAGCACACTTGCGCTAAAATGGGGAAGAGAAGGAAGGCAAAGTGCCATTTGAAGAAGGAGCCCGAGTGGAGGTGTGAATAGAACAGGGCACCAAACTGACGGCCATCCATTAAAGAAGACGCATGGCAGGTAGAGTCGACTCCTCACTAACACCATCGGAGGACTCGCGTGGCATTTAACTAAACGCCAACGACCTCGCTAACACATTAACATTGATTCCATCAGGCATTGATTGGGGAGAGGCTTGCTATCCACCACCTCACAGCAAGAAAAGTTGGTAAGATAGTCTTTCTCTTTTTCGTTTTCTGGCTGGTGCAGCATCTTCACTATGAGGAGTAGGAGGAGGAAGAGGAAGAGAAGGGCATCAGGAACACACTTTAGTTGTTGAAGTTTTTGTTGCTCTTCATGCACTCACTTGCACAGCCAGCGATTAGCGCAGGATGAGGAGGATGTTAGTGATGGTGGTGATGATGATGACCCTTGACTTGCCGAGGTAGGAAAGGACCACTGTCCATCCGGCTCACTCCTCTCCATTCTCTTTTACTAGTGTCTCTTTTTGTGTTCGGTTGAGAGATCACGGTGCCAACAACATCTCGCAGATGTCTTTTGAAGTCGACAATACTAATGCCCCTGCCATCGCCAGCGCCATCGTTGGTTCCGTTCTGCCGCCCTCCCTCCTACCCTCACTCCCTCATTTCTTTCACTTTTCCTCAAGTAGCTCTTTGTCTTCCTCTTTCTTTTCTCATTTTTACATCCCTTACTTCCTTTCCTCCTTCGTTCTCTCTGGTTTGGGAAGTAAAAAGTATGCACAAAAATAAAATAGCACGCATTTGTGATGAAAGAGCACCAAAAACTTAAGGAAGGCAAAATTTTCTCGCCAAACTGGGTCTCCTCAATTGCAAACGATCGCTTCTATTAATGACAAACCAATTCAAAAACTGCTGGAAGAATTTCTACTAATCACCGCGCAGCAACAGTTTAACCCCAGTAGGTCAATATGGTTTAAAAAGAAGCAGCCCAACACAGCCTTTTTTAATAGCATACAAGTGCATGAGGGAAGAGAATAACCAAGTACATTTAAGCGAAGAGGGAGCTTATTTGAGGTAACGTAATGCATGACGACCAAGTACTCGTAGGGTTATGATTCTAAGCGATAAATTAGACAGAATTAATCGGCATCTATCGCCACTGCAATGACAAACTGGCCACAAACTGCCAAGATAACATTAGTAAGTCTTCGGAGGTATTTCGCACTAAAGAAGCAAGCTGCCTAGGCATCGTGGTTGAAAAATAAAAGGTCCTAGTAGTCATCAAGCTTAGCATTTGCGCTTACTTCAGCGCAAAAGCGCATAAATCAAACTGATCAAGTGGAGGTACTTATTAAGAGTGATAACTAAGTACTATGGGCTTGTAATATTCCCTTCAGTGTTTTGTGCGAAGTAAGCCTAACCAATCCAACCGATAATAACGCCTCCAGTGTGTACTGCACCGCTAATTCCAACTACTTGACACACAAAAATATTGCACACAGCACTATTCTCCTTTGTCCCTTACCTACCCAGGGGAACAAGCGCAAGGCAGGTTAACAAAAGGACGCGGGTCGATTGCTAACTTTCAAACAAAAAACATCTAAACAGCAAGTGACACGATGGCCTCCAGAACCAAATTGACTGCTTCTATTAACATCACGAGCAGTGCTGGAAGACTCAGAAGCGGCGACAGTCGCAGTCGGCGGAGCATGGTACCACAAACAAACGAGCAAACAAACCATTATGCAGGGCACTGCAGAGAGAAGAGGCTCAAAATAAAGTCCACCCAGCTTTGTTAGCCACTAGCCTCAAAGTCATTTTCACAAATCGCCATCAATTAAAGCATATAAAAAATAACCAACCCCACGCAAAATATGAGATGACAAGAGGTAAAAACTTGATTGTGCACAGGAATAATTTATTTGGTTCTTCAAACTCCTCCGCCTTCACTATCCAAGACACGTACACACTCCTCGGCAACGCTAAAGAGTGTGTGCCCTGCAAATGAAATCAAAGAATGTTTCATGTTACAGAGCTGTTACAAGTAGCCACTTAATTAACTAGGTGGAGCTCGACAGTGTTTATGGAAATCAGACTAATGTAGGCGTGAGAAGAAGTGACTTGACTTTGCAAGTTCGCCTCTTCGCTGGCAGACCCGTGTCACACAATGCTGTTCCCACACTCACATGGTCACCTAAGCTGGACCATTTCCAATTCCCTTCAATGACTCGCAGAAGGCCATTTGCAATGTTTGCCTTGCTACCCCACCAGCCATATTACGTATTGTTGGCATCTTGGAGCAAGATCACATTGGATCCATTTGCCTCGGTGATTGGAAACGATCCCTTAATGAACTGTGGAGCATGGCATGGCAACACATGATGCGCACTCGTGATACATGCGGACCATAAAGCCAACAGCTACAATGGAATCAGCTGCATCTGTGTGCACTGACCGTGACAGTGATTAAAGCATGCTGCTGCTTTCTGCACCTGTAAATTGTACACCTCACTCATGGTTGCTCACACCATACGGTCAAGCGATGTGCTAGAAAAGCGAAGTCGCACGGTGGGGCACTATGCGCTATCGATTTCATGCACCTAGAAATCATGAGACTTGTGCCAGATATCCTTTTAGGTAATGAAGTCATAAAACTTGTACTGAGTTTTGTGCGTGACATCACGCAATCTTGGAGGAAATACACGGGGTTGAGGGGACACATAAACTATGAAGGAAGATGAATGCATTACAAAAGGTAGGTGTAATTAATCTAGTGCGTGTGCACCTTGGATTAGCAAAAAATTATGGCATGTGGTTGGTTGAACTCAAGCGACTTCCACTTGTTTGCTATGTTAACATAGAATTAAGTCTCGTCAGGACAAGGCAGAACTCGTCTTTCAATGCTGGCTGAGGATTTCGCGCACTTTGCTTAAGCATTTTCAAGCATGACACACTCCAAAATTCTGGTCGGATAACTCCCAGAAATGGCTTTTAAAATTCATAGGTATCTAATAGCTCCGAAACCTTCCACTCTCGACCTCTGTCATGAATGGCGCACTCCGTACTCTAGTCGCGTCACTTCTGAATGACCAGCAATTGTGTGAGTAGATAGACGGGGAGTGTGTCAGTAACTGCACCACTGATAAAGCCGTGCCAATCAACACATTGTGAGCAAGCACGAGAGAACGGGCTTTACTGCAAGTTCATCTACCCAGTTGCTCAGTCAGTGGATGTGGATTCTGGTTGTGCCAACACTGTCACCATTCAAGTAGTCTTCCTCCCCTTTTAGATTAGCGTATATGTGCGCTCGCCCAACCGACCAAAAACAATTTCAGGAGACCGATGTCCAAACGTTGGTGCGTTCACATTCATCACTGGCGAACCTCGTTCCCACCGAACCTAGTGAAAATTGCACTGATAGTATGAGGTGGATCGAGGAGCTTGAATTCAAGGCGCTGATGTAATGACCTCTGCGAAATGCCAATGCTGTGGTAACTGCTTATGTGATGGTTTGTTAAATCTCTGGTTCAGCCTTGAGCTCACACGTGTTGGTGATAGGGACTGAGGGACCTGTTGAACACAAAACTTTATCATTGACTAGAACTTGCAGTCTTTTGCGCGATTAACGTGCTTCTGTCAATTCGTTTCTGCCGCTACATGAGGGTCTAAAATTTGGATCGCCACCTGTACAAGTCGTTAAAAGTGTTATACATACGAAGCCACCCTAACAAAGACCACTCACACTCACCCATACTGCACCTCAACTTACTCTTTTAATGTCGCACATTCCCAATTTTGTTACCCTCCTAGCGACTTGGTTTTCAATTTCAAGTATGGATATCTGTAACAATCACCAGCAACTTAAAACAAAGTGTAGGTCAGCCGAGCAGAATTATTATCGGTACTGTACAAACGCCTCAAGATTAACCGACCTCACTTTTTCACTGTAGTCCGTCTTTTCACTTGCGCGTGCTGCTACAATGACAGGTGTAATATACGAAAGATCTGCCACATGCTTCTGGCATTGAATGAGTCCAATTGAAGTGGAATGGAGTTAAGTGCTAAGTTGAAAGCTGGAGTGGCCCACCACTATCTTACTAATTTGTTAGCTAAGATGTTAACGAGATATATGGAAACGTGGACCATGGATAGGTGCAATGGAACGAAGCATTTACATTTCCACTGAGTCAGCAATCATTCAGCGATGAATTTGTAGTAAATGCGCTTAACATCTGCGCACATGCTTTCATAAAATCGGCTGTCATCGCAGAGGAGCATGATAATTCTATCTGTTTCGGTCGGGATGTCTCCGCATTTGAAGAATCGAAACCTCAAATCAGCTCGGGTTTTGACGCTGGTGTTTTATGAGACACCAAGTAAGGAGCTCTGCGGTCTTTTCATAAACTAATGAACTTGCTGAGAGGCTCCACCAGTGTCAGAAATGTGTTGAGATTAATGGCGACTACAACCTTTAAAAGTCTCTTATTTTATCACTAGTTCCCAACGATACAATTATGCTTAATGTGTGGAAGGTGCTAGTAATATCCGTTTTCCTTCAACGCCAACTGATTTTGGATTGTTGTCATAAAGAACCCTCGGAAGCTTATATAATTCTGCCTTAAAATTAGCCACAATCCTAATTTTGAATACGAAATGTACAAATTTAGCTTCGAGCATTGGAATGTGAAACCACTTATATCCAAGTCTATGTGAATTGACTTTTATTATTTTCATTGTTCTCTGTACGGAATCATAAATAGAGGGTGTAATGTTACACGCGTTGTTAAATTGGCCAACAATACTGCGAGTATTTTGCCTGATCTATGGGATTTGCTTGCTGCTGAGGAACGAGGTCATTAATCTTAAGTGCAGCATTCAGCGCCCATCACACTAATGAAAAGCCTCCTTGGAAAACAAGTATTCGGAGCTGTTTTAATTAGAAAATTACACCATTTTTAGTAGGCTTTTACTGGTGCATAGGCTTTTGCTCTGACCTAGATCTTGTTGCAATGCTTCCAGCCCGTGAATGATCAAGTGGGTGGGCTAAGCACAACAATGCTACAATAAAGCCATGCTCAAAGGCTCTACAATCCAACCAGCAGACGCCTGCACGTACGCTTACTTCTAAAGGCAAATTATTTCTGCTGACTTCTTCATTCCATCAGAACAGTTTGATATACAAGGACAAACGTTTCTAAATGCTACCTATTTACTGTCAAAGGGAAACGTAGAGCTATGCATGGGTGCATCCTTTGAGTCGAATTGTTTTGCAGGGCTCGAAACTTGCAGCCATTTTCGTATTGCAAAACCAATACAGTGAGGTGCGATTTGACTTAGTTGTGAGGATATATGAGCAAAATTCTTTCAAAAGGATTTATATGGCGTTATTTATCTCAAAGTCAAGTCCTTGGTCCAAGTTGTAGAAATGAAATATATTGTGCGTGACAGAACAGCTAATGGACTTTAAAAATCGGATCGCTTTCGATTCCGTGTATTTGCTTCATTTGCTCTTCCAAGTATCTACTTCGGTGATTGTTTTGTTTTCAGGGGTGACATGCCGAAATCTGAAATGGAAATAAGCCACTTGAAAGCAAGAAATCACAGAAAATGGGAGAATTGTCTTTGGAACTGAAACCGAGCCTCTAGAGCTCATACATGTGTTCATTTGAACATACCAGAAGCAGGCAGCATGTCTCGCCGCAAAGAATGCTGGGTAAATGAGTAAGCGAAGATTACGAGAAGTAAGTCCATTGCTTTGCATTTGTAACAGCACACATTTTATGCGAGAGGTTTGGCCCAGATACAATAATATGCCTTAAAATATTTCCCACTGTACAAATGCAAATTTCGATGCATCTCCAAAATATGACAAGGAACCATACTGGCAAATGGAAATTCGTTGAATATTTTGCAGGATGGAACCAAAAAAGAGTTAAGCCTGATGTCTGTCTGCTAAACAAATGAGCGCTTGTGGGATGGTTGCTCAAATCACGTGAAGTGATCAACTATGACGAAGGAACTTTGCACTATGGATTCAAAGCAACGTAGGTTGGATCCCTTGAAGTAAGCTGACCTTGCAATTCTCTTTTTAGATATCCTGGTTGCTGAGGAATTTTATGGCCGATAAATAAGTCTTATGCTGCATTTATCTAGCATCCTGCAAGCTAATTTTTCCAGAACATCCAAGAACATGGATCAAACCGTATTCGTCTTATCCCTCTCATTAAGCTAGCCGTACCATAGGCAACAATAATGATAATGTTTTGCCAACCTGTCTCCAACGATTTAATAAAACTCAGTAATTTTGGAAAAAGGTGCTTTTAAGCTGTTAATAGGTGTTTTTTCAGCCGCATTACGTTTTGCGCTTTACGCTTTTGCGTTTTACCACTGCGCATCAGAGACACCTGCAAGAGATTGATTGTCGGATGGTTTTACGCAAATACCATAATCTTAATGCAAAAACCTTTGTAGCTATTGTGCAAAATAGTGGGTGTTTACGTGAGTAATACTAAAGCTTCTCCACTTCTCAGCTGCAGCTGTGGCACCACCAATTCAACCAACCATCTTGGCGATACTTACGTGTGAGATGCACAAAGCTGTACGCAATTTACTTAATCAAATCGTGTTACCTATCATCACTGTTCTCATTTTATAGGCTTCACCATATTTTTGCATCACATCTTTATAAGTTGCCACTTTTCCTTCATTTCACGCGTTCACCAGGTAAACTTTGGAAATGGAGCATCTTTCAAAGTAAAGTCTGCAGAACTGCGTTTTTGATTCAAGGATTTAGGACTTAGTATGGAATTACAATGCACACGCGAGTGTGGTACTTTTGGTTGCAGAATCATGCACAATCTTAGGATATGACTTGCACCAGGCAAGACCGATTTTGATGTAGCTTAATGCATTGCTGCGACCAAAGTAAACATGCATTTATTGCATTTTGAGGATCTAGACTGCAGACTTGTGAAGCAGAGGTGACCCAATTCTTGCGTGGTTAGTTGTTACGAGTTGGTTGGTAATCCTTTTGGTATTGCAATGGCTTATAACACGCTGCAGTTCAGTGTGTCTACTTGATTAGTAGTTAGACAGGAGAGACCCACTGAGGGCATCCAATGTGCTCTCAATCTCTGGCGCAATGCATGCGATAGAGCCACTCACTTCATTGATATTTTAAAGCATTTTGAACGAGTATTCTAGCATGTCTTGGATATTAAAGCCCTAGACAGCAAAGATGGCATGTGGATGCTCCTTAAGCACCTGGAATCCATGCCTGCTTAGCGCCAGAACCAAAACAAATGAATGGCTATTAACTGAGTCACCAGCCTGAGATGTCGTGAATTCAAACAGCATTGCTTCCAACATGAGGGATAAAATGGGCTAGCCTTGGACCGCTAATTTCCGTATGTAGACGAATTCAATTCCACAGTCTTAATGGTTGCAAAATGAATCGAATTGCCAATGACTGCTTAAACACAAACGTTCTTTTCCCCAATAAAAGCCGACTTGCGATCGTTCGCATGAAAACAAACTTGATTCTGTCAAGTGGTGCTTGCATCCTCTGCCCTTACGCACAGCACTTCCCACCACTTTCGCCATCATCTCACCCCAAACGGCTTGAAAATGGCTTCGCTTCGTTATTACTATATTTTCACTTTCGTTTGTAATAACCGTAGAAAGTGAAATGATGACTTTTCAAGAGAAATTTTTCTCCTTACTACTCTATGAATTTGGATGCATCAAAGTAACTTTTGGTAGGTATGTTACGCTTAAATGAGATGGGGCCAGGTAGATGTACAGCACAGGGGAAGAGAACAAGTTCCACACGTTCACCAAGGATGGCGAAATGTGGACTGGATGCATTTCGATTCAACAGCTACAGCTAGAATGAGTAGGAACAAGCATATGCAGTAGCTGTCGTATTTGTCGCCCGATTTAATGATGTGCTATACATATTGATCCTCTGCCTGACTGATGCTGACAGGAGAATTCGCATATTTTTACACCTAAGATGTGATCGCTTCTCCCAATTAAGCATTCACTAATTAAAAACACCATTGGGTTTCGTACATACGTACTCAGATATGCCTTAGGGAAAATCGTTTTATTGCACCACTCACGGAACATCAAAAAAGTTATGGCTTATAGCCTACCGTTAGGCGCAAGTTATACAATGAATGTCATTCTCTCCTTTAGGTTCATTTGTTTTTACTCATATGAGTCTATACGCTTTACTTCAAAGCCATACGTGTTTTCATTCCTCATTCTCCTGCTCTCATTCCTACTTTCACACACGTAGAAATACTAGTATTACCAATAGCTTTTACTTAAAGCGACGCAAAATTTTCCCTCTCCCTTCTACTCCTCGACAACACCATTCACAACAGCAACAGCAACGACAACAACGAAACATAACACCACTTATCAGGACGGCCTCAATACTTTCCCTTCACTTCAGTGATCGCAAGAACCAATGAGTTTAACTTTGCTAGAATGTTGTATGAATGCTCACTAAGGTAAGCAAATTGATGTTCACATTTATATAACCGAATTAAGGCATGGGAGTGTGGTTGACTGAGCTGTCTTAGAGACGGTGTTGATGTCACTTCACCATCTAGGGTTAATTTTGTTGCGAAATTCTCCTAACTGGGGCTTAACACGAGCTGCACTGACCACACGTCACGTATACAAACTTCAGGCGCAAAGTCCAGCTCTAGATACCTTGGCCTTGATTTCATTTTCATCGGCTAGTACTAGTGCAATATATGGTTACGTTCATTTGCACAAACAACGGAAAAATGCAGCTGCTTTCGACGTATCCTTAGGTTGTTCCGGCTAGACAGATACCGGTCCTCATTTTTAGACTCTTTTAAGGACTTTACACTTGTCGACCCCGTCTGTTGTCCAGCAGACGTAGTGGGTTACTGAAAGCCACTAGTGCTCACCACGGAAAATTTGTGAATTAGCTTTAGTAGCACGACTGCATGACCAAGACCTAGGTCGGTAAAAATAATGAATTGCCTTAGAACGACCCATAACTGATACCGAAGCATTGCCAAATGAGCAGTGCCTTATGCTACCACCTAATCTCCACAGCTCTAGAACTCAGCTCCATATAGTGAAGCGGACAAGCTCTAAGTTCACCGCATTCAACAGACATGCTCCTACGCGCCACTGTATGCCGCTGAAGACACTTGCACACAAACTGCAATAACTTTCGAGTCGTCTATAAACCAATACAAGGTTGGACTGAAAGCACATGGGTCATTACAATTGTAAGGATTAGCAATAATAGCGATTGGGTATATCTTATAGCCAAGCGGGAACAGCATCTGAACCAATAATAATGACAGCAGGCTGCACAACGCATATGCATTCATTTTTCCTCACACCAATCATTCTCATTGGAAACCTAAAATAGCAAAATACGGTTGCTTAGCCACAGCACGAGCCGCGTGAAGAATCTGACGGGACACCAACTGAAACTGACAATATTAACTCGTCCAAGTTACCTGCTCTTCCCCCTGGGGAGTTGAGTCCGACCTAACATTAAACGTCTTGCGAATCTCCTCCGGTGTCTTGCCTTTGATCATGTTGGCGACGGATTTACAACACGTTTCAAGAAGGCCTTCTATATCGAGGTATTCAGCTGCTTTACAGAGTTCAAACAGAGTGTCTTGATCAACTTGGAGAAACTCTTGATCCCAGCCAGATATGTCATCCGTTCGAAGTTCCCCATTGCTATCCCGGTCCTGGTGAGGAGCATCGTCTTTGTGATGTGTACACCATTGGAGAACCTTCCCCAAAATATCAGCATTCACGTATTGTAGAAGGATCGGTTCATCATCCTCTGCAGCCTCAGATCCGAAATCTACCAATGGAATCAACGGAGGCAATGAAAATCAGACAGCTTGAATACTCATTTGCGTTTTTGACCAAACCCTAAAGAAGTAACGTAAAGAAATGAATATAGAGAAATCGGCGGTTATAATGATGCGTAATTCACTTAAGTTATGCCTTTGCCATGAAAGATATGCAATTCTAGTTAGACGAGCAATAGATGTGAGATTCAAAAGGGCAAAGCAAGTAAGAAGGGTGGCCAAGAGTAAGGACAGGAAATATGCATCCCTGAGCATAAACGGCAAATATTGCAGACAAGACGATGTACCATCCAAGATGTCTCTAATCAGCATGGATTGTCTGGCAATCTCTAGATCTACATCAAAGATAATTTCGTCGGCCGTCATTAACTTAACGGACATCCTCAGAGAACACACGACAAAAGCGGGTTTGACGACAACTCTGTAAAACGCAATATGACTAGTGGAGAGAATGCAACGATCCCTTTGAAAGTGTTTAGCAAAGCATTAAAACAAGGAGAACCTAATTTTTACCAAAATTTTTAATGAGAGATTACTAACAAAACAAGTAAGGTCTAAGAAGCAGTCGAATCTCTTATTGTAACAAACGAACCCTTTTAAATAATGTGTTTACTGGAAACACACATCCCAAATTGTGGTAGCGAATCAAACATTTATGTGTAAAAACCATACATCGTAAATGAATTTGTACTTAAAATGGTTTTAGAATTTAAATAAATTTGGAAACTTTAAATGCTGCTAAAAAATTCGCGCAGTAAAGTTGTAGTGGATTAACACTCACTGGAAAGCGATATCACTTCAAAGCATGTGCGACGGCTTGATTGTGTAAAACATTTCAATTTGGCTGCGTAGGCACTAAAGTTAGTTTATTCTGTACTTCGACTCAACAACATGTCCTACCGCACAGATCTCTGACATATTTTAATTGCGCCAGAGTGACGCTTTATGAGTGTTGGCTAAAATGAATAGCTGTTAGTGGTCAGAGCATCGAATTATTTGTGCAAATTTTAACTTAATCGGTACCAGCATTCAATTACCCAATGGATCACATGGTTTCTGCTCCTTACACCAGTAGCTATCTTCTTTGGAGAGGGTCGTTTCTTCTAATTTTGTTAACCTCCTTCTAAAGTCACTTTTTTTTGCTAGCAGGCGTTTTGTGCTGATCTACATTGGCCGCTATCCAACGTTGAAGTCGAGCTCAACGCGTCTCTTCGCTCCATCTCTCTTATTAATAATCTATCCAATGCGGTTTTGTATTCTTACTTATTTATGCACCAAGATGCTCGGCGGCTTCAAACTGACAGTAATCAGAGGAGGAGCAAAACAAACAAATAACATTAGAAACATGGTAAACATCAATTAAATGATGTGTAATCGACAGAGGTCAGTCGGTGACTCTGCCGGTGCTGGCCCGCAAGCACCACCAAAGCACAATCGTGCACCTCTCCGCAGACTTACAGTAAATGTAAATGCAAAGTGAACGCCGTGGACATTAAGTTACCCTCTTAATTACCCGAGTGCACCTCCTACATTTTGACTCCTAATGTGCGTGCTTTGGCCTTATGGAAGTGATACCTACAGAGACCAGTAGGTTTCCGTCTATCTAGAGGAGCACGCACTAAATTGCCTTTTTTCTTTGCATTTGGATAAACAGAAATTAATGCCAAATTAAGTAGTGGACCTTTTCCATTCACAAATGCTCAGCTGTCAACTGCTTAATTTACGGTAGCGAAAGCAACTGTATAAACACACCCATAACGAGAGTTCCTTATGCATCAGTTTGGCGCATGCTAGAGTTGGGAGGATTCAGATTTGTTTTCAGTCGTACTTTTTACTTGGCCGCCCATTTGTCTCAGTTTAGCTGTGTGGATTTTTGAATTTTCGTTGAAAATGAGGAGGCATTGTGTTCAAGTTTTGAAATTAAATTTTGTGCAGAGGCAGTTCTCTTCCTGTAACAGTGTAAGGACAGAGCATGTCCAATGGGTTTTGACAGATTTTGTTATTGACAGTAGACATTGTACCTCGATCAAGAACAGCCAGTTTCGTTAGACAAATAGGGCCACCTTGAGGCTAAGATGGAAGCAGATAGTGTGAGGTATTTGGTGTGTTTACTGCCTACTCTCACCAACGCAGTGCCTGAGTTATCTTCCAATGTCACTGCTACCCCGGACACAAATTTAACGCTGGCTTTTCTATGGACTGGTAAGATGTTGCACAGCTCAATGATTCCGGATACATGTTAGCCTAATATTTCAACCTTCCTTTTATCTGTGGAGGAAATAAGCGTCCCATTTGCAAAGCCGCACACAGAACTTGCCTGCCCGCAGAGTAAACCACAGCCATTATAGGGGTCGAAAAGCGGAAACGTCTACTCCTTCTGCGAAGTATTCTTCATTGTAGATAGCCATCTACGTTTCTTTTCCTTTTTATCTCAATTATTCTAACAGGCGTAGGATTGGATAACTAACTAGAAATCCTAGTGATTGAGTTTACGCGATATGCTTGTGTGTGGGAATAAGTCTGTGAGGAGGGGATGGGCCTAGCTTAGTCATCAAAATGTTGTCGCATCAAACGAAGCAGTTGCACAAGCAATTATCTCGGACCATTAGCATATATTTAGGGGCAAAATGGAGATTCGGTAAGAATGTGCTACTAGAGGAGGCAGAACCCTTGAGCACAGAAGGAGAGCAAAGTGGAGCCATTCATACAGTAATGAACTACGTGTAGTAGTCCATGATTAAAAATGCAGTAATCTTAAGGCTTTAAGGCAGTTCACAAAAGCGGTGCTATCCCGAATGCAGAAGGAAAATAATGTGTGTCAATATGAGTCCTGAAAGGCATACTGAATTTATAAGTACGCAATCGTAATGCTGCCTCCAATCACCAGCTTGCATTAGTATATCCAGCTTTAAGCCCAGCATGATCTCTTCACATGCATCAAGAGGTGCCTATTCTAGATTGTTTCGCCCTCTCTTCATTAAAAATTTTGTTCGAGCCCTTCTTACAGCACAGTTGTCTCATCTATAATGCTGTTTTGCTTCAGGCGGATGCCATCTCTTTGTGTCTGATTTCTGCTTCACCACCAAAACACACGACATGAAGCTGGTGTCATACACTTGTATCTGACAGGAGGGTTCAGCAAAGAGAGGAGTGTACAGGTGCATTAGGAACACACGAGCGAAAATTAAAGTATAGCATGAAATTTGTGCTACGTCTGTCGAATGGAGAGGTTCAGAAAATCACAGAGGTCAAATAATGCATGGACAAATCTGTATGGTTAAAGGGCGTAGGGATGGAAATAAACAATGTTAAAGCACTCCCATACAGTGCATCAAATCCCACCCAATCATTGCTACGATTATATGAATGCCGATTTTAATTGCAAGGGCGAAACTTCGGTGGGTTTGAGATGGTGATTTTAATGGTTACGACCTTCTACTCTACCTTATTTTAACACTAATCTTGGATGCAGGTGGTACTCACTCATACGGTCTGACCATTCTTACACACACATATGTCGATCCATGTTTGCCAGTAACTTGTATTATGCTGCTTTCGAAAGCCAAACACGCTCTCATTTGCCTTCTCGCAACCTGAGCCATTTGCAAAGCGATCGAAGAAACTATTCATGTTTTAGTCAACGTTTAGTTACGAATGCATCAAGTCGTACTTAGAACTGCATGCATGCAACCTCTCATCTTTGTTAACAATTACGCTTGGGTGCTATTGAAGAATGATCAACCAATAACAAAGATCATGCTAATAAGCACCACTTAGGGTTGACCCTCTCCTGCCTTACCTTATGGCTAATGTAGCACCTTTGCATGTGAAAAACCAATGCTCATATTACTGTTTCTGTCTTGGTTTAATCAGTCGTTAGCTACCTGTTCATTTTTAGGTGCAAATAACCAAAAGGTAAATCTAAAAAGTCGCATTTGATCTACTTCATGCCCCTTCTATTTTTCCATATTTTAGGATGGTCTACTTCGGAGGAGTGTTAACAAAGTCTTCGATCCTAACCCATGCTAAAACGTTACAATCGCAGCTGCATTCACGTTCGCAAGGTGTTAGATTTTTGCTTCCTTTCAAGCTGATTCCAATATGCCTCTATGGACACATGCACTTTTACTACCTTGACCTTAGTAATTATTGCACTAATGCACCCCCAGAAGAATTGCTCGTACAAGCTGAACGTTAGTTAGCGTCTGAATTCCCTGAAGGCGAAAGCAGTCTTGTCATTTCACTGGCAGCCAAAGCCAGGTAGTTGGTTGTCAGCGAGCATGCCAATCGTAGCGCGGCTTTGTTGCTGCCAATGAGGATTTTTCTTGTGCCTTTTGGCTGCAACTTAGCAGCACATTATTAAGGTGGGGTCAATAAATAAGACTCTTGAAAATGAACTTAATATACCTGACGTCTGATGAACAGTGAGAAGGTGGTGATGACTAAAGTGTACAGCTCGTATGATAGCGCGAGTGGTTTGTGTACTGATGGTTGCTAGGCCGTTTTCTTCTTAGTATCTATATAGTGTCGTTCATTACTTTTCCCATCTACAAAAATCACTCTACGGCAAAATATTGCTGTAAATATATGGAGCTAGCGTTTTGAAGGACTCTTTCGGCGATATCGACAACCTTTGCAAATGAAATATCATTGAATTTGTTTTGTGTCACTAACGGAGCTGAGTCAGATCCCTCAGCAATGGCAGCTAATTGCAAAATGAACTTTAAAAAAGTCAATTTGTGGGGTCGTTTTGTTTTTCAGGCCTCTAAATGTGGAGTACTGTAACGTGTGATTATGCAGCCATTGTGCTACCACCCGTAGCACGCGTTTTTGGAAGGATGTTTGCCTATGCACACAGCTCCTTAAGTCAGGTCAGGCACGACTGGATTCAAGGGGCTTTTCCTTATCAACAAAAATACTTTTAAACGAATTTATCGTGCATTTGGACAAATAATCGAGAGGCATGCCATTGGTGATCAGTCTGTGTGAACTGCCGATGGAAAAGAAATTAAGATGACACAACAAGCGTTGCCTTATTTAAAACATGACGCTGCATCAATCAGTAAGCGAGTGGAGTGGAGCCTTTAACAAGTAAACAAGTGCCTATGCCTACAGTGCATGCATTTTAGCAGGGATTATGCACTCTGAATTTTAAACTGCAAAATATTCCTTCCAATCAAAATTTGGATCTAAAATTTAAATGTCACTTCAACATTCGTACGATTCGATGGAAAATATTGCCTTGTTAGATGTGACGCTCTAATTTAAAGGCGACACGAGATAGGAGGTAGTATATGCATTGCCAGAACGGCTGAACATGCTGCATCCATATCTCAAGTCCATCCGTATTTTTAAGCTTATGCAAAAATGAATTTTTTTAACAAATACGATAGATTTTTAGTCGGTGATTCTTATTTTTTGATTAGATACTGATATGCATCAATGAAGCGCAAGAGGTAAACATTATGCGCAAACAATCATTTTAATTTCAGTTTGTCGCTAGTACGCTAGGCGATGTAACTGAATGGCCGGCAGTTCGTAAATGTCCTTATAGGTTTCACGAAATTTAAAAATCTTCTAGGCTTGCTTAAGTGTATCTGCAGTAGTCCGTTTCCAACCTCTTGATCCGAGTGCATGGCGCACTTGACCCGCATTTATCGTTGCATTTCGAGCTATTTTCCAACATGGCCACTAGTATTGAGGATAACAATATTGGGCCTCCCTTGTACATCCATTAAGGCTGTACTTGTTTCCCAACACAAAGAATGTGTTCCTGAATGTGCTGACCTCGTTCACAGAGTGGCGGATTTGTTTCGGTAACCATCCGACATCAACTTGAGCTTAGCATAAAAGCCCCATACCACCGCGGGCACATTACCCAGCAGAAATGAGCGATTGATTTTGCATCAATGCTTTGACCTTCTTTAAAAATGGGGCGCCTAGAGTCATAAACTCTTACGCAGACCTAATGGGGCAAGAAATCAATGAGCACTTAAGGTGGGTGGCTGTTCAGCCTTAATTTTATAACGCTCCAGCTTTACTGCCCTCAACAAAGCAAGCATCAAAAAAGGATTTATTTAGTTGCTTGCCACTTAAGATGATATTTTGTCTAATGTTTGTTTCTTTGCTGCATTACCGCGGGCTTACATGGCAAAAACATTTTATACGCCCACAGCCAAAACGGTGATGCGTTCATCCCTACCTCTAGCAAATATCTCACTTAACATGCCTTTGCCATACTGCATTAATGGCTTAATAAAATTTCTTAAGGTGGAAATGATACCTTTGGTGCAATGCTACAGCAACAGCATCAGCATCTTGGCAAATAATCGCGCGATGGCTTTTGTAGAATTTTGGGTCGGGTTCTGGGTTGACGAACAGGAGCGAAGTAGGAGGCACGTACATGAAACGGAGTTTTGCCAGCACTTTTGACCACAAAAGCCATCAGTGTTAACCAATATCCTTCATCTGCAATTTCGACCATCATAACCGCCTCTAATAGTGGTACTTTTGATAGCCAATGGGTTGCCTTGTAATACCAAATAATCACGTCTGTAGTCGGTGACAAGGGAGCAGCAATGAAGAGTACTGAAGCGTAGGATGTTCTGACAGAATGTGCGGTACAATTTTGACAAATATAATAACGCTTTTTATGGTCAAAGTTCAGCAGGGTTTAAATGCGTTCTAGCTGACCTGTCCATTGCTTTTATTTCAAATACATTAGACTAGTGCTATCTAGACCCACGGTTCTGAAACAAATGCTGAACTGGGATGTAAATGAAACCGAATTCCAGACAAATGTGTGTAGTTCCATTTATTTAGAAGGAATGGTGCGTATGCTAACAAAAACTTGATGTAAACACTTGCGAACAGATCAAATAATCTTGGAAGGAACAATTCAAGTCTACATAGGTTAAAAATTATGTCTGAATGTAAATCGCGTGAGAGCATTATTGAAAGGTACTGATGCGAATGCCTTTTGTAAAGTGGAAGACATCGCTTGTTTTTCCACGCCAACAACAGCTGCCCCTTTGCTGGTGTAAAGTGTTTAATGATGCTGCTGATGATTTAACGAAACGCACAAGCACCTGGAGCCTAAATTCGCTGATGTCTCACATCGCTGCTTGTTGTTTTCCATCTCACTGACCCCAATACATCTCCGTGAGTGTTTACAATTTGCTACTTCGACCCCTCATTGTGTGCCTTTAGTAAATTAATACCACCTGGAATAAACAACTATTGCTCAAACACACCCCAGGAGAATTGCTTATGCGAGCTAAAAGCCGGGTTGCGTTTGGATTCCTTGGCACGAATGCATGTGGCAGACCATGCATCGTGCATCGTACACAAAGTTATCCATCCAGTCTTGTCATTATACTAGCAGCCAAGGATAGGCAGATGTCTGTCGAAGATCGTGCCAATGAAGGCACGCATATGTTACTATCAATAAAGACCATCAGTTGCTCTGTTTGCTTGCAACTTAGCAACATGTGTTTTAGGCGGAATCAATAAAAAGACCCTTAAAAATAAAATTAATACACCTAGCGTTTGGATGAATAATATGAGGGTAGTGCACAGCTCTTAGCATAGCAAGATTAGTTTGTGTACAGATGTTTCCCATGCTGTTTATTATTTTTCTTTAACAAAACATTGCTCTATGGTAAAATATTGCTTTAACTATACGGGGATACTGAAAACCTCTTCTGTAGATATTGATAGCTAGCGCAACTAGGATTCAAGTGAATTTACTTTGTGGCACCAATTGAGCCGCATTGGATCCTCAAGCAGTGACAGTTAATCACAACTAAACTTAAAAATAGGCTTAGTTACGGCACTCCGTCAGCATTATTGACTTTGTGTGGCAGTTTTAGCTTTTCAGCCCTCAAGGAATTAAAGACTGCAGCCCGTGACTATGCTACCATTAAGTTTACATCGGAAGACTACCTCATCAGAGTGTGGAACGATGGTTTTGTAAATCATTTGCAACTGATAGCTTCCTTTGGCACGCGAGTCGCTACAATAGATGCTTTGGGTGCATGCCATCCAAATCTACCGTATAACTATGCCATTCACCCTTTCATCATGCATCCGTCCATCAGCCCTCTAATCCGTTTAGACGGGAAGAACGAACTCAGTACATAGGGTAATTTTAATGCTAATTGGCATTGGGGAGATTACGAACGACCGCTCCGTAAATTGCCTGAACCGCGGACGCACCCAAGTCAAGAGTTATTAGACATAAGTTGGATCAAAGAGTGTGCGCATTATCCCTTAGCAGCCACGCCATTATTAATGAGTGAATACGGCCTTCTTTATGTGACCACTGATACCTGAGCACTCACCTTCAATTTTTATTTAGCTAGCATGTGCGTACTCAGTACTTTGGATGGTGAGGTGTGAATCTAACCTAGAGCAGTTCCCATGCTACGTTCCGATATCTGGAATTTCAATGCAGACATTGACTATGAATTGAGCATTTCATTTCAGGTCATTGTTCTATCTCACCAATCATTCCGATGCGTCTGTTGAGTAATGGATCCGTACGAAACTGTTGAATGAGAGGCAGTGGCGCTAACATGACAGAGAAATTAGCAACGCGAAGTATTAAGGGGCATTGGGGGGCGACGACCGGAGGGGTACTAAATGATTCGTTGTTCTATTGTCTGTAATTATCGTTGCAAATGGAGTCACAATTTCACTAAGAAAAACCTATTTGTTTGCTACTCTCTAACATGAGTTTAATCAAAAATATTCTCCGGTAGGCAGGTTGCTATATGTGGAGTGAGGCCGTATGGACGAGGCCATTAAATTCAACCCGTATAACATAAGGAGATGGAGCAAGTCCTACATATTAAACAGCATTTGTGAAAACTGGAGTGATTACACTCGAGTTCAATAACCACAGTTAAAATATGAACGGGCTGATTTGATAGATGTTGCACTAAGCGCTCAATTTCATGACGCTATTCTGGGCTTTGAGTGGCTACGTGACTGATGCTGGAGAGGCAAATTTTTACACACTATGCATTCGAGATCTGATTATTTGCTTCATTAAGCATCTAAAATGCGATCTACATCATTTACCAACAACAGCAGTAGGTTTGAACTCAAATTTTTCGAAGTGGTTTTAACAGCTCCTCAGACAATGTAGGCAAATGTTGGCGTTGGAAAGCTATCACTACGGGTGGCATATCTAAAATAAAATATGCCTAATACAAATGCTGTTTTGTTAATCCAGCCTCAAAATGCTGTACACAAAGTTGGATGCAAATTTAGCAATGGATGTCATCCTTTGGTTCAATTTTACTTATTTTTTAAAAGATCTTATGCACCTTGCTTCAAAGCTGGTACTCCGAGATAATTCGCCAGCACCTCTTTGCTATCACAGCTACTAGTGTTCGCGCCTTCGTTTCAGCAACAATGAGCTCTCTTCAGCAGTAATTATTTTTCCTTATTGTATCTAACACGCTACACTACGCCTCATCCTCCCTCCCTCCAATACTGGTCCTCTATTCCTTCTCCACCGCCTACTCACATCCTTCCAGCTGCATCTTCTAATTCACTCTCACCTCCTCGCCTACTTTTTCCACTCCCAAGCTTATCCTTGTGTAACTACTCGTCATCCCAACTGCTACCACTTCCAATTAAGAGGCTGCCAGTTAATATCCATTCCCGCCCTCTACTTCTGTTAATCGAGATGTTGTACTCCTTCTCCCTTTCCCTCCTTTCAAACACTCATTTGATAAATCGCTGCTTTCCTTCCCCTCCATTTATTGTTACCCTACCCCTTCTTGCATTAAATTTCACAGTCAACCTGCGTTCACTCAACCGTTTGTTCAATCTAGTACACAGTCTCGCAGTTCACGTCATCATTGGACATTCACTCCCTCCCTCTACCTCTCGCTCTCACTCACCACCCACCTTTAGTACATTTCGCATTTATCAATGCATACACACATAACTAGAAGTCCTTTTTCCTTCCTTTTTTACTATCCTCCTCTTCCACACAATTTGACCTCCAGTTCCTGCCTTTCTTTACTTTATTCATGCATTGTTTCACTCATTATACGTGTCTTCATTCCCCATTCTCCTGCTCTCATTCCTACTTTCACACACGTAGAAATACTAGCAGTACCAATAGCTTTTACTTAAAGCGACGCAAAATCTTCCCTCTCTCTCTACTCCTCGACAACTCCTCAAGCGGTCAAATCTCCAGGCCTAGTAATATAAGTAATGCCCGTTTAAGCACGCATATATATCTCACCGCTATAGCATTGATGAAGTGGAATTAAATTGGTGGAGTCAAAACCGATTTTCCGTTAAATAAACTCAACAAGAAAGTACAAGAGATTCCCTTCCCATCGAGATCTTTAGAAATGAACCTGTAAAGATTGAGTGCGTCTGCTACTGAGAACCATGAAAGCAAATGCCTTTACCCTGAGTGGTTTCCTCTAGCCAACTCAGCAAATCTTTCGACGCGACGAGCTTTGAATGAATGTTTGGTATCAACACACCAGAGAAAATAATTCCGCTTGGCATTGCAGAGACACGTGAATAAATCAGACAAATGCCATAGCAATGTAAAAATAGTCGGCAAAATGCTTTTTAACTTGTTTTTGACGGAGAGAAAAAGTAAGCAAAACTACACATGAAAATAGCAAGAAGCACGAGACAAAAGCTTTGGAACCTGAAAACATGCAGCATTGTTAGTCAAGCATTTAATCTTTGCTTATAAAGAAATGAACTTTAGCCATCACCTGTGATTGCTGGTGCTAAACTTCCTCATAAGCACTATAGCAAATGCAATTCAGGCAAGATAACAAGCAAATCATCGCAGGCTCTAAAAAGATTCGGCCATCACAAGGCATTAACTAATATCAGATGCTTCTAATTTATTCAGGCTTTACCTCCATGTGCTGATAAAAGCACATGGTTAATGCTGCACAAAGACGGCCACACACATCATCATGGTCTTTAACTCAAGTATCCTTCATGTGAGAAATAATCAAGTGCATCTACAGGTACCACAAATTGGAGGACAACACTTGTCATGCAATACGGCAGTAAAGTGGCAACAAACTAGTTTATCCCTTTGCAAGATCTGATCACACAAAGTAAGATGGATTGGATTCTGGGATCCCTCGAATGCAAAACCGAAGATTGCAATAGTTACTGCATGGTGTGCATGAAAGGCACAACCCAACCACAAATGATTAACTTGGCATTGAAATGCAAATGGCTTTATGAACCCACAAGGATGCGTTCTTGGAGTCCTACAGCTCTTGATGATTCTTGCCCAAAACAACTCGCTCACAAGCCAAATCTATAATTGCTAGGCTTTTTCACCTCTGGGCAAGATTATGTTGTAGTTTAGGTAGTTTGTGCATCCATGAAGAAATGAACATGAAGAAATGAATAAATAAGGTTAAGAAATCGGATGTTTAAAAGGCCGCTAAAATCATTTAATTTATAGGCTCCTCCGCAATACATTAAAGAAAGCAGTCAGATTCCCTTAAAGAGGAATGTGCTTGCAACGTGATGAAAGGGGAATGCAGATTTTTGATCTACGCATTCATTCACTCACCCCAACAGAACTCTGGACTTCTCAGCGATGGCCCCATTGTTACTCATTTCCAGACCCAATTCCCATCGATCACTACGGGAGACGCTTGTAGCCACTTACACTGGTGCACACTTGTCATTCTTAACCAGGAACTAAGGCAATGCAAATTTATCATCGCAGTGATAAGTAAAAGTAATGAGATAATCAAAATATACTCGAGACCCAATTTGGCGTACAAGCAGCTTTGGTATTTGTAGCGGGAGTGGCAGTCATAAGGATATCGGCTTCTTACTACAGCAGGTAAATGCCATCATCTGCGCAATGGACCACAGATGCAGTCCACCTGCCCTGGGATTTAAGATGACCGAAGCCGGGACCATCACCAGAATGCTACTTAAAAGTTCGATCAGATGGATGGCCTGCTTGAGCACTGACAACGAGCCTGCCAGGAGTCATGTAACTGCTCCAGCTGAACCAGTTATCATGTATTTTACTGCGCTTCTTTAAGATTCAAAGGCAAAGTCCAAAGCGTACAGATAGTAAAAAAGAATCAGAGTGCACAAAAACAGTTGGTGGACCATCACCGTGCTAGAAGTGTGGAAAACAAAGTACAAAAGATTGGAGCATAACATTTGGCAGAAAGCGGTAAAAGCTATAAAATGAACTTTAATCAACGAATGTATTTGGACTAGCGTTCAACTTTTATGTCCCAGACTCAGATCCATCCAGACATAAGAAGGAAAGCGAGAGTGCGCACTGCAAACATGCATCGCCATTATAAACCATGGCTAGTGCGATCTGAGTTTCCGAGGGAAGCCCGAATCGTCCTCAAAATTTCTGCTGGGCAAAAATTGTGCGCCATCTTCTAGTAACAAGTTGAGAATCACAAAATCTGGCACAGCAAGCCCATTGCTTAGAATTCTCATCCCGTTCGATCAACAAAATTATTGACTACGACCAAAGAATCACTTGCAGTATCTGCGCATGCGCTGCCACCTCCAGAATGGGGTAAACGGTGCAGCAGAACCCACCCCCTCAGCCACTTTTCTCTAATTGGAACGAGGTCAGAGAATGAGACCATCACAAAGCCCACATCATTGTTGTCACCGTGCTGTCTTCGCCTCCTTCAGAGCATCAGCTATGGAAAGGGGATCCATCAGCACGTTAATGAACGCAAGCCTTGCTTCCCTTGCAGGAGGATATGCACTATAGCGTTGAAGAACGAACACCTGCCGAGCGTGACATGCTTAAGCGGTGTAAAAGGAGAACTCAAAGGCACTGCGAAAGATGGTGTTACAAAGTTGTTGCAGGCTGAGAGGTAGACCACGGCACTAGACCTGCAGACAGACGCACTCAGAAATGTAGAGCTCTTCTTCAGGACAAGTGGGGTAGAAGGTAAATTGATCTTTATCTTCATATATTTCGTCACGTGAGTCTAGTGATGGTAGAGCAAAGGGAGAAATTGAGTTTCGTCTTCATTGAGTTTGTTCAGGGGAGTCGTAATGGGGAAGCAAAAGAAGAACTTAAGCTTTAGCTTCATCAATTTCGCTCGCGTGCAACTAGTGATGGTGGAGTGAAAGGAGGAACTGAGCTTAATCTGCGTATAATTTACCCACGAGGGGCTAGTAATGGTAAAGGAAAACAAGAAATTCACCATGCTCTTAGTGGATTTAGCTTACTTGATTCTAGTGATGGCAGAGTCAAATAGGTAACTGAGCTTTTTCTTCATTGGTTTCGCTCACGTGGGTCTAGTAGTGGCGGAGTGAAAGAAGAAAACGCATCAGCCCATGGATTTTGCCTACAAGATTCTATTGATGTTGAGATGAACGGAGCAGTTTGAAATTGTCTTCACCGAAATCGCTCACGTGAGCCACGTGCTAGTTGAGTAGGAGGGGAATTTTAGCTTTAACTTCATCGACATCGATTACGTAAGTCAGAAGAAGGTGGAGTAAAACGAGCGGTTGAAGTTCGACCTCATTGATTTCGCTCACGTGGGTCTTGTGATGTTTGAGCAGCAAGATAATTTTAGCTTTGTCTCTAGAGACCTTGCTTATGTGAGTCAGGTGTTGGTGGATTAAAGCAAGGAGTGTAGAGTTATCTTCGTCGACTCCGATGATGTAGGTCAGGTGATGGTGGGCTGAAAGGAGAAATCGATCATTTTCTTCATGGATTCCACTCAAGTGATTCGAGTTGTGGCACAACATGTGGAGAAAATGAGCTTTGTCTTAGCAGATTTGCTCACGTGAATCAAGTGGTGGTGGAGCACAAAAAAGGAATTGAGCTTTATCTTCATTGACTTCGCCCACGTAAATTTGGTGATGTTAGAGTGTAACGAGAAATGTTGCGACGATAAGCGAAACGAGACATTTAGTTTTGCATTTAAGGATGTCCCTCACGAGATGCTTGCAAAGATTCCCCTAATATCTCGTTGTATAAGGTAGTCCTACAGAGCAATTAAATGCACAACAGAATGAACTCAACACTTTGCTGCCTTCTTATGTTTCTAGCTAATGTCGCATACTAAAACTGATTGACGTGTTTGTCTCACCAGTTTGCTTCCATTGCGGCAAAATATGTGGTAAGAGGATGTGTTGAGATGCGTGGTCTCGATTCGAAGGGCGGATAAATTGACCGTGAGAAGCTGTGGACCATGGAAGCCGATTTGGCCCTCGCACCGCCCCATAATGAGTTTTCCATGTTGGTTGATTCTGAATGCCTGCCACGCTTGCATTTCATGAATGTCCTATCGGATAGTATATGCAGTGCGAACCGGCCCAGGAGGAGTTGCATTTACTTCTCTTTACTCTTTCTGCTCGGTTACCCCACTAGTCGCTCATTGTCCAAGCACATCAACTTCAGTTTCTTGGAACAAGGAAAGATATTGCGTCCATGCACCATAATCAAGTTTTATGCTATGGTGGTGCTTTTCTTGCATTGGACTTGATGTATGCATTGTAGCTGGCGTCAACTGTGGGTCGTCGGCCTCGATCTAGGTAATAGCAGAAACTTCCAATTCTCCTCGATTTCCTTTGCGCTCAGATTGTTCAGCTACTTTGCAATTATAACCAAGTGTTAAGCAGAACACTTCTTTTTGACTCTCAAGCCCAGGAGTCCATAGGGGCACAGTGTCGCGACCTGTTAGCGTTGGCTAAATGCACACAAGCATTGTGGAGATCTCAGTTGCCACCATCTCGTCCAATCAGACTGTATGTGACAGTCAACGTTGCGTTACTAGCACCGCCACCACTTCGTGCACATTATATGGGAGAATGCTGTAGTTTCGCTTGGATAATCATGAAATGGGCCTTTTCTGGGGCTCAATTGATGGTGTAGGCGCCACTGCGTTTGGCTTGGTTTGTGAATGTAGCAGCTTGTGATTGCTATTTCAAGAACGACAATCCTGAAGTGATAGATATATCAAAACAGGCACTGCCTTAGCGGAGAGTAGCCAACTGCGCAATTTGTGAATTGCTTCCTGTGTGTTACAATTTCCGACACAATGGCTATGGCGCTCGTCGTCAAAGCAACTTACTGATTAATTAACAAAACAAGGAATCTATTTAAAAGACGTTTATCTGTCTTAAGTTGTGCTGAAGTGGTCTGACAAGCATTGTGATAGGGGAAGAAAGAAGCTAAGTAAAGAGTAAAGTGATGTCACATCTAGTAGATGGAGGGGTAGCATTGACAGCGGCGCCATTTAGCAAGCTACAAAGCTAAACTTATAAATCCACTGTGTCTTAACGTATGGATGAATAGGCAGCAATCCCTGGAGGCGACTATCGAAGGCTCACTAATTGGCCCTCAAAAATCGCTTCAGTATTAGTTAAGGAAAATTGGTAGTTGGCCTTTCCTGTTTGACCGTGCATGCCCCTAGTATACTGAAAAACTACGCTAGCACAAATTTAGACGTCTTAACGGAATATGGAATGCATCGAGATAACGACCTTCCATTTTATCGATGCTGTTTGCTGGACCGAATTTGACACAGAATGTCTCCTCTCCTAAATTTGGGTTCGGAGATCACACGTGTTCCTTTTGCTCTGCTTTGTGTCATCAAAATACGTAGGTTTGCCTTAGTGGTAAAGAAAAATTGCAGTTTATTTTGCATTCTCTGGCGCAGTTCTCATCACGGCGGTCAAAAGTCGCGGATTGTAAGAGCAAGTGTAGTCCGGGTGACGTCCAGCTCGTAACGCGGAAAAATCGATCAGGGTCTTGTGCATTTGTTATGGTGGTGTGGTGGTGTCACTCCTGGCCTCAAGACCTTAACAGGTTGTGGGATAGCAGACGTGCTTCCTTGTAAGACTGGATTACCAATGTGAGGCCAGCATATGTTGGAGTATGCTGGCCTAATTCTTATTTATCTGCTCCGTATTCACCCATCTGCTCAACTATAGCTGCACTTGTCCTTATTATCTGAATTTATACCTGCGTACTGCAAGTCCCTCTCAACTATAGCTGCGTCTTTACTCCTCCCAATTTATGCACCTTTTTTAAGGTGTTTCCCCTTCTTTGTTGGCTTATGCCAAATATCCCGAAAAACAAAGGGCGTCGATGAACGTGCTCGGTGGCAACGTCTAACGAAATCACTCCTTGTGTGAGGATAACACGAACCGCTGCTCAGCTTGGACGCTTGGAAGCAAAATCTCACCGATCCATCAAAAAGAAATATGATGCATAAAACAATCATAAAGGCCCCATGAATATAGCATATGCTATTGCTGCTTACTTTTAAAATATATTTACCAGCGTTCAAATTCCAACAGCGAGTGTTAGATCTCCCCATCCATTAATTTATTGTGCCTGAAGTTTCCCGACATTTCTTAAACCCTACTGCGGGTTTTAGTGGCGTAAATTTGATTTTTCGTGACTTATGTTGCCTTTCGCCTTGTAGAGCCTCAGCAGCAAATAATTTTGGTGAAATTTGCTCTTCCTTGTCCTTGTAATTCTCAGCGGTGATGTTTCAGAAAAGCCATGAGGCATGAGTTGACGAGCACAATTAATCTCAAGAGAATCGAAAATGGGTTGGACCGTTAGGCACTTCTACCATGTGCGGTTAAATAAACATAGTAGCATGAAGTTTGTCGAAACAGTTTATGATGAGTGACTCACACGATTTGACGCAGACTCGACTTCTTATTATAGCGTTGAAAGTGTGAAGAAAAGTGGGTCAAGGCATAATGCTTGAAGCTGGATAGTTAAATAATTGAACAAGTTAGAAAAGGTGAATGCGCAAATGAAATTGATCATATTTAAGCGGTAATCGAAATCCTTGTTAACCACAGAACGTGGTAACTTAAGCATGCAATGAAATGCAAACAATCTGGCCTTATGTGTTAGTAGTGAAAATACGGCTCCTCAAAGTGACCATGAATTTTTGCTTAAAAATCACCGAAAATGGACTTGCTTTCCACCAGCTTCCGTTTTTTGGCCACAAGGCACGTATAGACCGCTCCCACTTCATTTAAATAACCTGGGTTCTTTGCAAATCCGATTATGGAGGTCACGGATTTCATTTGATTAACACCATCAACAACGAACGAGACAAGTGACCCGAATTACAGCAGTGTGTGTTCCCTGCATTTGTCCCGACCTTGTGCAAGAACTAAGACACACACAAACTGAAATTCCCGGCGAGATTCTGACCCCAGATCTGCTTTTTCGCATAAGGATCAAACATTTTTTGTGCAACAAACGAGTGCCTCAGATTCCCTTTCATGAATAAGCAGATTAGATTTGAAAGCAACTGCGACACATGTTCGCAACTTCACGTGGAGAAGGATTGGCTTATGAATAAGTACTGACAATGACTTACGGAACTAATTAAATTCTGCGCATTTAAAGAAAGAACTAAAAGTTACCTGGCGAGAATGCAAAGCATAAGTACTTAATGATAATCCTTTGAATCAGCCATTCATTCTATTAAGTGGAGAACTGTGGCATATTTGAGAAGCTAGGGAAACATCAACATTAAAAAAGAAGAAACTGGAAGGGGAATTAGCATTAGCACACATTTGACTCCGCAGTTTGTGTCTAGCTTGCTCATTACACAAAATTTTGCGAGCCTTAAGAGCTGCTTCATAATTTATGTGATGGTGCTCACAATAATGCTTGTGAAAGTAAATAGCACAGTAAGGCGCGCACGGCCACTGTACAGTATGTATGGAGCGATTCGAAGTAGTTGTTTTGTATTATTAGCTAAGAACCTGGCGTTTTCACGCCAAAGCCTATCCTTTACGACCAGAAACTAATCGAACGTCAGTTCCTTTTGGCACTCAATATTTACAATGCACGCAAGCCAGGAAAATCAAATATGCATTCATCCTCGTTACACGATCTACCACAAACCGTTCCGCTAACGAAACAACCACTATTTTAACCACTATCTCAATGCTTCCTGATTTGTGACTAATAGACGTATTCTACAAAAAGGGTTGTGTGAGTAAGCATTCCTGCATCATCACCAAAGCTTTGCTAATCTGGTTTATCAAAAGTCTTCCTTCGTGCCAACGGTAATTGCTTGATGGTCCTCACAACAAAGAAAAGGGCACATAACCAATGTGGTCCAAATATGTCCTTCCAAGTTGATTTGCACCCACTTTACTACATTCGCCCTTTATCTGATCACACATTGGGCCCAGTGATCTGGACCCCTTTCCTACGACTAGCGAACCCCATAAGGCTGAAGCGGTTGCCTCCTTAAAAACGGAAAATTTACTCCATACATCCCTATTATGCCATGGCTTTCAACTGTCTACTGAACTTCCCTCCCAAACTGTCGCCCATTTATTGCGCTCGTAGCAAGCCTTGGTGTCGTAATTAGAGCACTGTTTCAGGAACAACGGTTAGCTGAAACTTGGCGCATGCTAGTTATTGCAGTGTGCTCTGTCTGTCACACGAGTGAACTAGTCTTAGTAGGTGACAATCAAAAAGAAGTGAACCAAAATGAAGAAGTGGGTGCGTACTGGAGCAGGAGAAAATAGAATAAGAACTGAAGTGATGTGCATCATCTCGTCTGATATTGACTATGCGGATAGTATGCTGACGTTTACATGGCCTTTAATTAAATGCCACACCACTTATATTTGACTAGAATGATTATAATTTTCGTCAAAACTAAGAGTCATAGATGTGTGAAGCTTAGAAGCGTAGACGTGATAAGCATTAGCAGATATACGCGATTTTATCGCCAAGTGGATACACACCTCGGGATTTTGAGCCACACAAAATGTGCCTCGCACACATAAATTACTGGAATCTAGCCAGTTGGCGTCAACTGCCAGCGTTTGTGATAGCTTTCCTCCTCACCTCATTGTGGTGAAATAGTCTTGCACACAGGACCAATCGAAAAGCCTTGGAAACAGATTTGGACTATATTTTTGTTAAAATATACAGTCAGGTTGCAAGCTAGCAGATCGTTCTTTCTTGAAGACTGTGAGATGCTGGCTTGCCACCTGAATTCTTGCTTACTTGTCAATCTTCACCATCGGGCATGAAATTACAAGCGATATGAGACATCAGCGAATTTAGGCTCCAGGTGTTTGTGCGTTTCGTTAAATCATCAACAGCATCTCTAAACATTTTACATCAACCTAGTGGCAGCTGCTGTTGGCGTGGAATCCAAGCGATGTCTCCCACGTTGCGAAAGGCACTCGCTTTAGTGCCTTTGAATATTGCGCTTACGCGATTCGCTTTTAGACACATTTGTTAACATATGTAGACTTGAATTGTTCCTTCTAAGATTATTTGATTTTGTTCGCAAGTGTTTACAGCATGCTTGTGTTAGCACACGCACCATTACTTCTGAATAACTGGAAATGCACACGTTTGCCTGGAATTCAGCTTCATCTTTCATCCTGGTTCAGCATTTGTTTCAGGACCGTGGATCTGGTTAGTGCTAGCCTAATGTAGTTGAAATAGAAACGATGGACAAATCAGTTAAGAAGCATTTAAACCCTGCTGAACTTTGACCTTAAAAAGCTTGATTGCATTTGTCAAAACTGTGCCGCACATTCTGTCAGAACATCCTCCACTTTAGTACTAACCGTGCGTCTTCCCTGGTCATCGTCTACAGACGCGATTATTTGATGTTGCGAGGCAATCCATTGGCTATCGAAAACATCACTACTATAGGCGGTTATGATAGTCTAAATTGCAGATGAAGGATGCTGGTTAGCAGTGATAGCCTTTGTAGTCAAAAATGCTGGCAAAATTTCGTCTCATGCACGTGCCTCCTACTTCGCCTCTGGTCGTCAGCCCAGAACCCTACCCACAATTCTACGAAAGCCATCGCGTGATTATTTGCCAAGATACTGATGCTGTTTCGATAGCATTGCACCAAAGTTATCATTTCCACTTTAGGCAATTTTATCAAGCCATCAATACGGTCAGACTAAGGCACGTCAGTTGCGAGATTTGCTAGAGACAGACATGAACGCATCAGCGTTTTGTCTTTAAGTGTATAAAATGATTTTTTTGGCCATGTGGGCCCGCAGTAATGCAGCAAAGCAGTAGACATTAGACGAACTGTCATCTTAAACGGCAAGCAACTAGATAAGTCCTTCCTTGGTGCCCATTTTGTTGAGCGTAGTAAAGCTGGAGCGTTTTAAAATTAAGGCTAAACGGCCGTTCACCTTAACTGAGCATTAATATCCTGCCCTCTATTACGTCTGCGTGGGCATTCGCGACTCTGGATGCTCCCATACATAAAGAAGATTTAAGCATTGATACAATTCAGTCGCTCATTTCCGCTGAGTAATGTGCCCGCCGAGTTTCATGCTTTATTGCGCCAAGCTCAGGGTGATGTCGGATGGTTACTAAAGCACATCTGCCAATCTGTGAACAAGGTCAGCACATTGGGAAATACGTTCCTTGTGTTGGAAACAAGTGCAACCTTCATGGACGTAGGAGGGAACCCAATGCTCTTATCATCGTTACTATTAGGCGTGTCAGAAAATAGCATGAAATGTAACGCGAAATGCACTTGGGTCAAGAGGCGGAAAACGGACTACTGCAAATACACTTAAGCAAGCATAGAAAAGGCTTAAATTTCGTGAGACCTATGGGGACTTCTACGTTCTGCCGGTCGTGCATTTACATCGCCTAGAGTACTCGCACCAAACTGAAATTAAAATGATTGTTTGTGCACAATATTTACCTCCTGCGCTTCATGGGCGCATATTTATATCAAATCAAGAAGTCAGAATCTCCGACTGGAATTCCATCTAATTCGTTGCAACTAAAATCATATTTGCGCATACTTAAAGCATGGAATAACTCAATTTATGGATGTAGCATGTTTAGCCATTCTGGCAACGCACATATTACCTCCTGCCTCGTGTCGCACTCACTTTAGAGCCCCACACCCAGTAACCCAAACATTTTATCGAATCGAACGGATGTGGAGGTAAAATTCAAATTTTACATCCAAATCGTGATTGGAGAAAATATTTTGCAATTTGGGATTCGAAGTGCATAAGGTCTGCTAAAATGCATGCACTGTAGACATGAGCATTTTTACTTGTTAAAGGTCCCGCTCTGTCCATTTACCAGTAAATGCAGTGTCATGTATCAAATGAGGCAATGCGTGTAATAGCATCTTAACTTCTTTTTCAGCAGCAATTTGCCTAGATTGATCACCAGTAGCAAGATGCTCGGCTACTTGCCCAAACGCACATTAAGTTTGCTCAAAAGCATAATGTTTATAGGAGAAAGTTCCTTTAAATTCAGTCATACTGGTCCTGACTTAAAAAACTAATTGCTTAAGCAAACATCCTTGCAAACATGTATAGAACAGGTGATTGCACAATGTAAACTTAATGGCTGCATACTCACACGTAGGAGCCTGGGAAAGTGAGGCAACCCTACAAATTCCAGTAACGTGGACGAATTACTGTAAATGGACTTGTTCTCAAGATTGTTCTGCGATTAGCAGCCACTGTCTAAGGATCTGGCGCGGCTCCATTAGTGGGACATAACCAATCTGCCTAAATTCCATTTGCAAAGATTGTCGGTTTCATCGAAAGAGTCTTCAAAACGCCCAGCCCCGTATAGTTGCAGCAATATTTTGTCGTAGAGCCATTTTCGTGGATGAAACATGCAATGAACAACATGACATACATACTGAGAGGAAAACGATCTAACGACTATCAGTACGCAAATCACTCTCGCACTTTAGCCATCACCACCTTCTCGCTGTTCATCAGATGTCAGGTGCATTAAATTCATTTTCAAGGATCTTATTTGTTGACCCCAGCTGAAAAATATGCTGCTGAGTTACAACCGAAAGGCACAAGGCGAGTCTTCATTGGCGATGAAGAAGCCGTGCTACGACTGGTTTGATTTTTGACAACCATCTGTCTGGCTTTGGCTGCTAGCGTAATGACAAAACATGGTGGATCACTTTGTGTACTAGTGCGCGAAGCATAATCCACCACATGCTTTCGTCTTCACACGCAAAGCGGCGTTTAGCTTGTACGAGCAATTCTCCTGGGGGTGCATTAGCGCAATAATTACTAAGTCCAAGTTTTAAAAATTTATTCAAGGCCCACAATGAAGTTTCAGGGCAGCAAAATCGAATGCGTCCATCGAGACGTATTTGGGTCGGTGTGAAAGAAGACAAAAAACTGCCTCCTTGCGAACGCGAATTCAGTTGCGCTATCACTACTTAGCAGAGGTCAGGATTGGATGCTTTGTTAACACCATTCCGGAGTACAGCATCCTAAATAATTATGGGAAGAACAGAAGAGGCATGTATTAGATTAATTGCAATTTTTAGTTTAGCCTTCTCGTTCTCTGCACTTAAAAGTGAGCACTCAGCCACCGACTGATTAAACTAAGGCAGGAACAGTAACATGAGCATCGGTTATTCACATGCAAAAGTGCTGCAGTAGCCATAAGGGAAAGCGGGAGAGGACCAATCCCAAGTAGTGCTTACCAGCTGATCACTCTTTAATAATACCCAAGCGTGATTGTTAACACAGATGATAGGCTACTTGTCTGCAGTTTTATGTACAACTTGATGAGCTCGTAACCGGACGTTGACCAATGCTTAAATAGTTGATTCGCTTGCTTTGCAAACGGCTCATGTTGCGGGAAGGCAAATGGAAGCGTGTTTGGCTTTCAGAAGTAGCAAAATGCGTGTTACTAATAAACATGAATCGCATGTATGTGTGGGTAAATGGTGGTATCCTCGTTGGCACTAATTCGGTCACACCATGTGAGTGAGTGCTACATGCATCCAGAACAAGTGTTAAAATAGAATTTATTTGTGTACCAGCAGACATGTTAGACAATGATACAATCATAAGAGATTGATCGTCATCAATGGCTCTCGATAATCATCAGCGTAAGCTACAACAACGACGATAAATATTTGTGTAGACTTTGCCTTTACCATCGCCTCAAGTGTCTAATAGACCCTTTTTATATTTTCTAATTGATTGGTTGGGAATAATGGCAGCTAGTTTGCAGCCGCTAAGCAGAATTGCCTTAAGCACGACTAAAATGTGTCTGACATGCATGTTTCGAGTGATTAGTAATATCGGTTGGATGTTGCAACATCGAGAGCACAACCACTAGCACACAACTCAGTTCACAATGCATCTCGCATTGTTTGCAGGCACCGGTTTATGCCGACCAATTTGGCTGACTGATACCAAAAGTACTCTTTTGCGACCAGTCTCCCCTAAGCTTTAATGACAGTAAATGTGCGTGTTCCAAGCCTTGCAAGTAAAGCACTCAGCTATGTTTGTAAGAGCTCTGTAGCACAATTTCGGGTGATTGTACCATTTAGGTGGCGGGCTGTCAGAATGCACATACCTCGCAATCAGGAAGACGCCTCCGATCTTCGAACATGTGGCACGCGCATAGTAGTAGACCTCGCCTCACACGTAGATTGGAAGGCAGAAAAATCATCGCGTCGGCCTCCTTATCCAATGACAAATTAGCAGGATAACATTGTTTCATGTCGTGCAGTGTTTAAAATTGATGCCTCAATGCAAGACAAAACAATATGGCAGCATATGGTGAGCACCCCTACTACATAGAGACCACTATACACATCGCTAGGATGAATTTGATCACACCCATATGAAGTGGCTATGAGATTGATTAAGGTGTAAAGCTGACAACGGAAGTTGACAAAAGTCTTTTAAGACATGAGTTCAATTATAGCTCCTAAGTGGAACGCGTCGGGGCTAAATGTTCATTTACCGTCCTACCTTACTGCTTTTACCGTGCATGCATTGGTGACGACAATAACAAATGCTTGTCCTGCTCAATAGCTTGCATGGCTGCATTTGCATCAAAGTGGCTAAACTAATACAAATGGATTGAGCATCCTGCAACTAAAAACACGTCTATAGAAACACGAATTTGGATATTGTTTTTGCAAAGGTGGCAATTGTTCCTACAAAACATTAAAAGAACAGATGAGCTAGCGACCTTAGAAGTGAAAGGGTGTATAGATAGGTAGATGGGCCGAAGAATTTGAAGTATGTGCGTGTTGGCCCACCAGCCGATTGGTTTGCTGTTTGTAGCATGCCATAAGTTTCTTATGCGGGCAATATTTGTTCAGGTGATTAAGTTTGACATCTTAACAAAAGCTGCAGATATGATGAGTGCCAGGGCTGCATGTAGACCATGAGGCGAACTGCTGGAGTGAAGTCGTCTGCACCAGTTTGCATTTGCTGTGAGTTTGGTTAAGGCGTGCTGCAGCTCTCCACACCTTAACACAGCGTTGGTTCCAAATGTCACTTCTGCCTTCCATTCGTGGTCGCTCACAACATACAACCAGCCAAAGTGCTGAAAAGGCGATGTCACTTAGCAATGCGCCATGTAATACCTACTCTTATAAGCCACAAATTTGAAGGCTACTAACCGTGAGATCCCACCACATCGGATGCAATTCGTGGGACTAAGAAAAACTTAAAATGCATATCATAACCACCGCATCTAAAACGTTGATATTAATGGACTACCAACTCCGCACTACAAGATCACAAAAGATTCTGAGGAAAGTGTGGTTGATCTATAGCCAGTTTTGCATCAGAAGAGATATTGACTGCATTACTTTAAACAAAGTGCGGAAGGTCGCAACCATTAAAACCGTTCTCTCAAATCCACGAACATTCGCCTTCAAAATGCAAACGGGATTTCACACCATAGGGCAGTGATAGGGTGGGATTTGATGCATTGTATGAGTGTGCTTTGACATTGTTTGGTTCTATCTCTACACAAGTTACGACACCTCCTAACCGTGCAGACTTGTCCATGCATTATTTGAGCTCTGCGATTCTCTGACCCTCTCTATTCCACAACCTTACCACAAATTTTATGCAACCCTTAAGTTTTTGCTCATGTGTTCCCGATGCATCTGCAAATTCCTTTCTTTGCTAAACCCTCTTGTCAGAAACAAGTGTATGACACCAGCTTCATGTCGTGTGCTTTGGTGGTGAAGCAGAAATCAGACACAAAGAGATGGCATCTGTTTGTAGCAAGACAGCATTATAGATGATAAAACTGTGCTGTAGGAAGGGCTTCAACAAAATTTCTATGGAGAGGAGGTGAAATAATTTGGGAAAGACACCTCTTGATGCATGCGGTGAGATCATGCTGGGTTTAAAGCTAGTGATTGGGTGCAGTGTTACAAATGCGTATCCATAAATTCAATGTGCCTTTCAGGACTCGTACCGACACACATATTTTCCTTTTGCGTCTGGGATAGCACCGCTTTTGAGAACTGCCCCAAAGCCTTTAGATTACTGCATTTACCTTTTGGACAACCACGCGTGGTTCTTTACAGTGTGAATGGTACCACTTTGCTCTCCCTCTGAGCTCAAGGGTCCTGCTTCCTCCAGTAGCACATTCCTACTAAATCTCTATTTTGCCTCCAAATTTATGCTAAAGGTTCGAGATAATTGCTTTTGCAACAGCTTTGTTCGATGACTACGCCAAGCCCCTCTTCTCCTCACAGACTTATTTCCATTTCATAAGTCACATGCATCTGCCAGCTGGCCATCTAATGGAAGAATTGCACAAATGCATCGCGCAAAGCTTATCAACGGGTTTTAGCTAAATTATCAACGGCTGCGCCTGTTAAACTGTTCGAGATGTAAGAGCATAGAACCTTAGGTATCCAATGACAATGGAGACCGCTTTTCGACCTCTTCAAGGGCTGCAGTGGCCTCCGTGAGCAGACTAGTTCTGTGCTGCCTTGCAAATGGGACGCTTCTTTCCTCCACAGATAGGAGGAGGGTTGAAATACTAGGCTAACAAGTGTCCGAAATCAGTGAGCTGCGTTACAACTTTCCAGTCTATTGAAACGTCAACATCAAATTTACATCCAGAGTAACAGCAACGTCAGAGGATAACTCAGGCACTGCGTTGGTGAGAGTGGGTCATAAACAGGTCAACTACCTTACACTCACCACCTCCGTTCTAGCTTCAAGGCAGCCCTACATGTGCAACGAAAATGACTCTTTCTAATCGAGGTACAATGCCCACAACTAATAACAAAGTTTGTCATAACCCATAGGATATGCTCAGCCCTTACATCACGGCTTCAAGTTCTGCATCAAGCTCGTTGCAGAAAGAGAACCGCCAATGCACAAGATCTGATTTCAAAATTTGAACACAATACCCCATCGTTTTCTACGAATTTTTACAAATCCACATGGCTAAACTGTAATACTTTGTTTGTTCCAACTACCGGTGTAGGTCACTTGGGTGGCCATCTTGTTCTAGCCGGTTGGTCGGCCTCCGGGCCGTGCCAACAGCCCCCAAGTCCTCTGTTCCCGGAATATATCTATATTCTGCCCTAGTACTGCGCCTTCTTTTACCTTAAGGGGAGCCTCGGGACGCTACCTAAACTGCTACAAATAGGGGCAAGTAAAAAGAACAAATGAAAACCACTCTGATTCCTCCCAACTCTAGCATGCGCAAAACCTATGCTTAGGGAACTATCGTTATATGCGAGGTTATGTAGTTCCTTTCGCTACCGTAAATTAAGCGGCTGACAGGTGAGCATTTGTAAAAGGAAAGCGTCCACAACCTAATTTGGCATTAATTTCTGTTTTTCAAATGCGAAGGAGAAAAAGCAATTTTGTGTGTGCTTCTCTAGATGACAAGCAATTCACTGGTCTCCGTAAGTATGACTTCCTTAAAGCCAAAGCGTACACATGAGGAATCGAAATGTAGGAGGTGCGATTGAGTAACTGAGAGGTTACTTTTAGCTTATCGGTAGGTTAAGTTAATGTCCACGGCGCTCATTTAGCATTTACATTTACTGTAATTCTGCGAAAAGTTGCACGACTGTGCTTTGGTGGTGCTTGCAGGCCAGCAATGGCAGAGTCACCGACCGCTTTGTGCCGATTTCGCATCATTTAGTACGGGTATTCTATTCATAGTATTCGAAGACATTTAATGGATGTTTATCATCTTGCAAATGCTATTAGTTTGCATTGAACCATCTCTGATTACTGCCAGTTAGAAGCTGCTGAGCGTCTTGGTGCATAAGTAAGCAAGAATACCGAACCACATTGGATGGATTATCGATGAGAGAAATGGAAAGCAGAGATGCGTAGAGCTCGACTTCAACGTTGGATAGCGGCCAATGTGGATCAGCACAAAACGCTTGCTGGCAAAAGAATAGGTGATTTTAGGATGGATTCGGCAGAATTAGAAGAAACGATCCTCTCCAAAGAAGACAGTTAGTAGCTTAAACGGCAAGAACCGCGTGACTCATAAGGTGGTTGAACGATGGTACCGAGTTGGCTAAACTTTGCACAAATATCCTAATGCTCTGGTCGTCACTAACAGCGATTCATCCTAGCCAGTACTTAGAACGCATCACTCTAAAGTGATCGAAATGTGTCAAATGGCTGTGCGGTAGGACACGCTGCTGCGTAGAAGTACAGCAGCAACTCACTTTGACGCCCACGCAACTAAGTCGAAACGTTTTGCACAATTAAGTTGCAACACATGCTTTGAAGTAGCATCGCTTTCTAGTGAGTGATAGTCCACCGCACCTTTACTGCATAAACATTTCATCAGTACCTAAACTCTTCAAATTCATTAATTGGATTTTTAAGAACATTTGCTAATGTAAATTCGCCTACGATGTTCGTTTTGTACTCATTAATGGACAATTCGCTACCTAATTTCCGAATGTGAGTTACCAGCAAGCGCATTTTTAAAAGTGTTCGTTGGTTACACTAGAAGATTTGTTTGCTTCTGAGTCCTTACTTATTTTGTTTGTAATTTCCCATGCAGATTTTAGTACAATCTAGGTCCTTCTTGCTGTTTCGATGGTTTTACTGAGCACTTTAAAAGGAACATTTCAACCAGCCATGTTTGCGTTTAACAGAGTTGTCGTCGAACCCGCACTTGTCGTATGTTCTCTGAAGATGTCCGTTAAGTTAGTGACGGCCGACGAAGTTACCTTTGATGTAGATCTAGAGATCGCTCGACAATCCGTAATGATTAGAGACATCTTGGATGGTACATCTTTTTGTCTGTAATGCTTGACGTTTATCCTCAGAGATGCACAATATCCGTCCTTATTCTTAGTTACCCTTGCTTCATGCTTTGCCTTTTGCTTCCCATATCTGCTGCTTATTTAACTAGAATTGCACAGCTTTTATAGCAAAGGCATGGCTTGTGTGAATTACGCAGCCTTATAATCATAAACTCTTTCATGTTTGTTGCTTTGCGTTATTTCCTTGGGATTTGATCTAAAGCGAAAACAGGTATTCTAACTGTTCGTTGTCGATTGTGGCTCTGTTGATTCCGTTGGCAGGCGTTGGACCTGAGGCTGCAGTGGATGATGAACCGATCCCTTTGCAAGAAGTGAATGCTGATATTTTGAGGAAGGTTCTCCAGTGGTGTACACATCACAGAGACGATGCTCCTCAGCAACACCACACTGAAAATATGGTGCGTCGGAGGGACGACATATCTGACTGGGATCAAGAATTTTTCCGAGTTGATCAGGAAACTCTGCTTGATATCCTTATGGCAGCTAATTATCTCGGCATAAGAGGCCTCATTGACGCGTGTTGTGAATCTATCGCCAACATGATCAAAGGCAAGACACCGGAGGAGATTCGCAGGACGTTCAATATTGGGTCGGACTCAACTCCTCAGGAGGAAGAGCAGGTAACTTGGACGAGTTGGTATTGTTAGTTTCAATTGGTGTTCCGTCAGATTCTCCATGTGCTTCGTGCTGTGGCTAAGCAACGCTATTTTACTATTTTAGGTTTCCAATGAGAATGAGCGGTGTGAGGAAAAATGAATGCATATGTGTTGTGCGGCCTGCTCTCATTATTATTGGTTCAGATGCTGTTCCCGCTTAGCCATGAAATGTACCCAATCGTTATCATTGTTAGTCCTTACAATTGTAATGACTCTTGTGCTTTCAGTCCAACCTAGTGTTAGTTGCTAGATGACTCGGAAGTTATTGCAGTTTGTGCGCAAGTGTCTCCAGCGGCGTACGTCGGCGCATAGAAGCCTGTCTGTTGAACGCGATGAACTTAGAGCTTGTCCGCTTCACTAAGTGGAGCTGGGTTCTGGAGCAGTGGAGATTAAGTGATAGCATAAGGCACTGCTCATTTGGCAATGCTTCGGTATCAGTTATGGGTCGTTCTAAGGCAATTTATTATTTTTACCGACCTGGGTCTTGGTCATGCAGTGGTGCTACTAATGATAATTCACTTATTTTCTTCGGTGAGCATGAGTGGCTTTCAGTGACCCACTACGTGTGCTGGACAACAGGCGACGTCGACAAGTGTGAAGTCCTTACAGATGTCTAAAAGTTAAAATCTGCATCTCCCTAACCAGCACAACCTAAGGATAGGTCGTAGGTGGCTGCAATTTTCCGTTTTTGGTGCATATGATCATAACCATATCCTGCACTAGTGCTAGCCGGTGTTTATGAAATCAAAGCTAAGGTACCTAGAGCTAGACTCTACATCTAAAAGGGCAGGATTTATGCAATCGGAATTTCGCAGACTTGTGTTTCAGTGGAGAAGTAGGTGAATATTCCTCAGAGCCATGAATTTGGCATTTTGTGAAGTGGTCAAATGTTGGTTCCAGGAATGCCTGCAGAATCTGGTTTGGTTGCCGCATACGAGGACCAGTCTTTAATTACTACTGATAAACTGAGGATACACCGTGGCGTTGCGTGTATCACCATGCGTTTTGACATCCAACTTTAAATGTGGTTAGAGGAATCCGGCCGCGGGCCCCAGCTATTCCGGTGTCTTGTCCAGCTTCGAATCCATGACCTTGAAGTTTGGCAAATTACCCACGTAGCACACGCGATGGTAATTGTTGCCACTGGCTCTGACATCACGTGGATTTAAGATCAGCGGGGTCATGCCGCCTCTGGCACAAATCTTTAGGGCAACTTCACTTTCAAAATCAGTTTGGGGACCTATGTTAACTTTCCAGGGGAACTCAGACTTATTCCTCTGTAACCTGCAGTACTTCAACTTACTCCCTTGGTGCAAAAACATTGGTACTAGCCCCTACCTGCTGTTTTACTCCAAAATTAGCTTACAACACGACGGATCTGACTAATCAGTTGCGGTTTGTCAGCCATGTGATAAAAGTTAGCACGTATGACGTGTAGTCAGCGTAGCTCGTGCTAAGCTCCAGTTGAGGGAATTTCGACACGAATTGATTACAGCTGGTGAGGTGATATCAACACCGTCTCTAAGACAGCTCAGCCATCCACACTCCCATGCCCTTATTCGGTTATGCGAACATGAATGCTAATTTGCTTACTTTAATGAGCATTCATGCAACATTCTAGCAGAGTTACACTCATCAGTTTTTGCAACCACTGTTTTCGTGTTGTCCAAAGTACACTTCATTTGAGTCGAAGCCACTCGTGCTGGGTTAAGCAGCAAGCCAAACCCACTCCGCAACAATCCATCTCTGAATTTTTATCCTTTTCCAGGAGATCAGAAAACAAACCGAGTCAAAATAATGAAGCAGGGCTCAAAAAAATCTTTGTGATCCTCTTGCGATTCTGCTTAGAGAACAGTCCAAAATGAGTTGAAGATAGCCGTAGCTCGGACACACCCTAAACATTGCATTAAGCTAATTATAGACAGACTAATAAGTAGTGAAAACATTTTTTTCTGCTGCTGTAGCAGTGCCTACTGCCGAAAGCCGCCAGGTCTTTAAAACCGTGGGTACATTGCGCATAAATGGAAAGAAGAAATCCTGCAGCATCCAAAGCGGTGGTATTGTCGAGTACTAAAAAACCCATAAAGGATGCGTGTCTTTCCAGTCGCGCTATTTAAGACACCCAAAGGTACAAAATGCTCTGAGTTGCGCAAGATCACTTTAGAGTTTGTTGAAATCATAGGATTTCCTGCTGGATTCAAGTTGGTACATTATTGATAGGCATATGGATTCGGAGATCACCTGGAAAGCCACATATCTCGCGTGGCATCAGAACGGTGACAGCATTTAAGTCACGAACAATAGCATCTGTTATTTCGTAACCTACCGACAGCGTCCTTAGTGATTGCTCATCCTATTTCAATGCCGCAATGGTATTCAAACAAGTTGAATATGTTCGAGGGCGGTAGATTAGATTGCTAAATCATGGGTGATGGAGGGATCCAAACAACTGGACAGTTTATTGTGAATCAGTTGCGCGTGCCAGAAAAAGGAGAAGGCGCTTTTGCAAACTTATGGGCGAGACCATGACGCCAGCATCCGAATTCTCCTGAGTTTGCCAGCGTCCATGCTCCTTTGTGTAAGACACCTAATGCTGTATCCAAGGTGTCAGCTTGCGGAGAGATGTTCTAGTCACTTTATCGCCAACAATGTTTTGCCAACACCACTCACGTTCCAACAATGCTTTTGACTTAGCGGACGCCTATTTGTGCGCGATCGGAGATGCTAAATTGTGAATTCTCAGATGCACTTGCCAATCACAACGTTTTCTTCTCTTTCCATCCCTTCGTGGAGATGGCATATGCTCACATAGCTAAGAGCTATTTCATCATACTGAAAATAAAATTTTGTTAAAACACGCTTGCCTTAAAAGCCTAGCCTTCACCAAACTACGAAAACCATTCATGCAATAATTTTTGTTAGCTCAGTGGATAGATTTTGGTTTGAGAGGTATAGGTGATAGAGGCATAGGTGTCTGGCAAATAAAGTAAGTTGTGACCAAGGGAAAAGTATGTGATTAGGCATGGGAGGTAGACGTGATGTCAGGAAGTTAAAATAATTCTTAGTTGTGCACATAAGTCCGAATGGAAAATGGTCAAAACCTTAGCGATTAGCATAGTCTACTCATTTTTGTGTCCCAGCATTTCGTTTCTTCTCGCATCATTTTACTCATTTTGCTGTGTTTATAGTGGATTGACTAAAATTCTAAGCGTAGCGCGCCAGTCACTCTAACATCTGAACCAAGCACGAATGTGCCCTAATCTTTTCTTTTAAAGCCAATCACTGCAAACTGCATTCAACTTATAAACGCATAACTTTCTTTAAAAAACGCACACGTGGTTAGCTGACCCGGTCTATTGTGCAAATCGTCACTGACGCATGCATTCGGTTGCTTCTTCACCTGTTGTGAGTGGTGGAAATTCGCAATGCAGCACAAAAAATGCTGATATAGAGTAAGGACCATTTTCGGGACCTGTACTAATCCCGATCTCCTTTTGCAAGTTCGCGTCCTTTGAGGCGATGTCCATAGTGCCAAAAATACATAATTGACAAGTGTCAGAAAAAAGGAGGCGGTAGTTCAGTCCTTTAACACACTTAAAAAGAGTTCTCGTAAGATCCCTTCAGCTTAGTGGTAAGACTGCATAATTTGACATGTGGCAGACCTATTTTTTATGCTAATGAAGGGAGCCGTTTTTGTTTGAGTTGACCAAACAAATAGACGCATGGTCCATGTTTGAGCTTCAACGCTCGACTGAACCCAGTTTTACAATGCCCATACTCTTGAATTCTCAAAACAGTCAAATTCGTATTGGCAACGAGGTGGCCCAAGTAAACGCTGGCTTTGGAAATTTGACATGCGTTTGCCTGCTTTACAGGGATCGCCCCAAATTGTGCCACTGGCCATGCAGTTGCTATTATCGAACGTGAGATAGCTTGCCTACTTTGCAGTACGAACAATCGTTGCTTAGAAACAAGAGTTTCAGAGATAAATATTAGCTAAGATGTAAGGGACTTAAAAGCCAATTTTTGCATTATTGTTTCGTGTTTGCGTCTATCACCTGTGCTAGCTACTTGTAGAATGTGCAGCTCATTAGAGTAGGTAGTTGATTTCATATGTCACTTCCCTCTCATCATCCAACCTGAAAATTAAACATGCATTTCACTACGACAATGCACTATCGGTTTAGCCTTCGATCCGATAGTTCATTGCATTCGACGGTCCTGTCGGTATTGCGACAACGCCCGCAATGAAAACGTGCTCCTTAGACCTCTTCTGCACCAATGCCATGATAAGTTTGGAAAGATGGAGGGGAAAACTACGAAGTGATCAGAAAAGTAAGCTTTGAAGTAGGCGCATATCTATAAAATATGCCACGCAAATCAAAACTGCAACGATGCTCAACATGGCGTGTGCCCGTACCCCAGGCCACACGTATTGTGTACTTACAAACGCCTTACACTTAGTTCACCAACTTGATTGGATCCTCCATCACACGTCAGATGTCACAACGATGACGTCGAAGAGACGTCGCAATCAACTAGCTGGTGAAATGTTTGTGATTGGTCCTCCCGTTTACACTTCAAGATAGAAATAAAGTTTAAAAGGCCTGCAGCTGAAACTCAAATCGCTTTCTCCAGCCCTATTCCATGCGCTCAAATTAGGCTGAACCTAAACAGGAAGAAATGGAAGAGAGTGGAGAAGAAATTCATGGATGAAATGAGCAGGTGTATGTGAAGACATTTTACTTCCATTTGCTCCCAATTCTTTTCAAATCACTGCAAAATTCCTCTTATGAAGCTCCAGCCAGCATGTTTGCCATCTGTGGCTACACCACTAGGTAGCTGGGCTGTAATTACGATGAGCTAAGCACGCTGCGTTTTTTGGGTCATTGTTTATTTTCGCACTGCCGTAAGCAGCATTTTGGTGCAGCTCAGAAGGATATGCTTACGCTCATGACAGCATCTAAATGGATGTTAGGCACAGAAACAGAACTAGGCTACATCGCTAGGTCTTTCCATTAATGCCTTTAGTATGCACGCACCGATGCTCGGCACCTTTATGTGTTAAATCGGTTCCAATCAAGCCGTTTGTTTTGCAGTGCAATTCTCTGCATTTACTACAGGAAGTTGGCTTCACTGACTGAACAAAGAGAACGTCCATGACAAAATGGGAAGTGGATGTAAGGCCAGAGATTTAAGGGCCTTCGATGGAACCTCCCTTTCGGATTATGTCCTCTGGCAAGTGGTACCAGTAGTTTCAAAGTTTAAAACCACATTAAAAACATTTCAGCGTTGGCAAATGTGAACTCATTCAATGTGTAAATTTTGCAGATGCAAGGCACATTTTGGCGCAATAACAGGCCTAGTTTGTTAGCGAAATTAATCAGGGATCAATGTCTTTCTAAACAGTATCATCAGATTCTCGTCAGGTTTGTGGACTCTCAGCGGTTCGGTACCTCATTAACAAAGTGCTTAGCAATTAACTGCTTGAAAAGTAGCTTAAGCTGGCAGTATTGGCGTCACTTTAGTGCTGTAACATTGAGTCAGTGCTGTCGTTTCCTCAGAAGCTAACTGTTTTACCTGCACTGCTGTTTCAAACAGGTGTCATTTGATAATCAATTCAAATTTCTGGCTACGGCAAGAAACTGATGCGATGGACTGCATATTTGCAGTTATTTTTAACCATTTGATGTGAAAATCACTAAAACCTTGCACGGGAGTAGGTGATACACCCGCTGAGTGGGCTGAGGGAAAAGGTGTTGCCCGCCACACTGCGCAGCGCTTGGTTGTAGGTGTTTTTCCATTGTTAAGGCAATGGCTGTGAGTGAGCACATGTGATGTGCAAATTCGTAGGTAACTCCTGGTTAGATCAATGGAGATCATCGTTAACGTTGGGAAACCGACAGTGCATTTTACTCGAACTTCTATTCTAGCATGAACATTTACCATTGCAAACAGCAACTTTGTGATGTTTGAAATAATGGTGAGTGAGCATTTATAACAGCTTCCATATGTAAGAAAAGCGTTTTTGCACCTTCTTTTCCCCTCAGATGGAAGAAAATGCTCCGGAACCAGTCACGCAATTGATGAGACACGCTCCTCAGCTCTGCGATCCCAGTTGCGCTTCTCATGGCATATTGCGCTGCGTCGGCCTCGACTATCTCATCTACCCCCTACCTCGAGCAGAGGAGTCAGTCCTAAGAAATAACCTTATCATGTCTGTGAGGGATGCATTGAGGCCTTTAAATAATCATATCCTCTACCAGGGCCCAAAATACCCCTCCTCTGGCGGTTTGCCCACAATTAAATAAGTAAGCATTCATGCTGTTAAGCCTTAGCAACTGAGGACAACCGTACGATGGAGGCCACTTACATGGATGAACGAAGTTCTTATCAGAGAAATATTTGGTTGTAAGAGTCTTTTTTACATTGTTGCAATAGACCCCTACTGTCGGCCAGTAAATGGAGGTGTTGTCAAAATTGCTATTTAACTTAATTAAATTGACAAAATGGAATCGGACGGGGCCTTAAATACGGTTTCATTTCCACCGCATATCGAGTAGCGTGTTGATGTACGTAAAGTTGACAAGCTTTCAGCAATTGCTGACAGCCGTGCAAGTACCTCCTTTACGCAAGCCACCATGTCCCTCACTCTAGAAGCACTCGGTTGTGAACAAATACAGCATATAGGAGAGGTAGGTCCAAACAACAGATTCTTGCAAGCACTGCATTCAATCGCATTCTTATGTACACCAGGTACTGCGTTTCATCGGTGACTTAGGAGCCTGAGTTATTCTTCTTCAGAAGTCAAATGTCGCTAACTCTCTTTGAGGGGCAAAATGCCCCGTTTTACAACCCGAATGCAGTCAGCCTCAGGATGTATCGGTCTACTAAGCTATTACTGCACTTCACGCTATGTGTAGCAAGCACTTCGACAATCAAAATCTAGGATTTTTTTTCCCAAGTAGAGGCGTATAATTAGTTGCACAATCTTGCATCGTATATGCCCCTGCAAAGTTGGAATGTAGATGGCTATGCTAGTGTGCGTGCACCGTCATCTCCAAACTTAGACCTCCTCAGCTGTTGTGATGGCAGAGTGCGTCGTCCTGTGAGAGATACTGAAGGCTCTCCAGCTCTCAGTTGTGACTGCACAAAACGCACTATGTCAATCATGAGCAGGTGTACACAATCTTATCTCCACTTAGCAGTTCGATTTCATTTCTTCATTTCATATTTTGTGGTTTCACCATGTTACCTGATTTTATAAAGTTATCCGTTTGATAACTTAAGTTTATGCAAGAGGTTTTTTTACTACGTACAACATAATAGGCCGTATCAACAGTCCATTTTTCGGACCAAATTCAAAATTTGGCAAGCAGGCTTAATAAGTAAATTGCATTCACAAAGCAAGACCCTCGACATCAGGCATACCAGGATTGCAATATTTAAGTGAAAATAACGTGGTAGGCAAAGTGGAAATGTCATTCTAAATTACTGCGACCCGGTGTTACGGATGACAGCTCGACGGATTGCAGGTGTGCTGGCTAATAGGACGCGTCAGGCCTTTGTTCTTGAATGCGAGCATGACTTTTGCGTGCATTGTGAATGTTATGTTTTGATAAATTGGCCCTACTGCGACATTAGGCATTACGTTTTACATCAAATGGAGTTGTGCAGAGGTAAGGCTGGCCACCGAAGTGGTTTGATCGCGCTTGACGAAGGGTGTTTTAGGGATCTCAAATGATTTTGGCCCATGTGTATTTGTAATTGTGCCTTTGGTGCAGCTTTGATGAATTTGCGCAGCCCATTTACGTCATTGGTGAAAACGGAGCGTTAGATCAGTTATTGTAAAGCGAATTGTTGTTACTTAAGACAACTCAGTCTTGCGCCAAGTTTGACGAGGATGGAGATATCGCTTTTAACTTAAAGATTCCACAGACCAAGCAATTTACCGCACTATCCCTGCAGTGGGTATGCAATAGTTTTTGCAGTAACATTTGCTAAAGGACTTTTTAGAATGGGGTCCGTAACCTCGTGCATGACAGTAATTGCGCTCGACTGTGGCATAAATTGCCGCTCTCAAAGTCATTTAACAAATTTTTTAGTGGTCCCTTTTGCGCCCAACTGGTCAATGGAAAATTGTAGGTAATTAATGCCTTTGGAAACTCTTGTGATGTGTACTAACAGATGTGGTATGCATTTAACTGAACTACTGCTAAAATATATTTGAATCGGGATTGGTTTGGCTGTTAAGTCATTCCAGCCGTACCAAGTGCGACGTGTGGACCGCTTTGGCCTCTTTCCGTCCTTTTAAGAGAAACAAAAACCAACGGAAGTGGACTTTAAGGGAATCGCCTTTATACAGTTGCCTAACATGTCTGTTTGAGGGTGTTGGTTACGTGAAAGAGCAACCTGCTCACCACTGCTCCGCAATCTACGTGGAACGAGGAAGGAGGGACGCATAGTACTAGCCCCTTGAAAATGCTTCATATCCTAGGCAAACCAATCTTTATCAAAGCTTACATAATTTTTATTCCATTTCAGTAAGGTTGACTTTGGACCGAAAAAATGAATCTCCTGACTTGATGTCCAATATGTGCTGCCCTCACTACGATAGCAAATGCTGGGGCGTAAATCACTGCTACAAAAGTCGCACCTAACAGGCGTAGGTCAGAGCATTGCTACTACTAACCCTACAAGTAACTGACGGAATGTCACAGTTGCCAGTATGTAAGCAGTCGCATGAGTTGGAACGACTTTCGCTCACATCTTATCCACTTCTACTGGAGGCCAATAAGCTATAAGTGTTTGCGCCTCAGATGCATACAATTTGGGCCTTTAAGGCAATTATGGGGAACATAAGATCTAAATATAACAACCTGAAAATATCCCAACTTTAAGCCCTAATGAAATGCAGCTTGTTGCAAAAAGTTTCCATCAATGGATTGTTTAGGAGCTTGCCTAACGCGTCGGTCGATTGTTTGTGTGCAGACAGAATAAGTGTGGGCCGAGAGTGAGCAAACGCAGAATGGATCACAACTGTTTCAGAATATGGCTAAAAGGATAGAGAGTGTGGATCGGTGCGGGTTTATCCCGAACGGCATTAGCTATCCACTTGCGAGGTTTGGGAGAAGTCAATCCGTTTCTTAATCCGTCTTCCATCCAAAATTTCATTCAAGCTCACCTCTAAGCAGCACATCCCTCGTTGCTTTGTTCTCTGTCTGTGACTTTCCAACTGGGGTCCGTCCTTATGCACTCCGTGAATAGCCCAGACAGCGACGTTTGCATGAGTCATCTACACCCGACCACCGTAGTCTAGACGTCATGTGATGGGCACGTATCTCATGCCACCCACTCAAGCATACGGGAGGTTCCTACACTTTGTCTATTCCTTACGTCTTTCCAGCAGAATCCCCAAACTTTCTGTTTCATAGTCTGCAGGAGTTTCAAAATATATGACTTCACGTTGCCCAATAAATGTGGTGCAAGATTCGCAAGATCCTACTAATTATATGACACATGACGATAAGTGCTGCCCTCTGTTCTTTGCTTCACTGAGAATTTGTGGATTTTTTCTAGTTTTGGCCCTGTACTAATCCCTACTTGCACTCTTTGACGTGCACCAGCAGCCGATTCCTCCGTGGGCCTGAAAGTCCAAAAAACTAAAACTCAGGGGCGCGTGATGAGCAATAATGGAGCAAAGGACTTACACGAGCAATACTGCAGTAGTGAGGTTGCAGCGAGTATGCCTGCCGTCTGTGCGCATGCCACAATGAAACCGCCTGCTGACGAAAGGAAAGAAATGCAGTAACTGCATTGCTCGCTGCATATTTTGCCTTAAATTATTTTTACGGTCAGCATTGCAATGCAGCTATAATGGAAGCCCTGACACTTCGTGACGAAAATTAGGTGTCGATGCTGAAGCGGACTAAGTAGCTGGGACTTCTCATGTTTACCAATGAGACACCAGACGGAAGTGGCGTAATGGACAGATAACACTGAGAGAGCTGTGCACTCATACTTGAGTCACTTGCGAGAACCCAAAATTCGCTTTATACGGCATTTGAAGGAGTGGCTGTACTCAATTGCTGTGGTCATGACGAATGCGTGGATTTGTAAGAGGTCTCTACAAAGGCCAAGCTCATGAACAAATGCTGGCGCATTAACATAAGTGTAGCAAGATCTTTTATAGAACTGATGATTCGTTTGCCAACGTGTAGCATTCACCGACGTGTAAAATTCTACCTATTATATTGATCTCATGTTGCGAAGCAAACTCACATTCCATTACCTTAATCATGTTCAAAAGCGCATGTTTTATTCCAACTCATGTCTCGTCTTTGCCGCACAACACGTCGTCCTCTATTTTATTTATCCAGTCAATGCATTCTGCCATCCGCTCTAATTTCCACTGCGACGAACGCTTCTCGGTCCTATAGCTTGAGCTAAAATGATGCCATCAATGTTGATGTTGAATGACAACTTTGCTTGACAGGCCGGCATTCCTACTGTCGGTCCAACTCCACATTTTTATTTTATTGCCACTGGCGTCATTTAAGCTATGACATATTCCCTACGTTTTCCTGACCAGACAATCTTCAGTGTCACAGACGTGGGCGGAGTGAGTGTTCTTCACATTAATCGATGGCCACACATTAACCGCTCCGCCACCCAACCAGTCTTCAAAATAAAGACGGAAGGATGGCTGCATAGTGGCTGAAGCGAAAGATATTTGTTGGAACATTTTACATACCTACGATGACGAACCACTCACTGCTCGGCAGCGAAAGTTCAGCATCGAGGCTGCTAAGTAGCCCGCACAGCCCCACTCAACAAACCACCTTTGACGCATTGCATACTCTCACCTGTCTGTCCCAGCAGCATCCTCCATTCCGGTGCTCCCCTCGGTCAGGGCACCGATTCTGCAGTCACTCTCTCATCCCCTTCTTCCTCCTCCCACATGGTGGAAGTGGATTCGTATGGATTATATAAATGTGCTCACCATCACGCATGTCCATGGTCAGTAGTGGAAGGGGACACTAGTCTAGAAGCGAAACAGATGTAAGATTCAACTCAAAACCACAAAAGTGACAGAGAGCAACATAGCCTTGATACGGTTACTAGTTGCCGATTTACTGGTGCATAGCAAACGAAATTCCATGTGGCATGAATAGCAAATGTTAGAAGGGGCAGAAGTAAGCATGGCACGAAGTCTTGTGGCATCTTTGCTCGCTCATCAGGCAACACTCGTGGCTAGTGGGGCGCCTTTGTAATGTTGAACCTTGTTGTGATGGGCAGTTCTTTGCTGAGTACGGAGCCCTACATTCCAGACGAGATAGCACATGAGTGGAAGAACTTTTACTACGCGGAGGAGGTCGCTACCGCATGGGTGGTACGAGTTGCAATGTGTTTCGCATGGGGAAATCGGCTGGTGTTGTATCGACTGTGCTTATCGTAGCATTTCCTTTGGCTGGGCGGTATTAAATGTCCTTCGTATCCCTTCTTATAGATGTAGTACGTACTCCCAGGCGCTGTCGGTTGCTGATTCCTGGGTCGGTAAGAGGATATCAAAGAGAACTCTCATTTTGTGGCTTGTGAGCATCATGAGCAAGGAAATACAAATTGTGTGTGAACTGTAGCCCTATACGCTAGGAAGCGCAGGTCTTAGGTTTAGATCCCAGTCCTCAGGCTGCGTTTCTTAAGCAAATGCCTTTATCAGTTCCAATCAATCGTCCTTTCCACTTGTTTGTTGTTCTACGGATGCCCTGGTGTCATGCGCGTCTTTACGGTTCTAAAGGCTTTGCATAGTTCCGTAAAGAGTCGAATTACGAAACTACGACCTTGATCGCTACAGACTGATTTAAGCACTCCGTGTTGACAGATCAGACAATTGAAAAAAAGAATGACGTAACAGCTTTTATGTCTTGCGACTTCATAGATTCTGCTTCGTCTACTTTCGCTGGGTAGTCGACCACAATTAGATTTTACCTGGTTCTCCTCTTCGTAAGTGGCAAAGGTCTCATGAAATCTAGCTCCACACTTTCGCTCAGGAACTCCGTAGGCATGGGCTACAGGGATGCGATTGCTCTCGGATGAATCTTTTTGAAGTTACTTCAAATGATGCATTTTCATCGTAAGTCCAGTGCGTCTGGGATAAGAGAGGGCCACGACCGCCGTTTATTTGAGGTCTGCACCAAATTCTCCTCAGCTGTATTACCCAATTGCTAGTGCAACTCTTAAAGGACCGCTTGTATCAAAGAACCTGTAACAATTATGCACTTGGGAGACGTAGCGTCCTCTTGGTTTTGTAAATACAAAAGCAAGGAGTTTCCCGAGGAATGGTAAGGCCTGAATCACAGCAGAGCAGAGCGCTGGCGTCGGTTCTTTTGTTCGCTCTCCCTATCAAAATTCCTTCTCATCTGTTTATCGGCTAGCCTGTGAGGGAGGCTGGAGTTCTCGGCAAAGCCTTTAACAAAATGCCTGTAGTAGTCTACCTAATTAAGGAAATTGTACAGTTTGCCGGAGTGTTTAATGCTAGTTAATACCTCACTTGTTTTGTACGAACTGCAGTGGCTGCCGTCCCGTCTGACGAGACTGGATGCCCCAGAAATGCAACCCAACGTTAAAAAAGTGACATTTCTTGGAACTTAATGCCAATCCCGCACCTTGTAGATGACCCGACACCAGTTTAGGATTTGCACTGTGCTAACAAAGGTCTCTACCAAGGACAAGAATGTCAATGCTTTTGATTATGCAGTGCTTTGCAAAGAGCTCAATTAGCGTTCCCTGCATCAGACACTGGAAGGTGGCTGCAGTCACAGAGACCAAAAGGCATTGTCACGAATACATGAGGCCCGTTTGGCACTGTGAAAGCCGTCTTCTCTCTGTCTGTTTTCACTACATTTACTTGTCAGCATCCAGAATTGTAGTATGGTGCTAAAATCCACTTTGTACCATGCAGGGAATCCAAAGCGTTGTTAATGTGAGGTAGGGGGAACGCTTTCTGCGATCGATGCACAGCTACCACTTTGCCTTCCCAGTATAATAAGGGAGACCCACAGTGGCCTAGATGGCTTTATAACCTCATCCTTAACCATCTCTTTTGCTAGCCGGTGCACCTCTTTCACGAGAAGCTATGGTATGCGTCTCCGTGGGTACCATAGGGGTCTGGCTTCACCGGTGACTATGGTCTGTTTGACAACGTTTTTTTGGCCGAGTTTTGCTTCTTGCTATGAGAAGATATTTTTGAATACATACTTACCGATGAGAGCAGTTCTTCTCTCTCACTGTTGTCGACGTGCGGCAAATGTGCTTAAAGCCCATACAAGTCGTTATTGGGAATGCCCATAGCCTCGAACAGAGCACTTCGCATTTCGTCTGCGGCTCTTTTTGGTAAAGAAGCACCCGAGTTGGTATCCCATTACTACCAGGTCAAAAGGACGCTTTTTTGCAGAATTTTAGAACCGCTTTTTTGTTACGAAGATAAATCAGAGCCATGTATCATATTCGAAACTAATTCTGAAGACATAACGATTTAGATTTTCAAAATTTCTTTTCCCAATAAGACGTTTGAAGACATCTCCTTTTTTATCCTCATTTACCTCTCCTCGGCTGAGAGTAATTATGTAGAAAAGGGACAAGTACGATACTTGATGCTCAGATTTAGCAAAGCTTGGAGGCTTACTATTGACTTGGCTGTGTTTAAGTCAAGGAGGAAACTGCAGAGACATTCCTCTAACTTGCCAGGCACTTGCATGAATAGGAGGAAATTATTTGGGGCAGTGATTATAAGGAATAGTAGGTCTCGCCTGATATTAAGACACAGCGCGATTGAGTCCGACGTGGGTGTGTAGGGTTTAGCCAGTGGTATAACCTGAGATTTAGGTGTCTGGAGGAGTTTCTGACACTTCCTAGTCACTTTCTCTACTAACTCACTGACATTGTCGGACTTTACGGCGTGAGGCTTAGCCGAGGTGGTTGGCGGCAAAAATCCCGCTCTGAGTCGAACGGCCACCAAGTTGGTTGTCTTGTTTGGTGGAGTGTCTCTGAAAGTCCGTTGCGGATTCTAGCCTACTCCTCGTCATCTTCGTCTGTCTCCAGGCAGCGACTATTCTCGCCTGTCAATGGCAAGTTAGGCCATTTTCTCGCAGCAGTGATCAATGTCGGAGTCACCAAAAGATTCCTGCATCTATCGTCACCAAGAATAGATCCTGTGGAAGAGGGCAGAGAATCGGCGGGTTTCTCTGGCGCTGAGGACGTAAGGTGATGTTAAACTAAGCGGTTTTCGTCCGGTCTCCAAAGTTATTTCCTACTTTGAAGCGAGGAAGGTCCGCCAACGCTGCCACCAGTGGAGAGAAAGCTTCCCTTCTACCAGCCCTGCTATGAGAAAGTAGGCGTTTTCTTGACATTTTTATTAAGAGCACAAGAAGGATGCGTAATAGCGTGGTCGAGGATACTACGACGAGGGCGTCTTGGATCCCTAGTAGCGACCACGTCGGTCCACGACAGGGTGTAAATTGTCTTTTGCAGCTCGCATACAAAGCACATTTAAAAACATGAATGCTACACCGAAATCCTCCATGACTTTTCTTGAGTATAGTTTATTTAAAATGACCACGCCACTAATGTATTTTCATTCCAAGGGCCAGCCATACTACCAATTGAGGGCTAACGATTCCTGAACATGAGGATCATTTCTTCCACAACTCTAAACAGCGATGGAAATGGATTGGTTCAATGTGTTCGCACGTTCACAATCAGTAATTAAATGTATCAGAAGACTGTTGATTGGGTGGCATTATATGGAAAGTAGAACTGCATTTAAAGTCAAAGGTGAGGTGAAAGCATGCACAGCCGCTGCCTTGTACATCCATTTCCAATGTTGTTGAGGCTATCATACACTATAGGAGCGTATTCATTTTATTTGTTTTAGGAAGATGCATTTGTTGATGCCCTCACTTATTCGTGAACTGCCTGAACCTGCCTATTCCAAACAACGTGACACTATCATCGTTCGACAAGAGGACTAAACTTTGCTAGGATAAACACACGTGGAACTCTTTGTATGTTTTGATGGCCGCTTTCGGTTTTGAACTTGAGTGACTATGTTGCCTTAGTCAAGCGACGCTGGCCTCATGGCCACGTCGGCAGCGTCGCCTTTCTGTTCATAGAATTCATATGATGCCGTATTATTGTAGCTTATTTTGCCTCCAGTGTAAGCCAATTCACGTGCGCCGTCTTCATGGCGGAAGGCGAGTGCATTCTGCCCAGCCGTCAAGAGAATGTACATCTGTGTGTTAAGGGGAGAGAGAGGTAGGATGTGGAGCCTAAAATAGAGTCGAGAATTCCACAAAATAAAAAAACGGTAGCTGTGAGAGAGGCAGAGAAGTGTCACAGATTTCGCACAAATATAATTGGTGATGGTGGTGTGAAACGAAGAATTCTTTTTCATCTTAATAGACTGCGCTCACGTGAGTGCAGAGATGGTGGTATGAGAAGGGAAATTCTGTTTCATCTTCATCAATTTCGACCAGTTGATCTTAGAGATATTGGTGTGAAAGGAGAATTTCTGTTCCAACTTCAACAACTGCGCCAACGTGAGTCTAGAGATGGTGGTGTGAAACGAGAAATCCTCTTTCATTTTCATCGATTGCGCTAAACGTGAATGTGGAGTCGGTGGTGTAAAAGGAGAAACTGTCTTTCAAATTCATCGATGGCACTACCGTGAGTGTAGAGTTGGTGATGTGAAGGGATAAATTCTGTTTTATCTTCTTTGACTACTCTGACGTGAGAGTTGTCGCTTTGGCGTGAAACGAGAAATTCTGTCTCATCTTACTCTATTGCTCTGACGTGTGTGTTGACATGTTGGTGTGAAACGAGGAATAATGCTGCATTTTCATCGATTGCGTCGACATGTGTCTGGATATGGTGGCTTGAAACGCAAAGTTTTGTTTTATCCTCATCGAAAGTGCTGACGAGCATCCAAATGTGGTAAAGTAAAGCGAGAAACTCTGTTAAAACCTCATCGGTTGCGCTCAAATTGGTTTGGATATAGTGGTGTGAAACCCCAAAATTCTGTTAAATCTTCATCGACTGCGCCCGATTGGGTCTGTATATGATGGTGTGAAACGAGAAATTCTGTTTCATCGTCTTCTATTACTCTGAAGTGAGTGTTGACATATTGGTGTAAAACAAGAAATTCAGTTACATTTTCATTAATTGCGCTCACGTGAGTCCGATATGGTGGCGTAAAACGAGAAATTCTGTTGCACCTTTTTCGATTGCGCTGACATTTTTCTCGATATGGAGGTGCGAAAGGAAAAATTTTTTGCACCTTCACCGATTGCGCTCACGTGAGTCATCACGTAAACATTAGATTTCGATTGTAGAAGTGCGAACTGTGAAGTTCTTACAATGCAATAGTAGTGTTGGAGACTGACGCATCTTGAAGCTAACCGAATTCGGGGTATGAGCCTGGTTATTTTGCGCCTTAAGGAGAATAAGCGATATTTGACTTCTGGAGAAGAATAAGTCAAACTCTAATGGTACCAGTAAACACAGCCACGTAGGCAGCCACAATCCTGGTAATAAACGTGAATAAATGCAGCACCTACAAGCATTCATTAAATGTATCTATCTCTTTTTGCTTTTCGCATTGTTACATTGCTGAATGTACCTCAATGAGGAATACGGTGTCCTGCATAATGGAGATACTTGCAGGGCTATCCGCAATCGCTGAGGAATTATTTACTCTACTCTGATTAATACGCTAATAGATCTGCAACAAATTGCAGACCATATTTGAAGCGTTGTTTGTGGAATTAATATAGTTGTAGAAGTAGTTTACATCTTGTGGTGGAAAATTGTAGATGCGAAGCAAACCCAAATGTGGAGAATGCTTAGTAGTAACAAAACATTAGGTCAAGGACAATGAAAAGCGTTGTCCGCAGCTGCAGCTAAAATCGAAGAAGTCCGCATTTTCAACCACACGACCATCTTGTCGCTCGGAGTGAATAGTATAAAGGCATAGTTTTAAAGCTGGCAGTGATGCTGTGCGATCAAATCCACTTCTATTTGAGTTTTGGGGGGGCGTTGAGAGACAAGGCAGTACAGCTTACCTAGCGACGATGATGCGGACTAGGGCACACTAATTATTATTATTCAAGTTAATGGCGGAGAAAGGGTTAAAGCCAAATGACAGCGTGAGAGGTGGATATATCTTGAGGCTACCCGTAATCGGATTATGAGTTTCAAAGGGAAATGGTGGCGACCGACACCAAGAGACGATTATGTCATGCGTGAATGTCGCTAACACAAACGCAATGCTAAATTAAATGTGACTAAATGGTAATATTGCGTGCCGAGAATACGGACCTAATGCAACAATATGTTGCGTCTTCTTACAACCAAAAATTTCTCTAATAGGAACTATGGTGGCCCATGTAAGCATGCCCCTTTTCAGAGCTGCCCACAGATGCCAAGGGTAAACAGCATGAATGCTGATTTATTTGAATGCCAGCAAACAGCTTGGGGAGGCGTGGTATCTTTGGCACTAGCATGGCACTTAATAATTTGAAGACCTCATGGTATTCCTCACAGATATTATAAAGTACTTTTAGTATAATTGACTCCTACATTCAGAGGCAGATGATGGATGAAACGGTTGAGACCAAGACAGCACAACATGACTTGAGAAGCACAGCTGGAACTGCAGAACCGAGGAACCTGTCTCAGAAAATTACGATTCGTTTCAGAGTCTTTTTCTAGCTGAATGCCCACATTCTGAGGAAACAATGAGGTGATTGCATTTCTGTTCCTACGAATGGAAGCCAATTCGAGTGCTTGCCTGCACTTATGGCAGCCACTGCAGTCACTGTTTGTTTCACATTCATATTAGAATAGGAGTTCGTGTGAACTGTGCTGCCATGATGGAGCCTCAATGGCCCTCTCCATTGATGTTACAGGGGGTTACAATGGGCACCACCTTTTTTCTCAGCCCATTCAACGGGTTCAGCATCAAATTAGACATGAGATTTCAGTGATTCTTACATGAAACAGTCAAAGATTCTTTCTTCTTGAAGCAAGTATTGGGCTTTGGACCTATAATCTTGCCTGCTGAAATTCGCTGTTGTGCACCACTGACCCCTTACTGTGTCAGCTGGAATATCTGCAAGGCCTATCGAATTTGGCAGCGCGTGATGAGTGGTGACGGTGTAGGGGACTTACAATTGCAATTAATCTAACATTTTTCCAAAAAACAGCAGTGCAGCAATGAAGTTGCAGTGGATACGCCTACCGTCTGTATCTATGCTACTATGGAACCACACTGCCGATATGAGAGAAATAATGCAATAAGTGCATTTTGATAGGGATATTTTGCCACCTTGTTTTCGAATTTGGCTATTCGGTGCAGCTACGATGGCAAAGTTAGCGCTTTGTTACAGACGTGACACCAAGTGGGCGAAGTGGATGCGCCAGTGCTGAAGCGGACTAAGTCGCTGAGACTTGACATAAATACATGAAAATACATCACTGTCAAGCGGCATAGTGGCAAATAACGCTAGGAGAATCATGTAACTTTGCTCATGCCGCTATGGGATTTGAATTTTTGCTTCCTGGCCATTCAAATGAGTGGCCTTTATCAATTGATGCGGCCACGCCTGATGTGTTGGTTGAGGGTAGATCTTCTCATAAGCCAAGATCTTTGCAAATGCTAATATATTGACGTAAGTGTAGTAAGGCTCCCGAAAATTTGTCAACACGTAAAATTCTGATCCTTTGATAAAACTAAGGCTGCAAAGTCTAACAGTAATGAATGTTCGTATGTTCGTATTCCACTGCCTCAATTGAGTTCAAAAGCGCATATTCCACGCAAACTCAACACCCATCTTTGCCAAAAGCGATGTTACTTCCTGCACTTTATCCAGCATTGTAAATGGTAAATTGAACGTACATAAAGCTGAGTATTAGGCGCTTTTTGCCTTGTCTATTTAGCTTTCGATCTCACTGGTTCATCGCTTCTACCACTGCTGAATTTTAGCATAAGTAGCACGCTCATATACCAAAGTAAATAGCTGCAAACATATTCCAGGAATATTTACTGCGCATAAATAATGAGCATAATAGACTTCTAAGGGCAGCAACAATGGCAGCGGTAGGGACAGTTGGGCTACAAGCTATGCTTGAGGAGACTCGGATTCTGGAGCGCTTTGACTTGCCTCTCGACTCAGTCAAAAACGAGCTCGAAGTGGGTCGTGAACGAATGATTTAGAGTAATTAAAGAGAACTGGATCACTAAAAGGGCGACAGAGCATCCAATGCAAAGAAGTTGATGTCTCGACTGTCAGCGAGTAGAATAATTAACAGATTACAAGTTGTGTTCGTCCTTTGCTGTATTTTTGTAGGGACTAGCTGTTTGGCGGGTGGCAATTAAAGTTATTGAGGAAGAGCTGAACAAACCGAGCATGTTGGTTGATTATTCCACGGTGTCGAAGCAATTTTCATGGCCTTTCAACTGCTTGATTCAGGAGGTCGACCGCTAATTTCTACCCACTTTATTATTTGCACTCCGAGGTGGCTTAATAATTTGTCCTGTGGCCTAAAAGGAGGGGATGACTATGGAACGGATGATGTCAAGAAGTGCATTCTTGTGAGTTCACATACCTATGTGATCTTTGGTCGTTGGATTGACTCGCATAGTGATTGCTGAAAGCCCTAGCCTTCGTAGTTAGGTAATTCTAAAAAAATTGCATATTTAATTGAAGATGCAACAACTTGCACAAATCCCGTCGGAAAGGTGCAGCCTCACTAAATTCAGTGGTTTGGTAGTTTTTGTCACTTATTAATTTGTTCACGCTTTGTTGCATACTTCGCAAATGACTCACTTATAAATCAGTGCTGTTGATGGATTCCACTTAGTGTCACACATTTGTGAGCGGTGTTAAAACTCGGTTTGCTGCGACTGTAGTTATGCCTTACCGTATTACGCACACACGTGTACTTGGTGCTGGATAAAGGCATTCAGCGGTAGCCAGCAGCCTGTGGTGATTGATGCCGTCAGATATTATGGTGGTTCTTGAGCTATTTCCCCTCCAAATTCGGTTGCTAAAATGCTTAAAAGAAAGTTGGACACTAGGTTCGAGCAGTAGCTGTGGAGATTAATCGTGTCAGAAACACGGATGCTTGATTCGCCAGGGCTTACTGTACAGCCTCAGTGGACAATTGCTCTGGATCAAAATTCAATTTTGGCATTCACGCTTTTGCATTTTATCCCTCCTGCAAAACATTCCAATGGTATTCGCTGGCGCTCGTAGCGCTGACAAGTTCGTTCCACTTAATCAAGCGCTTATTAAACAGTAAGCGCAATTCCTTTTCAGGTGTGATAGCTGCAGTCCTTTCCTGCTTACACTGAATGGCGATTATTCGCACAACATAACGCATTATTATCCCTGCTGAGGACACCTGATAGAATGTAATATAATAAACCTTGAAAACACGTGTAAAGAGTTTTGTCCTTGCCTATTCTTCAGCCCAGGCTTGTGCAGTTTGGGCATGCGACCCATCGGCCTGCAGTTTGCCATACCAATTGAAATTTTGAACAAATAGCCCACGCTAAGGCAAATCGCAATAAACCACAGGGTTTTAATATGTCTGGCTACAACAGACTAACTCACCAATCATAATATGCATGCATATGCAACCATGTGCCGCAAAACTCACAAATATATCTCAACACCTTGCTTCTTGTGCCCACTTGCCCTTACCCACCAGCTCTCCATTTCTCCTAGTGCATTCTTTGCGACTTACTTGAAATTGTCGCGGTGTCACACTTTGGTCTCTAAGTTACTTTCCCTAAGCTAAAACATTTGTATTTAGCTGCGCGAGCACCTTCAGTCCCTTATGGGGGCGCGTTTAGTGAACTGAAAGGACCTTAGCGGTTCGCAGGAACGTCAACTCGGTCATAGCATAAAGTCGAAGCGGTATGTGTGCCTGGGCTGTTTAAAATATCTCAAACTGATGAGTAGATACACCACAATGTATATGTTCCTTAAACACTCAAAGCAGTTTTGTGCAGGCGACAGTCATTACCTCTAACCGAAATGGAGAAAAGTAAAAAGCCTCTTGGCAATGCTTTCGGCTGAGGAGGTCCATAGTCGTCAAGCAAATAGCAACTACGCTGATACTTGTTTGTGCAATTTCATTGCGAGGAAAGCTTGAGTGTTTTGCAAAATGCTTTTGCGGATTTAACCACACAGTCACCGTCTCCAGTCGCATGAGCACTTACATCTGTTCATGGCTAAAGTGCTAAACTGAGACCGAAGCGGAACAGTTAGTCTTTTAATGTAACTTCATTGCAGGCATGTGGGCATCTTTAAATGCAGTGAATGCAAAACGAAGGGCTATTTCGGCTAGGTAAACTCATAGATCCCAACCATAATCACTAAACACACTAAGGTTCATGCACTTCTACAGTGAAGAAAGCCCAAATATATCCGCCAGACTGCGCAATTTTACCAATCGCAAACATAAGGTTACTTGCTTTATTCATGTTGAAGATGAACATCTGGATCACTTCACATGGCACCAATAGGAGTATGCAAGCTCCAAATTTGTAGGAGTTTAACGTGGGCAACAAACCTACACCCACGCATTGTTGGCACAAGCATGTTGGTATCAGAGGTCTTCCGTGTATAGCTGTGAATAGAGGTTTGCACAATCAACCAGCTATGCGGACAAGGTCAAGCTGAAGGGCATATAAATGCACAAAAGGCATTTGACTAAGCAATGAGCGTATGAGATGCTGAGAAACGTCATCTTTCTTATTGCTGTTGCTTACTGCTCGGTTACGAGTTCATTCCTCCATTTTGACTTCATTTCCCACCAAGTTGATTTCTGTGTGCTATAACCCAATGCATTTACTGGTGCTGTCCAGCTTTCAAAACTGGACTGTTTCGGTGCGCATTACAAACAAAGTAGGGTCGGTGTTTAATTCGTTTTAACAAGCTGGGTCAATCAACTGATGTGAATCCAAATTCAGCACACTGATATGCAAGATGGTCCTTATGATACAAAGCATATCTACACACAGGACCCTTTCTGATGCAGTGATTCGGTGAAGGTGAAATGGCAACATGACAGCCGCATACAACCTCAAGTCACCGCAGCCAGTGTGAATGGGTGAAGGCTAAGCGGAGTGCGACCATGATCTTTACTGCTTGGCTGAAAGCTTTGAGGCCGCACATTTATCATAAATTCCTTCTGGCAACTCACTTAAAGCACTAAATTTTTGAAGCGGAGATTCCCAGCAATTTACAATTGGCGTACGTACGTAAGGAAGCATGGATTCTACTTCGTGAATGGCTTATGGACATAAGTGAAAACATCCTGGTGCTAGCAGAAACTAGGCTTACACACGATGCATTTGCTAGATTTCAGAAGACCACCATTTCATCCTTCATGGTGCCGAATAAAGCAGGTGGAAAGTAAACAAGAATTTCGTTAGAGAAGGGTTAAACAAAAGAATGGATGTACCGTGGATCAGCATTGAGACAAGCTATGAACAGTCACATAAGTGGACCGGCCATTGTACCTTACAAGCTGTGTGATACAAATTGGCACGATGTTAACTAAATTAAAAGGACAAGTGTTGATAAAACTCTGTTCGAGTGGTTGGCTTTTGACCCAATCTTAGGAATCACTTACTCCGGCTTTCTTGTGCAAACTTAATTTTATCACAAAAGCACAACGACGCTGTGTTGAATTTACTATTTGCCTACTAGCTGCATAAGTCAATGCACTTCGTAACCTAGTAAAGTGGCGTTATTTTAGTGGCCTTATTGTGAGTCGAAGAGCAGGCCCTACACTCTGGTAAGACAATGTAGGAATGTGGAGACTTGAGTCTGCAAACTCTTACCATTTATACTGATGTAACACAGATTTCAGACAGCAAACGTCTTTATCCAGTTGTAAAATGGGAATTTGAAGAAGGCCAACAAGTTACTCTGCGACAGATATCAGTTTCTTAAATAACACCAAGTTTAGACTTGGTACCAGTGGTTTTTACTGTGTTATTATGCAAATGCTGCCTAAAAGATGAAATGGGGTCATGGATGTGTACAAAGGGCCTTGCTTGTAGTAAACAAGTGTGAGGTAGATTCACCAATTTCTGCAACCATCAGAGTAATCACGCTGGCTCTTGTATCCTTAAACCATGTCCAGTTCACTTAGTGCAGACTCAAGTTCAGCTACTTGAAAATTATATGAGTGAGAGTGGTGCCGCACCCGTCGCCAGTAATCTGAAATGGCAAACATGTCACAGAAACATCAGCTCATTGATTCTCGATGTAGCCGTGGGGAAGAAGAGGTGAATAAGCAAAGTGCTCTACTAAAGGCAACGCAGGAGTATGTACCCTTTTTAAGGATGGTATAAACGTCGATGGCTGGCTCTGGATAAAACAGCTTAGCCTCTCAAGCCTTATTGCCATCCGTAAGAAACGCTGGGATTTCCTACAACTCCGACATTTACCAATGATGTGGAAGCCGGTGAGAATGAGGAGGAATACGCTGTTGCGAGGTGGTGGATAGACATCAGCAAAGCCGGATTATTAGCAGCCACCTAGAGGTGTAACATCTCCTTTGCTGAAGAAAGCAAGCCATCTGATTAAAATGAATGTTAGACGCGAGATTTAAAGTCATCATTGTCGTCATGGACCAATTCGATGGTGCTAGCAAAGGAAAGCTAAAATACCCTTCAATTGTGCATCGATTATGTGAAGTTGAATGCTAAAATAAGATAAATGGATTTCCGTTATTCCACACAAACGCCTCGTTAGACTGCAGGCATGTGTCCAAGTGGCTCTCCACCCTAAACTCAAAATCAACTTACAAACAATTGAAATCGTTAGGGAACAGACAAGGGGAAAACAGCATTTGCAGTGTCAAAGAGTGTTTATGAATTTCAGATAATGCGCTTCCGGCACTTTAACGCTTCGACCACCACCCGACGTTTGATGCCGACAGCATTGAATGTAATCCATAATCCACTTTAATGGCGTTCTCGTCTATGGCAAGGACGCCTGACAACATTAAGCCAGGTTGAAACTAATGTTAGATCGCCTTAGGCACGCAGGACTGACTTTGAAACCCAAAGAAATGACGTTTCCTCCAACGCCCTCCCACCTACTGGAGCGTGAAATCTGGTCAGATGGAATGACGGTCACCAAAGTCCGTACAGGACTGGTGCGGATATGGCCAACACCAACAAATCAGGTGGAGTTCCACTGTTTACCTTGTTCGAAAAAATGCTCGAACGACTCGCTGAATATTTGCTGGGATCGTTATTGCTCATTCTCACGCTACTCTCCTCAAGTGCAACATCATTAGTACTAGCAAATGACATGCAGGCGAAGGAGAGAATAAGTGAATTTAATTTCACAAAAAAAGGCATACACAGACGTCGATAAAGTAGAATCCAAAGCTAGCAGGATTGTTGCCTTGGCTAGAGCTGGCAATACGATCTTGCATCTGGTCTCTCAAAGCTCATTTACTCTGCACTGATTCCTAAGTTCCTCGATCAATGCCTAGGCATCACATTTGATTTGAGTCGCCGACGTGTTCGTCTACGCGGCTGATACGTTGACTCCATAAAGTAAAGTGAGCTCTGTATTGACAAACTAATGAGTAGAGCAAATTGTTTGCTCTATTCTGCTGCAGTAATTCGTACGGCTGTAAGATGTTTAGTTGTCGCGACTGTGGGTGAAAGTAATGAATGGATAGTTGCAACGCCTGATCTGGTGGCATACCAAAAATTTGGCGTGCAACTTTTGTTATGCGATGCGGGAAGGACAAGACTTCTCATCCGACACATTTTAAAGGCAGAGGTAGAAACATGTTTTGAGTTGCGTAAGGTACGTTCTAGGCTCGCGGTGCCAATGGATTTTCTGCCCTTGCGATGCATCCTACATCTTCTATAATCATAATCGTTGTAGCATTGACTGTAAACGAGCATTAAATACTTTGGCAACTAGGCTTCCGAGATCTCGGTGATTACTTCTTCAATAGCGGCCACGTCATTAGTGCCTAAGCAAAACGAAATTACATGCAACACTAGGCGTTGAACGTATTGTTAGGCTATGTGTGTTGGAGAGATATTAGCAACCAAGTACTCCAATACACTGCATTTAAATTTTGTCAATACAGGGGCGATGCCGCTCTCTAAACGTACTTAACAATCTACATCCACTTTCCTTCCCATGCACAAATCGAGGTTAAGCTAAATGCTGTTCTCATTCCCACAACAGATTAACAGGCTCATCATTAGTGGGTTTCAAACGTCTAGCACCGCTTCCACGCATCGGAGTTAAGCTAGTTAATATCGGTGGCGCTGCAACACAGCAGATGTCCTACATTAAGAAGCACAAATAGGTTGGGCGATGATGCGGAATTTGCTAAATTATTGCCTCGGAATTGTAAAATTTCTGTCAGGAGGATATTATAGGAATACGGACCAGGAGCACCATCGTCTCCAGGCCATACTCACACAATTATGCAGAGTAAGGAACGAGCGCTCCCCAAGACGTAGTAGTCATGATGAAGCGTACTTCACGAGTGCAGTGATCCACCACCCAATCATGTCGATCAAATGGCGGTTCGCGACCCAACCAGTGCCAAATGCACGTCTAAGAAGAGTAGTTCTCGACATCACGGACAAATCGCCGCTGTCGAGGTGGCTGACATTTACGACAATGTGGCTTTTCGCATTTGAGTGCCTCAATCCACGCAACCTCATTGCTGGCATTGTGAATACGCACAATGTTTTCCATATTCTCCGCACCGATCTCGTCGTCATGCCAGCGTCAGCTCTTCCGCAGCATTGCGTTTCAGGGCATTTAGGTAGAGCGGTAGACCCAGTTCGTTTCCTTTCCCTCTTTCCCCTTTGCATTTGGAATGCTGGACGCCGCTCACGCAGTCGAGAGCGGAATCAGTGGACCCGGGCTGGGATTCCGATTTTTGCCTGAAATCTGCATGGAATATCTCAATTCGCTTATCCAATAATGCCGCACGACGAAGTAAGCAAAATATCTACAGCTATACCATGTTCGATAGGCTTGATGTGTAATCAGTTTTACTGCCTATCGCATACGCTAACGTTGGAGACGAATCTTAATTTTGATTTGTAAAGACCGCCGTCAGAATTCGCCACTTTGATGGGGCCAAAATGGGAGAATTATTGGTAGACAACCACACCACTTTCGACGGCTTGTCAGTAAGGGATTTGGGGCAAAGCGATGCGCAGCAATCGACCTCAATTTTAAAAACGGTGGATGTCGGCATACGCGGTGCCCTGTTGCAAGACCTCATTTGATCTCCAGTCAGTGCGATCCTCATCTCCAATGCAGATTAGGAATGGAAGGGAACTGCGAATACTGTATGCTTGCCTTGACGTATTTGTGACATTTGCACAGATCCCTTTCCTACATGGAAGAGCCTTAGAATGCTACGGTTGAGGATTCGTAAATAAGCGTTAGATCGCCAACACCTTTACGCTGGTCAGCGAGAGAAGCTGACCAAAGGTGATCAGTGCGCCTAAGTCTAGAAAAAAGATACTGGTTCGAGGGTTACTGTTATATTTGGGCGTGCCAAACTTTGGCGTAGCCTACAATGCATGCTCCCAGTCATCTAGTTCAGCTAAAGAGTGATAATGCTAGTTCTTCACAGAACTTTGGACAGTTGCGATTAACTCTGGCTAGTAAGAGAGTAAATAGGTGCCTGCCAAGTCCACTGTGGAATATGTTCTATACCATAAAGACTTCCCGCCTTGTCGATAGCTCTAGATAAGTCTTAGGGAGAGGTGCGGGAGTGAGGTTGAAGATGCACTACTTTCTGTTAGAATTGATAGCCGCGTTGTTTGATGGAATCGATTATGCAGACATGTATGCCTAAGCCATTTTAACTGGCACAAACAGTCGACGGCCTGTTTCCGCGCCTTTCAGCTCTGTCGAATACTGACTGACTGAATTTTCCTAAAAAGAAGAGGCTCGAGGAACGTGTACTGTCGCAGCACCACTAATCCACGCGATGCTGATAACCTTTCCCACTGGACTCTGAGATGATATGTCTTCGTTACTAAACTATGCTTAGCAGCAGTTGATTTGGCATTCGCTGATGCAAGGTCGCAAACGGACGAAGATCACAAAAGGGGACTTTGGGGCATCCAACTCACACTAACAGTCTCATCTTGCAAAGAGGGGCATTTGCTTGTCCGCAACATGCTGGGGTCCTTTGGGTACTACATTAGAAGTTCCGATGAACGCAGTGGCCAAAGCGTGAAACGCAATGTGGTCAGGAGTGACATCGTCTAGCCACTGTCGCAAGGCCACGAGAGCCTCATTGACATTTCCGCGTGGTGGACTCAACATCAAGTGGACTTTATTCACTTTTACAATCCGCCATATGCGGCTGCCGTATTAAAGGCCATAGTAGAGTTTGTGGGATGCATCCCAGCGTCTCTTCACAGCCTTTTGTGCACCACGCATTTCGTTCCGCGTGATATAGGGTCATTATAAACTGCAGAGAAGCCAATTGTCAGAATAGGTGAAGAATAAACTAATACAAGGTATTACACCTAGTGGAATTCGTGGCAAATTCAGTGCTGAACTCATGCTATTCCCTAAATAAATACTTCAACACTGGCTTGATGTGGCAGCAGCTCTCTCTCGTGCTGTCTCGAAACATTCCTAGTGACTGAAGGTGACGGGAGAGCACGCGAATGAGTTTGCCAAATGGACCAGACGCATCGCCTCCCCACGGTGCAACTGATGGTATGCGGAGATGGTGTTGAATGACTTCACCTACCACTGAAATGTTATCAAATAAAACCACGAGGTGGAGTCCATATTGCCCTTTCCATGAGAAAGGGAACGTCTCTCCGCTCGTCGCTTAATGTACAACGCTTGCGCATCAAAACTTCTCGTGGTACCCGCGGAAGAGAGACGCACAAATGGGATGGATGGGCTGAGCAGGCATGAGGTAAATACTACTTGATCTAAAGCACCCCGTAGGAGTGAGTACAATGCTCTGCTCATACTACAAGGACATGTACACATTTACCTGCTGCTACCCAACTAGAAGTTTTTTTTCGTCACAAATACTGGTTCGCGTAATGCATGCAAGTGAAATCAAAGAATGTTTCATGTTACAGAGCTGTTATGAGTAGCCACCCAACTAACTAGGTGGAGCCTGACAGTGTTTATGGAAGCTAGACTGGCGCAGACGTAAGACAACGTAATTCGACTTTGCTGTGCCCACACTTACACGGTCACCTAAGCTGGGCCATTTCCAATTCCCTTCAATGACTCGCAGAAGGCCACTCGCAATGTTCGCCTTGCTACCACACCAGCCACATTGCGTATTGGTGGCGTCTCGGAGCAAGATCACATTGGATCCATTTGCCTCGGTGATTGGAACCAATCCCTCGACAAAAGGTGGAGCATGGCATGGCAACACATGATGCACACTCGTGATACAGACGGACCATAAAGCCAATAGCTACAATGGAATCACCTGCATCTGTGTGCACTGACCGTGACAGTGATTGAAGCATGCCGTTGCTTTCTGCACCCGTAAATTCTACACCTCACTCATGGTTGCTTTCACCATACGGTTAAGCAATGTGCTAGAATAACGAAGTCACACGGTGAAGCACCGAGCGCTATCAATTTCACACATTTGGAAATTACGAGACTTGCGCCAGATATCCTTCTAGGCAATAGCCACAAAACTTGTACTGAATTTTGTACATGATATCACGCAATCTTGGGGGAAATACACGGGGCTGAGGGGACACAAACTGTGGAGGAAGATGACTGCACTGCAAAAGGCAGGGGTAACCAACTTAGTGCATGTGCACCTTAACCTAGCAAAAAATTAAGGCATGTGGTTGGTTGAACTCGAACAACTTCCACTTGTTTGCTAAGTGTGAACATAGAATCAAGTCTCGTCAGGACAAGGCAGCACTCGTCTTTCGATGGTGGCTGAGGATTTAGCGCACTTTGCTTAAGCATCTTCAAGCATGACACACTCCAATTTCTAGTCAAATCACTCCCAGAAATGGCTTTTGTAATTCACACGTATCTAATAACCCCTAAACCTTTCACTTTCGACCGTCGTCATACACGATACACTCCGTTTTCTAGTCGCGTCAGGCCTGAATAACCAACAATTGTGTGAGTAGATGGACGAATATTGTGTCAGTTAGTGCACCACTGGTAAAGTCGTGCCAATCAAAGCATTGTGAACAAGCACGAGAGAACGGGCTATACTGCAGGTTCATTGACCCAGTTGCCCAGTCGGTAGATGCAAGTTCTGGTTGTGCCAACACTGTCACCATTCAAGTAGTCCATCTTCCCTTTTAGATTTGCGCATATGTGCGCTCGCCCAACTAAAATATTTAAGGAGCATCGATGCCCAAACATTGGTGCGTTCACACTCTGCAATACTATGGTAACTGCTTACGTGATGGTTTGTGAACTATCTGGTTAAGTTCTAAGCTCACAAGTGCTGGCGGTAGGGGCTAAGGGAACTGTCGAACGCAAGGCTTCATCATTGACTAAAACTTGCAGTCGCTTGTCCGATTAATGTGCTTTTGTCAATTGTCTCTGCCGCAACAGAAGGGTCTGAATTTGGCTTGCCGCCTGTAAGATTCGTAGAGCTAAATTTTGCACAAATATCTTAATGCTCTGACCATCATTAACGGCTATTCATCCTAGCCAATGCTCATAAAGCATCACTATGGCGTCATCAAAATGTGTCTAGCGTCTGTGCGGTAGGACATGTTATTGAGCAGAAGTACAGCAATAACTAACTTTAGTGTCTGCGCAACCAAATTAAAAAGTTTTGCGCAACCAAGTCATCGCACATGTTTTGAAGTGACATCGCTTTCTAGTCAGTGTTGGTCAACCACAATTTTACCGCATAAATGTTTTAGCAGCATTTAAAGTTTCTAAATTTTCTTAAATCATAAAACCATTTCAAATGCAAATTCGTCCACAATGTATATGTTTTGCACATTAATGATCGATTCGCTACCACGATTTCGAATGTGCGTTGCCAGCATACACATCATTTAAAAGAATTTGTTGGTTACAATAAAAGATTTGTCTGCTTGTAAGACCTTCCTTCTTTTGTCAGTAATCTCTCATTAAGGATTTTGGTAGAAATCAGGTTCTCCTTGTTTTAATGCTTCGCTAAACACTTTCAAAGGGATCGTTGCATTCTCTTCACTAGCCATATTGCGTTTTACAGAGTTGTCGTCGAACCCGCTTTTGTCGTATGTTCTCTGAGGATGTCCGTTAAGTTAATGACGGCCGACGAATTTGTCTTTGATGTAGATCTAGAGATTGCCAGACAATCCGTGCTGATTAGAGGCATCTTGGATGGTGCGTCCTTTTGTCTGCAATGTTGGACGTTTATGCTCAGGGATGCATATTTCCTGTCCTTATTCTTGGCCACCCTTCTTACTTGCTCTGCCCTTTTGATTCTCATATCTGCTGCTTACTTAACTAGACTTGCATATCTTTCATGGCAAAAGCATGACTTAAGTGAATTACGTGTCGTTATAGCCGCCGATTTCTCTATGCTTATTCCTTTACGTAACCTCTTTAGGGTTTGATCAGAAACGCAAATGAACATTCAAGCTGTTCATTTTTTATTGTCTCTGTTGATTCCATTGGTAGATTTCGGAGCTGAGGCTGCAGAGGATGATGAACCGATCCTTTTGCAAGAAGTGAATGCGGATATTTTGATTAGGGTTCTACAGTGGTGTACGCATCACATAGACGATGCTCCTCACCAGGACCGGGATGGAAATGGGGAAATTCCAACGGATGGCTTATCTGGCTGGGATCAAGAGTTTCTCCAAGTTGATCAAGACACTCTGTTTGAACTCTGTATAGCAGCTGGATACCTTCAAATAGAAGGCCTTATTGAAGCGTGCTGTAAATCTATCGCCAACATGATCAAAGGCAAGACAGTGGAGGAGCTTCGCAAGATGTTTAATGTTAGGTCGGACTCAACTCCTCAGGAGGAAGAGCAGGTAACTTGGACGAGTTGATATTGTCAGGCTCAATTGGTGTCCCGTTAGATTCTACACGCGGCTCGTGCTGTGGCTAAGCAACCGTATTTTGCCATTTTAGGTTTCCAATGAGAATGAGCGGTGTGAGGAAAAATGAATGCACATGCGTTTTGCAGCCCGCTGTCATTATTATTGGTTCAGATGCTGTTCCCGCTTGGCTATGAATTATACTTAGTCGTTATTATTGCTAATCCTTTCGATTGTAATGACTCTTGTGCTTTTAGTTCAACCTAGTGTTGATTGCTAGACGACTCGAAAGTTATTGCAGTTTATGTGCAAGTGTCTCCAGCGGCATACGTCGGCGCATAGAAGCCTGTCTGTTGAACGCGATGAACTTAGAGCTTTTCCGCTTCACTAAGTGGAGCTGGGTTCTAGACCTGTGGTGATTAAGTGATAGCATAAGGCACTGCTCATTTGGCAATGCTTCGGTATCAGTTATGGGTCGTTCTAAGGCAATTTATTGCTTTTACCGACCTGAGTCTTGGTCATGCAGTGGTGCTACTAATGATAATTCACTTATTTTCTCTGGTGAGCATGAGTGGCTTTCAGTGACCCACTACGTCTGCTGGACAGCAGACGGGGTCGACAAGAATGAAGTCCTTACAAGAGTCTAAAAATGAGGACCGGTATCTGTCTAACCGGAACAACCTAAGAATGCGTCGTAGGCAGCTGCATTTTTCCGTTGCTTGTGCAATGAACATAACCATATCTAGTACTAATACTAGCCGATGAAAATGTAATCGAAGCTAAGTTGTCCAGAGCTGGAGTTTACATCTGAAGTTTGCATACGTGACGTGTGGTCAGCGTAGCTCGTGTTAAGCCCCAGCTAGGAGAATTTCGCCACAAAATTGACCCTAGATGGTGAAGAGACATCAACACCGTCTCTAAGACAGCTCAGTCAACCACACTTTCATGCCCTAATTATGTTATGTAAATGTGAATGGCGATGTGCTTACCTTAGTGAGCATTCATACAACATTCTAGCAAAGCTAAACTCATTGGTTCTTGCGATTACTGAAGTGAGGGGAAAGTATTGAGGCCGCTCTGATAAGTGGTGTTGGCCTTCGTTGTTGTTGTTGCTGTTGTTAATGGTGTTGTCGAGGAGTAGAGGGAGAGGAAAATTTTGCGTCGCTTTGAGTAAAAGCTATTGGTAATACTAGTGTTTCTACGTGTGTGAAAATAGGAATGAGAGCAGGAGAATGAGGAATGTAGACACGTACAATGAGGGAAACGATGCATGGATACAGTAAATAAAAGCAATAAATGACGGTCAAAGTATGTGGAGAAGAGAAGGATAATAAGAAGGGAAGAAAGAGGGACTTCTAGTTATGTGTGCATGTATTGATAAATGAGAAATGTACTAAAGGTGGGTGGTGAATGAGAGAGATGCAGAGGGAGGGAGAGAATGTCCGGTGATGACGTGGATTGAGAGACCGTGTACTAGATTGAATAATCGAATGAATGAATGCAGGTTGACTGTGAAATTCAATGCAAGAAAGGGGGAAGGTAACAATAAATGGAGGGGAAGAAAAGTAGCATCCTCTTAATTGGAAGTGGCGACAGTTGGGATGACGAGTAGTTGCACAAGGGTAAGCTTGTGGGTGGGAAAAGGAGGCGAGAGGGTGAGAATGAATTGGAAGAAGCAGATGCGAGGCAGCTGAAGGGATGTGAGTAGGCGGCGGAGGGGAGATAGAGGACTAGTATTGGAAGGAGGAAAGAGTGAGCGTAGTGCAGTGTGTTGGATACAATAAGGAAAAATGATTAATGCTGAAGAGAGCTCATTGAGGACCATCCGATGAACAAGGTGGTAATGGGGGCATATAAAGTTAGAAAGATTGTCCACCTTTACAAAAGCAAGCTTCTCGCTCGTTTCACTTCCGTCACCGCAGTGATGTGGTAGCGTGTACAGGACTAGCCGGGGAGATGTGTACATATTCGCCCAGCATTGTTCGCCTTCCTGCAGTGTCCTTAATTTTGCGGCGACTTGTACGCATGGCATATCAACGGCCCCGATGTGCTCAATGGTCAGACCACAAAGCTTACTGGCAATGTTAGTTGCAGAGGAATGATGGTCCACCAAATCCGGTAACTCGAGTGTTCTGGTTGCCGCCACCACCAAGTAGGAGCGGATCACGGAAGCATCTGAGTTGTGAAAATGATCGACTTGTGCCCACAGGTTTAATGCGCATTTTAGAAGTATCGCAAACGCAGGTCGACAGGAAGGTGCTCGCAGTTGTTGCATTTGCTTGACGCCTCAGATGTGTCTCATCAACTGGCGAAAGAAGATTATGCAAAGCATCCACTTTGCCATCGCGCTTGCCTCGTGGCTTTCCTTCGGGAGGAATGCTGCCTCGATGCCTCGAAGTTTATCCGCTCACCCAACTCGAATAGACTCCGTTGGAAAAAGCTTTGCCTAAAGCAGAAGCAGAGCCTGCCCACGAACTCATTCACACCAGTTCTTTCCTCGATGGTTGGATTTAGTCCTAGCTTTGTCACTGTGGCATCGTTTTAACTTGAGGAGTCAGGCGAGCTGGAAGAATTGGCCCTTGGTTAGGCGTAAGCGGTGGTACAGACAGAGTGGCGAGTCACTGGGCAGTGTGAGATCATTATCAAATGTGCTTACACCAAATGCGATACCAAATAAGGGCTCTGTTTAAAGAATGGCATAAAATTGCAAATTGCGAATTGCGGAAGCAGTAGGAAGTTGAATCAAATGTGTACTTAGTGGTAACTCTTAAGCACAAGTGGGTCACATCTGCCAGGGTGCTATGCTGTGCTTGCGTAAAGTTCACGCTCTGCTCGGGCTGCCAGTACTAGCCTCTCGGGTATTCTAAATTGGCACGACAAAGCAGTCTGCCATTGATGCAAGACTTTGTTAAGAGCAATAAATAGATCTGGTGGTGCTAAGGGAAGGAACACAATGCCTGCAATTTAATAGGCTGATATCCATGCGCATCTTACAGCCGTTCCTTCAACACAACGCTCCTGCACGCCAACACTATTTGATGATGCGTTGAGGCACTGCTTTGTCACACAATCTTCCGCCCAAGTGATTCACTCTCTGCGCATCACCTCTACATGTGCCATCTACATCTCGACGCATCCCACAAGCAGACGCATCACAAGATTGTGCATCTTGTTGCGAATTCCGCATAAAACTGACGCCCTCATCTCCCTCTCCTTTTGTCATCAACTCCTTATATGGCGCTCATTCGCTGAATAGCAAACGACCATGCTTTGTTTACCAGCCGAAAAGCATTTTGAGTTGTGTGAGTGCTTCGTGAGCACTTCATTTTAACGTAGCTTTGCGACAGCTTTTGCAAAATACAAATAAATAACTAGCAATATGTCATCAAATTTACTGGCTGATGTGCAGCAACACTGTTTGATGTAGAAGCTGCCCTCACTCACTCCAGAACTGCCATCTCTACCACCCTGAAACGCTCTGCTTCCTCATAGCACAGGGCTGGGAACTGCCATAACAGCTGCGAAAAGGCGGACGACAGGGTCATCCCACCTCCTGTTAGTCGTGAGCCAGCACCTAGCCAAGCAGCCAAGCGCTCATTCACAGCTGTGCCCTTTAATGCACAGTTTGTTTTCACCAGTCCCAACAGGCTCCTTCTCTTGTCTGCTCTCTTAAGCGGTGAAACTTTATATTTGACTGTTTTCTTGTTCAGAACGTGGTGTGATTGCAAGTTGTGGTCACGCTTCCCACATGCTTTCGCACATATTACCAGCTCTTGCCATTGGGGGGACTATGTGCGACGTAGTTCTATGCATGCCCATTAAATCAGTCACGGCTTGTGCATTCACGACATTCATTTGCTCCCGCTTATTAGTCATCGCCTGGGGTCTATGTTCTGCCTCATCGATTGGAACAAGGATTGTGATCAGTGCAAAGTCTTTGCGATTCAATGCTTGTGCGAGTGTCGTGTATTGTGATGGAGATAGTTTGCCACTCTTCCGTCTGCAAACTGCATGGCTGTTCCCTCATGTCGCTCTGCATGCCACATTTGAGCGGTGCGTCCTCCTTAACAGTTTGTGTTCAGCCTGACAAAACATGAGGTAAGCAGGTGCGTTGAGTTGTGCAAGCTTGATTGAAGGAGTAAATGAGCTGGCTGAGAGACCACAATGCATGCTGCTACATGGGGACGGAACCTGTGAGCCATAAATGTTGACCCGGCTGCGATGCCGCCTTTAAGGCCTAAGAAGCCACGGAGATACACAGCCATGTGACTGGACAGCATTGACCAGATGAACGCCAGCTTAATGAGGACCTCGTCCACCTCCATCCACCCAACGTGGCGTGTCCATTAGTGAGGAGGACATTGCAGTTTGTCTACTATTTCACTGCAAAGTGTTTTACAATGCTTTGCATTGGCACATGTCTGATGTTCGGATGGTTGCAAGGGCGGTCCTGAGATGCCACGGTGAGTGATTGTGGAGCAGGTGGAGATTGCTACTTCGAGTGCGGCAATCCTGAGATGGCAGACATGTCAAAACCAGCAAATCGTCTGTGGAGTGTGGTCAACTGCGCAAGTCCTAAAATCACTTCAGGCGAATGACACTTTACTGCATGGTGGTAGTATAGACTGAAATCCGGTTTGGAAGCAGCTGCGAATTACATGAGGGTGTCGTAGTTAGGAGACAGCAGTAATTTGTGGAAGGCAATTTCATGCAAGCCACTTACCTATGAGTAGTTACACGAATCCTTCATAACTATCGACTGCGATAGAGACGCAAGAACAGGCAGAGGATAAAATAATGATCGAATGCCGAAGAGGACTGCGAGAATACTGTAAGGCACGATGCCTGCACATCACTCCCCATCTCCGACCAACCGCCTTGCCCTGCATTCTGCATGGCATAGGTCGGTGTTAAGAATGCCAGGTGAAGCAATCGATTTGTGCCACATCCTTACGTTGTCATCTGGTTTGGTGTGTGAACGGCAGTGATGTTGTTGCTCCCCAAGTTTACACACAATATTCACTAGTCCGAGTGAGAAGACCTGCGTTTAGTGTGTAAGCGGTGAATCCGAGGCAAAAATGGAAGACTAGAGGACCAAATTTCGATGTCGCAGTCTAGTGCTTCCTCAGACCGTTCACATGTCTTTGTTTAATTCCACTCATCCAGGCATGCATCACAACTGCCTCCGCAATCCAACACATTCCTCAAACAAAGCCATTTCGTTGGTATCACAATTGGTGAGGGCACTTGCGGAACTGGTCGCACACTCTGCCAGCCTCATTAATTACACCTGACCAGAGGCCAGTTCTTTTAACACGTCCAATTCCCCCAACTAGCAGTAAAGCTACGATGACAAGGCTAAAATTAAATTCATCAGTTAAGAAGAGCGCTAGCAGGGGCGAGTTCGTGTGGAGGCTTTGCTTCTGCTTCAAACAAAGCGTATCCCAATGCCGTATGTGCTATCATGATGCGCGAAATTTCTAAAAACATAAAAGCATTGCTTCTGGCAAGAGTGGAGCAGTGCGCGTTACGTGCAGGGCCTTCGTCCGTCGGTCACCTCAGTTCTGTGCAGTGGAATTAGCGAGCAAAATGTCACAGTGAGGTGGATGGGGAGAACGTGGTTGTCCACCACTTTACCTATCATATGTTGTGCCTACGGCCATATGAGAGTTTGGAATACTGGCGGCAGTGTGTTTTAGGTCAACACCGATGTGAGAGACCCGACTATCTCCATATCGCCAGCTAACGCTTTTAATCACAGCCTTTGCCATATTGATGCCCACATTCGTGGAGAACATAGTTGTTGTAGCAACAGCACAACTGCTAAGTGTTTGCATTTGAATCGGTATAGGGTGAATAGGTGAGTGGGGAAAGGCAATGGCTTCCCAAATTACCAGCGCCTGAAATTTGCCTCTGAAGCCCAGTGTAGCATTGCACATCGCAACTCAGATTGTGCCACGGATATGTGTTGGCGTATTGCTGCTGGTGGCCAGACCCCAATAGCATTTTGGAGCATATCCTTACATGTAAAGGCAAACTGACGTCCCTCTTACATTCAGTGAATTACCATGCTCACTCTATTCTGCTCTCATCCGCACTCATCTCCCCCCACCTCCTCCCTACCTCCCTCCACCAGAGCACAACATGACGGTCTAACGTCACTAATTTCATTGTAACTTGGATGAGCTGATTGTGTGCATGCTGCTTGCTCTCAGCCTCATTGTGTGAACCACAGCCACACCATGGACCTCACAGCGAAGCCACTGACAATACAGCTGGGTTGTTCTGCTCTTCTGGTGCATCGCGGCCTGCATGTAGGGGAAATCACTTCTCAGTGTACCTTCTCATTGCACACCAGCTGGCAATCAAACGTGATCACTATGTCCAACTAGTGGTGATGATGGAGACAATACCTCCACATCAGCATCGCCACCGTTGTCCTCCCCAATCCCGCCTTCTAACATTGTTGCAGACTACAAGGAGACGTTCAAATGGCACGACCTGGGTAAAATTAAGTCACACGAGGCTACTTGTATTAATTTACTTAAAGCCCAATCTGTGGTATTGTACAATATGAAAAGCCACAAAGACGACCGCTGTACTTAATAACTACGCACAACGCTGGGATGGAATAGCCTCCTCATGCGGACTAGCGTACTCGGTGACAAGATAGGCGAAAGCGTCTCCTTACGCACACCCGAAATCGCTTAGGCCAGCGTCGCCGCCTCCTTCCTTCAGCCTTCTTCTTCGATGCAATAGCGTCCAATTCACTCTCCATGTCTGCCTGCAACTAATTGTCTGCTCCGCCTCCGCCTCCGCCTCCTCCTTCAACAACATCATCTCATCATCCATAAAAATGCTTATCTAACTGTTTATGACGAAGAGAAAAGCAAGTAAATTTAACCCGAAGGTCCCAAGAGACGTGTGTCATAAGTTTCAGAAACTAAAAGAGTGCAGTAATGCTAGTTAGGCATGAAGTTTATGCTTATGGCGACACGAGCTTTAGCAATCACCTATAATTGCTGATGCTCAACTTCCTCGCAGGCACCATAGCAAATGCGATTTAGACAAGGTAACAAGCAAACCATCACAGGCCCTAAGGAGAATCAGCCACCACATAGCATTAACTGATATCAGGTGCTTTTAAATTGGTTAGGCTTTGTCACCATTTGCTGACAAAAGCACACGTTGTCATAGTCTTCAACTCAGGTATCCTTCATGTGAGAAATAATCAAGTGCATCCACAGGTACGGTAAATTGAGGCACAATACTTGTCACGCAATAGGGACGGGAAGTAGCAACAGCCCAGTATTTACTTTGCAAGATCTGGTTGCATAAATAAAAATGGATCAGACTTGGGGATCATTTGTATGCAAAACCATAGCTTTCAACAGCCACGACATGGCGTACATGGAAGGCTTAACCAAACCATAAATAAATAACTTAGCGCCAAAACGCAAATGACTCGATGAACTCACAAGGATGCGTTATTGAAGCCATACAGTTACTGATGATCCCTGTCCAAAACAACTCGCCCACAAGCCAAATTTAGAGTTGCTTTGCTTTTTCACCACAAGACAAGCTTGTGTTGCACTCTATGTATCTTTGTGTCGATCCATAGAGAAAAGAACACCAAGAAATGCAGGAAAAGTAGGTTTTGAAATCACTTGAATTCCTAGGAATGACTATGAGAAGCGCTCAGATCGTTAAGCTCCTTCACAATAAGTTACGGAACAATTAGGCATTGCAAAGCAGAAATGTGCAGACCTTGTGATCTACGCACCCATTCACTCAACCCAACAGAACCCTGAAACTTCTCAGCGATGGCCTCATTACCACTCATTATCAGACCCAATGCCAGCTCAATGATTATGGAGTTGCTTGTAGCTGCTTACATTGGTGTGCACTTATCATTTTTAACCGGGAATTCGAGTAACGCAAAGTCAGCATCGCAGTGATGATTAAAAAGCAAAGAGGCGAACAAAATATGCTCAATACGCAATTCGGTGTACGTACAGCATTGGAATTTGTAATGGAAGGAGAAGCCAGAGAAGTATCGGTTTCTTACTATAGCAGGTAAATGCCAACGTCCATGCAATGGACTTCGGATGCGGTCCACGTGCCCCAGGTCTTAAGATGACCAAAGTTGGGAGCATCACTAGAATGCTGCTCAAAATTTCAATAGGATGAATGGCTTGCTTGAACACTGACAACGAGCCTGCCAGGAGTTATGAAATTGCGCTATCCAAACTGCGCTTCCCCAAAATACAAAGACGAGGTCGAAACCATAGGGATAACTAAAAGGAATCAGAGTACACAAAAACAATTGGTAGGCCATCATAACGCTAATAATTTATGGAACAAAGTTTAGACCATTAGCACATTGAATTTGACAGAAAAAGGGTAAAAATACAAAATGAGCTTTCTTCAACAAACGTTTTTGCACTCGAATTTAACTTTTTGCTTCAAACTTAGATCCTCCCAGACAAATAAACATCGGCACGAGCCAACGCGACTTTGCGGCGTTAGCAGTAGAGAGCAAACTCACGTCAAGAGCACAAAGACGCCGACCTCATTGACCTTATGCCTAACCAAAACGTTATGTATGAGACGGATCCTCTTCAGGTCTGCCAAATATTTCCAGTCGATATTTTTTGCAAAGGCAGTGGAGATGGACGATGATGGATTGACTCGAAAAGGTCTCTTCCATAAAGAAGTGATTATGCGACCAACTGTATGCCATCACACTTTGTGACAGATTACATTCACTGTGGTAGTCAATTAAAATGCACAAACACCGAGTCGTTTAAGCAAAAGAGATTATTGCACAGAATGAGCTCTCTGTGGAGCAAAAATCGGCGAACACTTTTGACCACATTTCACCACTGAGGTAGGTGAAGTCTGCCATGCCTACGCGTCAGTCGAATTAGGCTAAAGGATACCTTCAATATAGCAGGAGATCACCGTCGATTCATCGCTTTAGACTTGCCAGCAGTTTTTGCTTCATTGTGAGAAGGATTCTGAGGAGCCACAAATGCAAAGCTGGAAAACTGGGACCGTTTATGTTATAGCTAAAGACTTAGCTCCTCAGGACTGTATGACAGCCCATTACTAACTGCATTCCATACCCAAAGGCAAATGGAGCATAAATGCGCTAGACTGTTTAAATTTCTGCGGAAAATCAATGCCACAATCTACTTGGCATCCATCTCTGACACGCACGATGCCAACAAACCTAACTTTAGTCTCTTATCTTCTTGCGCAATTTTGAATGCAGTACGGCAACTTTTACAGCCACGACAATAAATCGATTTGGTGGTGAGGAAATGAGTTTCATTCTAAGCTAAACCTAAGCAGCTGAGCAATTCAGCAAAACTGGATGAGTGTAAGTCAGAGAACCATCTACTCCTCCATCTCAGTGTCCAACACAAACAAAACAAACGAGCAAAGTCATGGTAAGGAAACGGTTTATTTTGTACCCGCGAAAGCATGCAACAAGGAAAACCCTTGTCCACTATCTCCCTGTCTGATCCTTCTCACTGGAATGAGCCAACTTATACCAAATGACCAACTTGCAACATCGGTGATACAAGGCCTTGCCTTCTCAACACTTATTCCGACACCCACTTGATAACATAATTCAGTAGTTCCGTGACTATTCGACGTGACAAAGCAAAGAAAACGATAAAGTTGGCTGATATTTGCTGAACACATCGTTGTAACTCAGGAGGAGTGGCTGCAGTGAGTCAGATGGAGCTAGATCTGATTAATTGCTAGAGTGTTTAGTCACCTAGCAAAGTCATTATTAAACATCAGTCCTACTGCTGTAGTTGCGGTCGAGACTTTGGGCTGATTGAAGTCACTGGCGGTGTAAAGTTTGCCTTGAACTCAGTACCTTGACCTCTGTCTGGGTAGAGAATTGTCCTACAATTGAAGGAGAAATGTACCAGTGAAGCAAATTTGGGATGAGTAGAGTGTAGCAGACTCGAAGGCATTACCATGCCCAATGAGGCGAATTAATCCTTAAGATTATCGGTGAAGCGCAACCTGGAAGAGTGAAGAATTGCTGCAACAAAGGCACTAGGATGCTTTCGTAGTCGTCGCACGTCTCATTCGGTTCAAGTCCCTGCAACCCATTGCCATTAAATCGTACCCTTAACCCTTATGGACCACAGTTATCACGACGTTTAACAATGCGAATATTGGCAGTTCACTGATGGCGATATTGCAATGAGAATCTCGCCTGGACAGAGACAATTATTTACAATCACTTGGGAGCAGCACTTGAATATTTGTGTGCAGCAGTAAGGTTCACACTAGTTCACAGTAAGTGACTTGTCATTGGCGGTCATGCAAACGCGGGGATCACAATTCCAGTGCATACACTTTTATCTGAGACCCGCAGTTTTGACATTCCTGCAAGATTCCCTAGGCATTGTTTAGTGCATGCAAGCATCTGTTAAACAAGCTACATGCATTGGATTTGTTATTCCAGCTGAGAGCGTTGCGATGCGCCGTTTCCCCATGTTGTATTGTGGCCACAACCAGTCGCCCTTATGTCATGGGATTATCGGCTCACGTCTTGTCTACTCACCCATTCACTCAACACTAGACCATCTCAGCACCAACTACACCACCACCTGATCCGCAGACGTGTGCCAATGCAAAAGAATGCACTTAATAGCCATCGAGGCCCACTTGGGTTCATGCGACTGACAAGGCTTGACTTTTGCTGTACTTTACACTTTTTTTAAACTTTGGCATTTTGTTGCTGCTGTGTCTCGAATGACTCACGCAGTAACTCGCATGTAAGTGCATATTTGCGGTGTTGAGTGCTGACTGCTCTTGCTGAGCATTTTAGCTCAAAAACACGATTCATATATCGGTCGCCTATTTGGATAAACATCAGGGAAATACGGCTGCTGGCGACAAGACCTTAAGTTGGTCCATGTGGACAGAGATTGGCTCAAATTTTTGGACTTTAGCCGGGACATCACAGTTAGCTACCCCGTCTGTTGTGCATCATAGGCGTGGGTCAACAAGGGCCACTCGTCCTCACCACGTAAAATTTGTAAAGTGTTAATTGTGGAACTGCTGCATGACCAAGACCATGGTCGACATGAATACAATGAAATACCGGAGAACGACCCTTTACAGGAACCAAGGCATTGTTAAATGAGCAGTACGCAACGCTACTGCTTGGACCAACACCTTGGGAGCCGAGCCTAACTCGGTGAAGCGAACAAACTCAGGTTTCATCGCATTTAATTGACAAGCTCCTGTGAGTCACCCCAGACCGCCGGAGATGTTTGCAAAAAAAATGCAATGAATTTTGAACCTTCTAACAACTAACATTAAGTTGGACTGGAAAACCAGGGGTCACTACAATTGTAACGAATAATGATTACAGTGATTTCACCAATGTGAGCGAATCAGAGCTTGACGGAATGGTTGGCTGAGCTGTCTTAGCCACGGCGTTGATGTGACCTCACCATCTGGGGTTGGGTCATGTCAAATTTCCCCGACAGGAGCTTAGCATGAGCGACGCTGTCTACACGTCACGTATGCTAACTTATGCTCACACGGCTGACAAATAGGATGAAGCCGTCATGTCAGAAACTAATTTTAAAATGGGTTCCAAGACAGGGTCTAGTAGCAATTTTATGTCCCAAATGCGTGATTCCACTTTACAACTGAGAGAAGCTAAGTTACGGCACTACAGTTTACGGGAAAATAAATCTATGGCGAAGTCGTTTCATCAGAGTTCTCCTGGAAAGTAAGCAGGGGTCCCTACGCTGATTTAATAGAGAAGCTGACTCAATGATTCATGACGGCGACGACATGATTCAGCTGAACTTAAATCCAAGTGATGTCAGACCCAGCGACGATAATCATCTTCACGTACGCTACGTGAGCAAATCACCTCATCCTGAGGCTTTGCATTCGAAATTTGTCAAAGAACATCATGTGGATTTAAGGTCAGCCGAGTCATGCCGCCTCTGCCAAAAATCTTTGAAATTACTTCTTCTTTTCAATCAGCTTAGGGGCCCATGCTTGCTTTTCAGGGGAACGCTGATGCAACGACTTGGCTACAGATCCATTCCACTGTAAACGGTAGTACTTTAAGTTACTTCTCTGGAACAAAATCATTGGTACTAGTCCCTGTCTTCGAATTCGCTGCAAAATTACCTTACAACATGACGACTCTAACTGGTCAGTCGCAGTTTGTCAGCCATGTGAGCAAGAGTTGGCATACGTGGCGTGTGGTTAGCGTCGCTTGTGTTAAGCTGCAGTTGAGATAATTTCGCCACGAATCATCCCCAGCTGTTGGAGTGACATCAACACCGTTCCTACAACAGCTCAGCCAGATACGCTGTCATGCCCTAATTCGGTCACGTTGGTGCATTCTGATTCAAACCAGTTGCATGCAAGCGTGAATATTGATCTTCTCACTTTAGTTAGCATTCATACAACATTTTAGCAAGGTTGAATTCACTAGTTCTTGCTGTCATTGTCTTTTGTGTTGCCAAAATTACACTTCGTTCAAGTCGAATCCACTCGTGTTGCATTGAGCAGTAAGCTGGACCCACTTTGCCAAATGCCATTGCTAAAATTTAGTCGTTTTTGGGGAGAACAGAAAACACGCCGCGCTAAAAATAACCTGATGTATTTCGGGTGTTACTAATGGCCTGAATCTGACCCCAAAAACGAAATGGCTCTATGCTTTCATGAAAGAAAATCAGAACGCAAAACCATGCAGAAGGCAGCACAGCGCCTCCGTCATAATTCCTTTCCACAATCAGAACCTCTGTTTTGGAACCATTACTTTTCCCTATTAACATGAAATTTCACCTCACTCTTTTACACTTCATCTCACCGTCACGCATGTGTGACACACACACGTATTAACATTTTACATCTCTTCCTTGAAAAACCTCACTAACGCCACTGTAATTCCAAGTCTCGTAAACACATTCATTATTGCACACATACATACATCACTGCCTCTTCCTTTCCACTTTTTTTGGAACGCATAAAGACAAAGACCACAAGTCTGCAGTTGAGAGGCCACATAACTAGCGCAGTGCGATGTCAACTTTGATGGAGAAAAGCATACTCATGTACGAATTCGGAAACTCAGCTGCACTTTTCATGGAGTCTGATTTCCACAGTTGAATTAGGCTATCCTGAAATGCTTCAGAAATGCTAACCTATTGCTACACACTGAGGCATTCCTTACGACCATTAATCAAACAAACAAATGGGTATCAGTGAACCATTAAAGCTTCAGATTGCCTCAAAAACAAGCCTGTTGTCCACCAAAACCCCATTTCATTGGTTGTGCTGACTCCTACTGAAGTCACTTAAGTGATGATCATATCGTTTCACCTGCATTTCGAGCACATTGTCATCCTCAAGTCGCGACATTTTCTTCTAACACCTCGTCTCTTCTCCCAAAACATCCCATTCACTTATTATCTTGCCTCATTCTCTCCATCTTTCCCACATTCTTTCTTCCATTACCCGTCTGCCATCTCCCGTCTCCTCTCGATCTCTCTCTTTTTAACACAACATCTTCGCCAATAGCAACCACCACCCACCATATTGCCGCCCTCTCCCTCAAACCTCACAATTTTATCATTTTGTTCTACACTGAATTAAACAATTTTCGTACAGGTTTTGCGTTTTTTACTTAAACAACATCCTCGGCTGCATCATGTCTAGTTTCCCATTTCTTCTCACCGTCGCGTATATGTGACACACATGTACACATTTACTCACTATTTTTCTCCCTTTCTATGTTCATGCTCTGCACGCGTAGCGTGACAGTCTCACCAGCCAGCCATGGACTTCCAAACGCTAAAGCAATCGATTGATCCAGCGGCTGCACCAATTCCTTGGGCCTATTTTCGCAAGTATAACTGTGGCTCTGACGCATCCTGCCACTGCCTTTCTCGTTGTTTGCCTTTTTTCCTATCCTTCTAGTTACTTCTTTAAATTCCGTTTTCGAGTACTCTTTGCCACCTGGACAGTGGTGGACACTGTAGAAATTGTGTTGATGAGAGGTAGGTGCTCGTCTACACTTACACTTCTACTAATACCAAGTGTCTACAGATTGGCAAAGAAGCCGCCGACTGGGAGTGTGCAACAACAAGGCTGTTCAGACAGGTAATCTTGTGGAGGAAGTAGGGGATGGCCAGTAGGACAAGGAGGAGGAAGAGGAGGAGTCAACAGGAGCATCTGATGCGAAGCTCACCAGATTGTAGCAGATACTCATCTTCTTCGCCTTGCTTGGAAGTCGGTCAATGCGGAGCAAGCTGCAATCGACGCAAATGGAAGGAGACACCGGCACTGCAGCTACGAGCGAATGGAATGAAGGAGGAAGAGGAGGTGGTAGTGTGGGTGGCGCAAAGCAAATTTGCGCTGAAAAGGGGAAGAGGAGGAAGGCAAAGGGCCATTCGAGGAAGGAGCGGGAGTGGGGGCGTGAAAAGAACAGGCGAATGGAGAAAGAGGTGAGAAGGGAGAAGGCGCGTCACGTCATTAGCGGTGTCCACCAAACTGACGGCCATCCACCAAAGAAGACGCATGGCAGGTGGAGTCGACTCCTCACCAACCATCGGAGGACTCGCGTGGCATTAACCTAACGCCAACGACCTCGCCAACACACTAACATCAAATCCATCAGGCATTGATTGGGGAAGGGCTTGCTACCCACCACCTCACAGCAAGCCAAGTTGGTGAGATTGTCTTTCTCTTTTTCGTTTTCTGGCTGGTGCAACATCTTCACTATGAGGAGCAGGAGGAGGAAGAGGAAGAGAAGGGTATTAGGAACACACTTTAGTTGTTGTTGCTGCTCTTCATGCACCTACTTGTACAGCCAGCGATTAGCGCAGGATGAGAAGGATATTAGTGACGGTGGTGATGATGATAACCCTTGCTTCGCTGAGGCGAAAAAGGTCCGCTGTCCGCCTAGCTCACTCCTCTCCGTTCCCTTTTACTCGTTTCTCACTTTTGGTGTTCGGTTGAGAGGTCACGGTGCCAACAGCACCTCGCAGATGTCCTCTGGATTCAACAATACTATTGCCCCTGCCATCACCAGCGCTATCGTTGGCCCCGTTATGCCGCCTTCCCTCCCTCCTTTCCCCCTTTTTCCCAGAGTAGCTCTTTGTCTTCCTCATTCTTTCCTCATTTCTACATCCCTTACCTCCCTTCCTCCTTCCTTCTTTCCACCTTCTCCCATTAGCGTTCATCTGGACAACCGACGGTGGCATACCAACTGCTGCCGCTGCAGCTGCCACTGGCTCCTTCCATTTCTTCGCACTTCTGGGCAAGGTGACAACTTGGAGGAGCATCTGTTCAAATCGCATTGTCTTCATGTCACATGTGACTGACGCGTCCCCACCCTGCCCTTTCCACTTCTCACTTTTTCCACATGAGTATCTGTCTCAACTGCCTTGCTGTGACACACCTCACCTCTACTTCATTGTCAATATTTATGCTGTTTTTGTTTAGAAAAAAACATTTATTTTTTTCATTGCAGCACATTCCCACTTTGACATCAATGGGTTAGCAGTGCAAATTCGTGGTGAAGAGTTGTAGTAGCAGTGGTAGGAGGGCCCCGGCCATTGAGGAGTCGTAAGCAGGTTCGTCCAAGTGGTTCATTAAGCAGGCATCCTCCTACTCTCATCCTCACTACTGCCAATCCAGTGCATCCACTTTTCTGTTGATCCCAATCCGTCGGTTCTAAAATAGCAGGCCAGCTGACAAACTGCCACAGCAATCAGGCTTCGCAACGACTTCAAAAAGAGAGGCAAAGGAGAAGAAGAACCAAATGTGTGGTAGATGCCCAGTCCCATCCGTTCACCAAAATTCGAAATCAGTTCCACTTAACCGGTTGAACTGTTGTTCGGGAAAAAGAAACCAGGCGAAGTAAGGTTTTCAGTTTGCAGAACAAAGAGTCTTATAAGTGAATCTGGTTTGGGAAATAAAAATGTATGCACACAAATGAAATGTCATCTCTGCCGCGACAGAAGGGTCTGAATTTGGCTTGCCGCCTGTAAAAGTCGTTAAAAGTGTTATACATACGAAGCCACCCTCACAAAGACCACTCACAGTCACCCATACTGCGCCTCAACTTCCTCTTTCAATGCCGCACATTCCCAATTTTGCTCTCTTTATAGCTACTTGGTTTTCAATTCCATGTATGTTTATCTGGTACTACCATCAGCAAATTAAAACAGTGTAGGTCAGCCGAGCAGAATTATCATAGGTACTGTACAAACGCTTCAAGATTGACCGACCTCGCTTTTTCACTGCAGTCCATCTATTCACTTGCGCGTGGTGCTACAATGATAGGTGTAATATGCAAGAGATCTGCCACACCCTTCTGGCATGGAGTGGGTCCAATTGAATTGGAATGGAGTTGAGTGCTAAAAGTTGGAAGCTGGAGTGGCCCACCACTATCTTACTAATTTGTTAGCTAAGATGTTTACGAGATATATGGAAACGTGGACCACGGATAGCTGCAATGGAACGAAGCATTTACATTTCCACTGAGTCGGCAATCATTCGGCAATGAATTTGTAGCAACTCTGCTTGGCATCTGCACGTATAATATCATAAAACCCGACTCTCATCGCAGAGGAGCATAGCAATTCTCTCGTTTTGATCGAGATGTCTCCTTATTTAAAGAACCAAAGCCTCAAATCAGCTGTATTTTGACGCTGGCGTTTTATGAGACACCAAGTTAGGGCCTTTGCGGTCTTTTCATAAACTAATAAACTTGCTGAGGGATTCCACCAGTGTTAAAAATGTGTTGAGATTATTGGCAACTAAAACTTTTACAATTCTCTTATTTCATCACTAGTACCCTTTTGTAACTTGACACAAATAGTTACTAACGAAACAATTATGCTTAGTGTGTGAAAGGTGCTAGTAATATCCGTTTTCCTTCAACGCCAACTGATTTCGGATTGTTGTCGTAAAGAACCCTCGGCAGCTTATATAATTCTGCCTTAAAATTAGCCACAATCCTAATTTTGAAAGCAGAATGTACAAATTTAGCTTCGAGCGTTGGAATGTGGAACCATTTATATCCAAGTCTGTGTAAATTGACTTTTAATAGCTTCATTGTTCTCTGTACGGAATCATAACTAGAGGACGCAATGTTACAAGCGTTGTTAAATTGGCCAACAATGCTGCGAGCATTGTGCCTGATCTATGGGATTTGCTTGCTGCTGAGGAACGTGGTCATTAATCTTAAGTGCAGCATTCAGCACCCACCACACTAATGAAAAACCTCCTTGGAAGACAAGTGCTCGGAGTTGTTCCAGCCAGAGGACTGCACCATTCTTATTAGGCTTTTACTGGTGCATAGGCTTCTGCTCTGATCTTCATCTTGTTGCAATGGTTCCACTCTGTGAATGATCAAGTGGGTGGACTAAGCACAACAATGCTAAAATGAAGCCATGCTCACAGGCTCTACAATCCAACCAGCAGACGCCTGCACGTTCGCGAACTTCTAAAGGCAAATTATTTCTGTCGACTTCTTCATTCCATCAGGGCAGTTTGATACATAATGTAAAACGTTTCTAAATGTTACCTATTTACTCTCCAAGGGAAACGTAGAGCTATGCATGGATGCATCTTTGAGTCGAGTTGTTTTGCAGGGCTCGAAACTTGCTTCCATTTTCGCATTGCAATACCAATACAATGAGGTGCGGTTCGATTTATTTGTGAGGATTTGTGAGCAATATTATTTCAAAAGCATCTAAATGGCATTAATTATCTCCAAGTCAAGTCCCTGGTTCAAGTTGTGGAAATGAAATATATTGTGCGTGACAGCACAGCTAATGGACTTGGAAAATCGGATCGCGTTCGATTCCGTGCATTTGCTTCATTTAATCCTCCAAACATCTACTTCGGTAATTGTTTTGTTTTCGGAGGTGACACACCGAAATCTTAAGTGGAAATAACCCATTTGAAAGCAAGACATCACAGAAAATGGGAGAAGTGTCTTTGAACTGAAATCGTGCCTCTAGAGCTCATACACGTGCTCACTTAAACATACCAGAAGCAAGTAGCATGGCGCGCCGCAAAGAATGCTGGGTAAATGAGTAAGCCTCACAAGGCGAAAATTACGAGAAGTAAGTCCATTGCTTTGTATTAGTAAAAGTACACCTTTTATGCGAGATGTTTGGCCCAGATACAATGACATGCCTTAAGGTGTCTCCCACTACACAAATACATATTTAGATGCATCTCCAGGACATGACAAGGAACCCTACTGCGAATGGAAAGTCGTTGGAGATTTTGCAGGATGGAACAAAAAAAGAGTTAAGCCCGTTGTTTGTCTATCAAACAAATGAGCGATTGTGGCATAGTTGCTCAAACATGTTAAGTGACCCACCATGAAGAAGAAACTTCGCCTTAGTGATTCAAGGCGACTTCGATTGGTTCCCTTGAAATATGCTAACTTCGCAATTCTCTTTTTAGTGTCGTGGTTGCTGAGGAATTTTACGGTTGATAAGCAACTGCTATATTGCATTTATCTAGCATTCTACAAGCTAATTTCTCCAGAAGATCCAAGAAAACAGGCTAAACCTTATTCACCTTTTTCCTCTCATTAAAATTACCGCGCCATAAGCAACAATAATGGCAGTGTTTTGCCATCCTGTCCCTAACGCCTTCAGCAAAACTCAATGATTTTGAAAGGAAGGGCATTTAATGTGCTAATAAGTACTCTAATCGACAGCATTGCGTTCGTCTTGAAAGTTTTACCACTCTGCATCGAAGACACCTACAAGGGATTGATTGTCAGATGCTTTTGCGTAATTTCACCATAATCTTTACGAATAAACCTTTGCAGTTGTTGTGTAAAAATAGTGGGTGTTTATGTGAGCAATATTAAAGCTTTTCCACTTCTCAGCTGCAGCTGTGGCCCTACCAATTCAACCAACCATCTTGGTGATACTTACGTGTGAGATGCACACAGCTGTGCGCTATTTACTTAATTAAATCATGTTGCCTATCATCACGCTTCTCATTTTATAGACTTCACTACATTTTCGCATCCCATCTTTATAAGTTGCCACCTGTCCTTCATTTCGCGCGTTCACTAGGTGATCTTTAGAAATGGATCATCCCCAAAGTGAAGTCTGCAGAACTGCGACTAAGAATCTCTAGCTAAAGTAAAGGGTGCATCTGCATCGCTTTGCATAAACCTCATTAGTTTGCACAGATTGCTGTTTCTTTCAGAATTGTGCACTATGTGGTGCATGCGCAGCCAGCGCGAGAGAAGAGAAGAGAAGCATTAGTTACTTCCACACTCAACAGCTTGGCGTCACTATCAGCCAAAGTGAACTGAATTGTCTAGCATAAAATGCAACCTGTTCGAGGAAATTTCGTTCCGCACCATTGGCGTTGTCCACGCAGGAACCCACCGTTGCTGAGTAGATTCGCTCATGACGGATTATTTGGCTTGACCCTTTGATTTTGAGCTTTATTCATACCAACTGGTTTTCTCAATTATGAGTTTGACCATTACAACTTCCCATGTGCCAAATACTCCACCATAGCATACAACTTTGCCGGACCAATTTGTAAACTGGTCGACAAAAATACACAATGTCTAGGTAAATGGGTTGGCCACAAGATCTGCTGAAGTAAATAGAAGCCTTTTGTTTGATGCTCAATTATGTAAATAAGTTTGAGCATCTGCAAATTCCGCTTTAAGTATTTGATGGTAATTGTTGAGCCATAGCAAAGCAAGAGACCGAATTCGGCAAACGAAAATTAAATGCTGCTTGTTTATGCATGCTTACCAATATGTCTATAAAAACTCCCTTTATAGCAGGATCGTATAGGTTCTTATGAAATGTTGAATGCGCTGTTAAAGTCCAGTTCAGTATGCATTTTTACATTTGCACTCAAATGTGTAGAGCTCAATTCTGTTGCTTTAATGTAGCGGGAAATCACCTGCTTATTCTGCCAACAGTATCTATCGACAAAAACGCACAAAGTCTAGGTAAGTGGGTTGGCCGCAAGACCTGCTGAAGTAAATAGAAGCCTTTTCTGATATATTAGAAATGAAACATTTGCTGGCTTTCCTATCCACCGTAAAATGCATCAAAAGATTTACAATATTAGACACTGAAGGCCTGTGGCCTATCATATTTGTCAACGCATAGGTGAAAAGGAGGACTGTGCTTGTGAAATCTCTCATCTCAAAGCGTATATGTCAAGCGAGGCCCATTACTCACTGCATTGACAGCTATTGATGGCGTGTGTTTCGTCAACGGTTCCAGGTATTGGGGCTGACCTTGTACCAAGACTAAAAGTATGTTGGATTTTCTTCATCTGCGTGTGTTGGAAATTAGGGAAGCTTCAAAGCATTCACATACAACCAGAACTCGTGGCCACCAAGTTTAGTGTTAAGCATCAAAGCATAAAATAACCGGCTTTTTATTTAAATTCGGCTATTTTTCTTTTATGCATCCGATGTAGCATTGATGAGGCCCTTACGCCTCCCAAATGTCATTTTAACTGTCCGCTGGACCTTACGAAACCTTATATGGTAGGCGATTCACTCTGGAGAATAAATTTTCCTGTGGGATTGGCATCAGCATAGACCGGTGCGTATAGCTATGTGCATCCCACTTAGTTCTCAAAAGAGCAGCATTTAATAAGAGGATTATGATCAGTTCGGAAACTCAACGCTTTAGATTGGGCTATCATCGCCGTGGCCAACGTGACTGCACAAGACAGTTTAGTAACCTTTAAGGAAAGCGATGATTCAATAACATTCACTTCAACAACGTTCTTTGTGCCGTGTTGCAATTTCTTGCAGCCCGATGAAGGTATTGTTTTATAATCGTACCAAACTATTAAAGTTAGATGTTGAAGGCGGAAATTAGAGTAAAAATGATTGATCTGCGGCTCCAATCCAATATATTCTTATAATTTTGGGTCACTTAGAATGTGAAGTCAGTGGCTAAACCGTTTATTTATTTACTTATTTCTTCATTCTGATAGCCAATACCTATTTCGCTTATTTTGAAGGTATGTACTGAGATTAATAATAATCTATTTATTGCATTTAAGATTTTAGCAGTTGCAACGATTTCTTGTTGATGCGCTACGAAAACTGTTAATACCACGTACACACTAGTTAGTTGAGCTACTTTCTCCCATAACAGATGAGGTTGACGTAAAGACATCGTTTTCTCTCTCACAGTTTGCTGAGGGCCTGGGGTCATTTGAAGTTAGCTTTGCTGTTCGAGAAACAAATAGCGATCCACTAGTAAGCACAGCTTATTACTTAATTCCGTAGATTAGTGGTTGATTATCCACCTAAAAACTGCATTCGCCAGTTATTAGCCAAATATAGATTAGGAGTTAGTAAAAAGTAGCCGACATGCCACGATATCGGTCCATCATTGCATTATGCATGTGTACATGTTTAAACTAGGTCACATTTGCTGTCAATGGAGTACTTCGTTGCTCTTGGCAAGGAACCAAGCTCATTAAAAAGCACGGTCGCTTTTGTGGTGAGTCAAATGGATTTCGGACTGCAATAATCAACTTGTGCGTTTTAGCCTTAACTCAGCCAGCACCCAGATGGTTTTAGTGCCTTCATGCATCAAACTTTCCTTAGGTGGTATTTGATTGTTTGGTTTTCAATGCAGCTAACTAAGGGAGTGCTCGAAGATTAGACCAGTCATGTCCTGTTGCAGTTTTCCCTCGGGAAAACCCCTATTCATTGTGCATCTATTTTAGTCCATTTAATGAGAGATATGAGGTCGGATTTGCAAATATTTCGTTGAATTTTACAAGGAAAAAGAAAGCACCCCGTGAAAGCTTTGCTTTTTTGGCTACATGACGGTCGTGATTGTATCCATCGACTACACACGAAGTGGTGCGTAAGACAAATAACCTTCGAGGGTTGTATATATTTTTTCGAGCAGTGTGACTTAGTTTGCTCTTTAAAACTTGGCATGAGTGAGCCATCAAAAGGCCTACTAAACCGTATTATCTTAAAAAATATCATCGGAGGTGGAAGACTGCGAACGTGAGTTGATATATTGGCTAGTTGTACAGTCGCATTCATTGACCTAGTGCAGTACAACCAAAGTGACTGGTTTTCCGGGCTTACAGTGAGGCTATCTATAATAAAATGCAATGACAAAACTCCACTAAACTTGACTAAATACAGTTGCAAAAAACCGTGAGAGCTTGCTCCAAATAATCCTAACTAAATTGTCAAGACATGCTGCTTTGAATCACTAAGGCGAAGTTTCTTCTTCATGGTGGGTCACTTAACATGTTTGAGCAACTATGCCACAATCGCTCATTTGTTTGATAGACAAACAACGGGCTTAACTCTTTTTTTGTTCCATCCTGCAAAATCTCCAACGACTTTCCATTCGCAGTAGGGTTCCTTGTCATGTCCTGGAGATGCATCTAAATATGTATTTGTGTAGTGGGAGACACCTTAAGGCATGTCATTGTATCTGGGCCAAACATCTCGCATAAAAGGTGTACTTTTACTAATACAAAGCAATGGACTTACTTCTCGTAATTTTCGCCTTGTGAGGCTTACTCATTTACCCAGCATTCTTTGCGGCGCGCCATGCTACTTGCTTCTGGTATGTTTAAGTGAGCACGTGTATGAGCTCTAGAGGCACGATTTCAGTTCAAAGACACTTCTCCCATTTTCTGTGATGTCTTGCTTTCAAATGGGTTATTTCCACTTAAGATTTCGGTGTGTCACCTCCGAAAACAAAACAATTACCGAAGTAGATGTTTGGAGGATTAAATGAAGCAAATGCACGGAATCGAACGCGATCCGATTTTCCAAGTCCATTAGCTGTGCTGTCACGCACAATATATTTCATTTCCACAACTTGAACCAGGGACTTGACTTGGAGATAATTAATGCCATTTAGATGCTTTTGAAATAATATTGCTCACAAATCCTCACAAATAAATCGAACCGCACCTCATTGTATTGGTATTGCAATGCGAAAATGGAAGCAAGTTTCGAGCCCTGCAAAACAACTCGACTCAAAGATGCATCCATGCATAGCTCTACGTTTCCCTTGGAGAGTAAATAGGTAACATTTAGAAACGTTTTACATTATGTATCAAACTGCCCTGATGGAATGAAGAAGTCGACAGAAATAATTTGCCTTTAGAAGTTCGCGAACGTGCAGGCGTCTGCTGGTTGGATTGTAGAGCCTGTGAGCATGGCTTCATTTTAGCATTGTTGTGCTTAGTCCACCCACTTGATCATTCACAGAGTGGAACCATTGCAACAAGATGAAGATCAGAGCAGAAGCCTATGCACCAGTAAAAGCCTAATAAGAATGGTGCAGTCCTCTGGCTGGAACAACTCCGAGCACTTGTCTTCCAAGGAGGTTTTTCATTAGTGTGGTGGGTGCTGAATGCTGCACTTAAGATTAATGACCACGTTCCTCAGCAGCAAGCAAATCCCATAGATCAGGCACAATGCTCGCAGCATTGTTGGCCAATTTAACAACGCTTGTAACATTGCGTCCTCTAGTTATGATTCCGTACAGAGAACAATGAAGCTATTAAAAGTCAATTTACACAGACTTGGATATAAATGGTTCCACATTCCAACGCTCGAAGCTAAATTTGTACATTCTGCTTTCAAAATTAGGATTGTGGCTAATTTTAAGGCAGAATTATATAAGCTGCCGAGGGTTCTTTACGACAACAATCCGAAATCAGTTGGCGTTGAAGGAAAACGGATATTACTAGCACCTTTCACACACTAAGCATAATTGTTTCGTTAGTAACTATTTGTGTCAAGTTACAAAAGGGTACTAGTGATGAAATAAGAGAATTGTAAAAGTTTTAGTTGCCAATAATCTCAACACATTTTTAACACTGGTGGAATCCCTCAGCAAGTTTATTAGTTTATGAAAAGACCGCAAAGGCCCTAACTTGGTGTCTCATAAAACGCCAGCGTCAAAATACAGCTGATTTGAGGCTTTGGTTCTTTAAATAAGGAGACATCTCGATCAAAACGAGAGAATTGCTATGCTCCTCTGCGATGAGAGTCGGGTTTTATGATATTATACGTGCAGATGCCAAGCAGAGTTGCTACAAATTCATTGCCGAATGATTGCCGACTCAGTGGAAATGTAAATGCTTCGTTCCATTGCAGCTATCCGTGGTCCACGTTTCCATATATCTCGTAAACATCTTAGCTAACAAATTAGTAAGATAGTGGTGGGCCACTCCAGCTTCCAACTTTTAGCACTCAACTCCATTCCAATTCAATTGGACCCACTCCATGCCAGAAGGGTGTGGCAGATCTCTTGCATATTACACCTATCATTGTAGCACCACGCGCAAGTGAATAGATGGACTGCAGTGAAAAAGCGAGGTCGGTCAATCTTGAAGCGTTTGTACAGTACCTATGATAATTCTGCTCGGCTGACCTACACTGTTTTAATTTGCTGATGGTAGTACCAGATAAACATACATGGAATTGAAAACCAAGTAGCTATAAAGAGAGCAAAATTGGGAATGTGCGGCATTGAAAGAGGAAGTTGAGGCGCAGTATGGGTGACTGTGAGTGGTCTTTGTGAGGGTGGCTTCGTATGTATAACACTTTTAACGACTTTTACAGGCGGCAAGCCAAATTCAGACCCTTCTGTCGCGGCAGAGATGACATTTCATTTGTGTGCATACATTTTTATTTCCCAAACCAGATTCACTTATAAGACTCTTTGTTCTGCAAACTGAAAACCTTACTTCGCCTGGTTTCTTTTTCCCGAACAACAGTTCAACCGGTTAAGTGGAACTGATTTCGAATTTTGGTGAACGGATGGGACTGGGCATCTACCACACATTTGGTTCTTCTTCTCCTTTGCCTCTCTTTTTGAAGTCGTTGCGAAGCCTGATTGCTGTGGCAGTTTGTCAGCTGGCCTGCTATTTTAGAACCGACGGATTGGGATCAACAGAAAAGTGGATGCACTGGATTGGCAGTAGTGAGGATGAGAGTAGGAGGATGCCTGCTTAATGAACCACTTGGACGAACCTGCTTACGACTCCTCAATGGCCGGGGCCCTCCTACCACTGCTACTACAACTCTTCACCACGAATTTGCACTGCTAACCCATTGATGTCAAAGTGGGAATGTGCTGCAATGAAAAAAATAAATGTTTTTTTCTAAACAAAAACAGCATAAATATTGACAATGAAGTAGAGGTGAGGTGTGTCACAGCAAGGCAGTTGAGACAGATACTCATGTGGAAAAAGTGAGAAGTGGAAAGGGCAGGGTGGGGACGCGTCAGTCACATGTGACATGAAGACAATGCGATTTGAACAGATGCTCCTCCAAGTTGTCACCTTGCCCAGAAGTGCGAAGAAATGGAAGGAGCCAGTGGCAGCTGCAGCGGCAGCAGTTGGTATGCCACCGTCGGTTGTCCAGATGAACGCTAATGGGAGAAGGTGGAAAGAAGGAAGGAGGAAGGGAGGTAAGGGATGTAGAAATGAGGAAAGAATGAGGAAGACAAAGAGCTACTCTGGGAAAAAGGGGGAAAGGAGGGAGGGAAGGCGGCATAACGGGGCCAACGATAGCGCTGGTGATGGCAGGGGCAATAGTATTGTTGAATCCAGAGGACATCTGCGAGGTGCTGTTGGCACCGTGACCTCTCAACCGAACACCAAAAGTGAGAAACGAGTAAAAGGGAACGGAGAGGAGTGAGCTAGGCGGACAGCGGACCTTTTTCGCCTCAGCGAAGCAAGGGTTATCATCATCACCACCGTCACTAATATCCTTCTCATCCTGCGCTAATCGCTGGCTGTACAAGTAGGTGCATGAAGAGCAGCAACAACAACTAAAGTGTGTTCCTAATACCCTTCTCTTCCTCTTCCTCCTCCTGCTCCTCATAGTGAAGATGTTGCACCAGCCAGAAAACGAAAAAGAGAAAGACAATCTCACCAACTTGGCTTGCTGTGAGGTGGTGGGTAGCAAGCCCTTCCCCAATCAATGCCTGATGGATTTGATGTTAGTGTGTTGGCGAGGTCGTTGGCGTTAGGTTAATGCCACGCGAGTCCTCCGATGGTTGGTGAGGAGTCGACTCCACCTGCCATGCGTCTTCTTTGGTGGATGGCCGTCAGTTTGGTGGACACCGCTAATGACGTGACGCGCCTTCTCCCTTCTCACCTCTTTCTCCATTCGCCTGTTCTTTTCACGCCCCCACTCCCGCTCCTTCCTCGAATGGCCCTTTGCCTTCCTCCTCTTCCCCTTTTCAGCGCAAATTTGCTTTGCGCCACCCACACTACCACCTCCTCTTCCTCCTTCATTCCATTCGCTCGTAGCTGCAGTGCCGGTGTCTCCTTCCATTTGCGTCGATTGCAGCTTGCTCCGCATTGACCGACTTCCAAGCAAGGCGAAGAAGATGAGTATCTGCTACAATCTGGTGAGCTTCGCATCAGATGCTCCTGTTGACTCCTCCTCTTCCTCCTCCTTGTCCTACTGGCCATCCCCTACTTCCTCCACAAGATTACCTGTCTGAACAGCCTTGTTGTTGCACACTCCCAGTCGGCGGCTTCTTTGCCAATCTGTAGACACTTGGTATTAGTAGAAGTGTAAGTGTAGACGAGCACCTACCTCTCATCAACACAATTTCTACAGTGTCCACCACTGTCCAGGTGGCAAAGAGTACTCGAAAACGGAATTTAAAGAAGTAACTGGAAGGATAGGAAAAAAGGCAACAACGAGAAAGGCAGTGGCAGGATGCGTCAGAGCCACAGTTATACTTGCGAAAATAGGCCCAAGGAATTGGTGCAGCCGCTGGATCAATCGATTGCTTTAGCGTTTGGAAGTCCATGGCTGGCTGGTGAGACTGTCACGCTACGCGTGCAGAGCATGAACATAGAAAGGGAGAAAAATAGTGAGTAAATGTGTACATGTGTGTCACATATACGCGACGGTGAGAAGAAATGGGAAACTAGACATGATGCAGCCGAGGATGTTGTTTAAGTAAAAAACGCAAAACCTGTACGAAAATTGTTTAATTCAGTGTAGAACAAAATGATAAAATTGTGAGGTTTGAGGGAGAGGGCGGCAATATGGTGGGTGGTGGTTGCTATTGGCGAAGATGTTGTGTTAAAAAGAGAGAGATCGAGAGGAGACGGGAGATGGCAGACGGGTAATGGAAGAAAGAATGTGGGAAAGATGGAGAGAATGAGGCAAGATAATAAGTGAATGGGATGTTTTGGGAGAAGAGACGAGGTGTTAGAAGAAAATGTCGCGACTTGAGGATGACAATGTGCTCGAAATGCAGGTGAAACGATATGATCATCACTTAAGTGACTTCAGTAGGAGTCAGCACAACCAATGAAATGGGGTTTTGGTGGACAACAGGCTTGTTTTTGAGGCAATCTGAAGCTTTAATGGTTCACTGATACCCATTTGTTTGTTTGATTAATGGTCGTAAGGAATGCCTCAGTGTGTAGCAATAGGTTAGCATTTCTGAAGCATTTCAGGATAGCCTAATTCAACTGTGGAAATCAGACTCCATGAAAAGTGCAGCTGAGTTTCCGAATTCGTACATGAGTATGCTTTTCTCCATCAAAGTTGACATCGCACTGCGCTAGTTATGTGGCCTCTCAACTGCAGACTTGTGGTCTTTGTCTTTATGCGTTCCAAAAAAAGTGGAAAGGAAGAGGCAGTGATGTATGTATGTGTGCAATAATGAATGTGTTTACGAGACTTGGAATTACAGTGGCGTTAGTGAGGTTTTTCAAGGAAGAGATGTAAAATGTTAATACGTGTGTGTGTCACACATGCGTGACGGTGAGATGAAGTGTAAAAGAGTGAGGTGAAATTTCATGTTAATAGGGAAAAGTAATGGTTCCAAAACAGAGGTTCTGATTGTGGAAAGGAATTATGACGGAGGCGCTGTGCTGCCTTCTGCATGGTTTTGCGTTCTGATTTTCTTTCATGAAAGCATAGAGCCATTTCGTTTTTGGGGTCAGATTCAGGCCATTAGTAACACCCGAAATACATCAGGTTATTTTTAGCGCGGCGTGTTTTCTGTTCTCCCCAAAAACGACTAAATTTTAGCAATGGCATTTGGCAAAGTGGGTCCAGCTTACTGCTCAATGCAACACGAGTGGATTCGACTTGAACGAAGTGTAATTTTGGCAACACAAAAGACAATGACAGCAAGAACTAGTGAATTCAACCTTGCTAAAATGTTGTATGAATGCTAACTAAAGTGAGAAGATCAATATTCACGCTTGCATGCAACTGGTTTGAATCAGAATGCACCAACGTGACCGAATTAGGGCATGACAGCGTATCTGGCTGAGCTGTTGTAGGAACGGTGTTGATGTCACTCCAACAGCTGGGGATGATTCGTGGCGAAATTATCTCAACTGCAGCTTAACACAAGCGACGCTAACCACACGCCACGTATGCCAACTCTTGCTCACATGGCTGACAAACTGCGACTGACCAGTTAGAGTCGTCATGTTGTAAGGTAATTTTGCAGCGAATTCGAAGACAGGGACTAGTACCAATGATTTTGTTCCAGAGAAGTAACTTAAAGTACTACCGTTTACAGTGGAATGGATCTGTAGCCAAGTCGTTGCATCAGCGTTCCCCTGAAAAGCAAGCATGGGCCCCTAAGCTGATTGAAAAGAAGAAGTAATTTCAAAGATTTTTGGCAGAGGCGGCATGACTCGGCTGACCTTAAATCCACATGATGTTCTTTGACAAATTTCGAATGCAAAGCCTCAGGATGAGGTGATTTGCTCACGTAGCGTACGTGAAGATGATTATCGTCGCTGGGTCTGACATCACTTGGATTTAAGTTCAGCTGAATCATGTCGTCGCCGTCATGAATCATTGAGTCAGCTTCTCTATTAAATCAGCGTAGGGACCCCTGCTTACTTTCCAGGAGAACTCTGATGAAACGACTTCGCCATAGATTTATTTTCCCGTAAACTGTAGTGCCGTAACTTAGCTTCTCTCAGTTGTAAAGTGGAATCACGCATTTGGGACATAAAATTGCTACTAGACCCTGTCTTGGAACCCATTTTAAAATTAGTTTCTGACATGACGGCTTCATCCTATTTGTCAGCCGTGTGAGCATAAGTTAGCATACGTGACGTGTAGACAGCGTCGCTCATGCTAAGCTCCTGTCGGGGAAATTTGACATGACCCAACCCCAGATGGTGAGGTCACATCAACGCCGTGGCTAAGACAGCTCAGCCAACCATTCCGTCAAGCTCTGATTCGCTCACATTGGTGAAATCACTGTAATCATTATTCGTTACAATTGTAGTGACCCCTGGTTTTCCAGTCCAACTTAATGTTAGTTGTTAGAAGGTTCAAAATTCATTGCATTTTTTTTGCAAACATCTCCGGCGGTCTGGGGTGACTCACAGGAGCTTGTCAATTAAATGCGATGAAACCTGAGTTTGTTCGCTTCACCGAGTTAGGCTCGGCTCCCAAGGTGTTGGTCCAAGCAGTAGCGTTGCGTACTGCTCATTTAACAATGCCTTGGTTCCTGTAAAGGGTCGTTCTCCGGTATTTCATTGTATTCATGTCGACCATGGTCTTGGTCATGCAGCAGTTCCACAATTAACACTTTACAAATTTTACGTGGTGAGGACGAGTGGCCCTTGTTGACCCACGCCTATGATGCACAACAGACGGGGTAGCTAACTGTGATGTCCCGGCTAAAGTCCAAAAATTTGAGCCAATCTCTGTCCACATGGACCAACTTAAGGTCTTGTCGCCAGCAGCCGTATTTCCCTGATGTTTATCCAAATAGGCGACCGATATATGAATCGTGTTTTTGAGCTAAAATGCTCAGCAAGAGCAGTCAGCACTCAACACCGCAAATATGCACTTACATGCGAGTTACTGCGTGAGTCATTCGAGACACAGCAGCAACAAAATGCCAAAGTTTAAAAAAAGTGTAAAGTACAGCAAAAGTCAAGCCTTGTCAGTCGCATGAACCCAAGTGGGCCTCGATGGCTATTAAGTGCATTCTTTTGCATTGGCACACGTCTGCGGATCAGGTGGTGGTGTAGTTGGTGCTGAGATGGTCTAGTGTTGAGTGAATGGGTGAGTAGACAAGACGTGAGCCGATAATCCCATGACATAAGGGCGACTGGTTGTGGCCACAATACAACATGGGGAAACGGCGCATCGCAACGCTCTCAGCTGGAATAACAAATCCAATGCATGTAGCTTGTTTAACAGATGCTTGCATGCACTAAACAATGCCTAGGGAATCTTGCAGGAATGTCAAAACTGCGGGTCTCAGATAAAAGTGTATGCACTGGAATTGTGATCCCCGCGTTTGCATGACCGCCAATGACAAGTCACTTACTGTGAACTAGTGTGAACCTTACTGCTGCACACAAATATTCAAGTGCTGCTCCCAAGTGATTGTAAATAATTGTCTCTGTCCAGGCGAGATTCTCATTGCAATATCGCCATCAGTGAACTGCCAATATTCGCATTGTTAAACGTCGTGATAACTGTGGTCCATAAGGGTTAAGGGTACGATTTAATGGCAATGGGTTGCAGGGACTTGAACCGAATGAGACGTGCGACGACTACGAAAGCATCCTAGTGCCTTTGTTGCAGCAATTCTTCACTCTTCCAGGTTGCGCTTCACCGATAATCTTAAGGATTAATTCGCCTCATTGGGCATGGTAATGCCTTCGAGTCTGCTACACTCTACTCATCCCAAATTTGCTTCACTGGTACATTTCTCCTTCAATTGTAGGACAATTCTCTACCCAGACAGAGGTCAAGGTACTGAGTTCAAGGCAAACTTTACACCGCCAGTGACTTCAATCAGCCCAAAGTCTCGACCGCAACTACAGCAGTAGGACTGATGTTTAATAATGACTTTGCTAGGTGACTAAACACTCTAGCAATTAATCAGATCTAGCTCCATCTGACTCACTGCAGCCACTCCTCCTGAGTTACAACGATGTGTTCAGCAAATATCAGCCAACTTTATCGTTTTCTTTGCTTTGTCACGTCGAATAGTCACGGAACTACTGAATTATGTTATCAAGTGGGTGTCGGAATAAGTGTTGAGAAGGCAAGGCCTTGTATCACCGATGTTGCAAGTTGGTCATTTGGTATAAGTTGGCTCATTCCAGTGAGAAGGATCAGACAGGGAGATAGTGGACAAGGGTTTTCCTTGTTGCATGCTTTCGCGGGTACAAAATAAACCGTTTCCTTACCATGACTTTGCTCGTTTGTTTTGTTTGTGTTGGACACTGAGATGGAGGAGTAGATGGTTCTCTGACTTACACTCATCCAGTTTTGCTGAATTGCTCAGCTGCTTAGGTTTAGCTTAGAATGAAACTCATTTCCTCACCACCAAATCGATTTATTGTCGTGGCTGTAAAAGTTGCCGTACTGCATTCAAAATTGCGCAAGAAGATAAGAGACTAAAGTTAGGTTTGTTGGCATCGTGCGTGTCAGAGATGGATGCCAAGTAGATTGTGGCATTGATTTTCCGCAGAAATTTAAACAGTCTAGCGCATTTATGCTCCATTTGCCTTTGGGTATGGAATGCAGTTAGTAATGGGCTGTCATACAGTCCTGAGGAGCTAAGTCTTTAGCTATAACATAAACGGTCCCAGTTTTCCAGCTTTGCATTTGTGGCTCCTCAGAATCCTTCTCACAATGAAGCAAAAACTGCTGGCAAGTCTAAAGCGATGAATCGACGGTGATCTCCTGCTATATTGAAGGTATCCTTTAGCCTAATTCGACTGACGCGTAGGCATGGCAGACTTCACCTACCTCAGTGGTGAAATGTGGTCAAAAGTGTTCGCCGATTTTTGCTCCACAGAGAGCTCATTCTGTGCAATAATCTCTTTTGCTTAAACGACTCGGTGTTTGTGCATTTTAATTGACTACCACAGTGAATGTAATCTGTCACAAAGTGTGATGGCATACAGTTGGTCGCATAATCACTTCTTTATGGAAGAGACCTTTTCGAGTCAATCCATCATCGTCCATCTCCACTGCCTTTGCAAAAAATATCGACTGGAAATATTTGGCAGACCTGAAGAGGATCCGTCTCATACATAACGTTTTGGTTAGGCATAAGGTCAATGAGGTCGGCGTCTTTGTGCTCTTGACGTGAGTTTGCTCTCTACTGCTAACGCCGCAAAGTCGCGTTGGCTCGTGCCGATGTTTATTTGTCTGGGAGGATCTAAGTTTGAAGCAAAAAGTTAAATTCGAGTGCAAAAACGTTTGTTGAAGAAAGCTCATTTTGTATTTTTACCCTTTTTCTGTCAAATTCAATGTGCTAATGGTCTAAACTTTGTTCCATAAATTATTAGCGTTATGATGGCCTACCAATTGTTTTTGTGTACTCTGATTCCTTTTAGTTATCCCTATGGTTTCGACCTCGTCTTTGTATTTTGGGGAAGCGCAGTTTGGATAGCGCAATTTCATAACTCCTGGCAGGCTCGTTGTCAGTGTTCAAGCAAGCCATTCATCCTATTGAAATTTTGAGCAGCATTCTAGTGATGCTCCCAACTTTGGTCATCTTAAGACCTGGGGCACGTGGACCGCATCCGAAGTCCATTGCATGGACGTTGGCATTTACCTGCTATAGTAAGAAACCGATACTTCTCTGGCTTCTCCTTCCATTACAAATTCCAATGCTGTACGTACACCGAATTGCGTATTGAGCATATTTTGTTCGCCTCTTTGCTTTTTAATCATCACTGCGATGCTGACTTTGCGTTACTCGAATTCCCGGTTAAAAATGATAAGTGCACACCAATGTAAGCAGCTACAAGCAACTCCATAATCATTGAGCTGGCATTGGGTCTGATAATGAGTGGTAATGAGGCCATCGCTGAGAAGTTTCAGGGTTCTGTTGGGTTGAGTGAATGGGTGCGTAGATCACAAGGTCTGCACATTTCTGCTTTGCAATGCCTAATTGTTCCGTAACTTATTGTGAAGGAGCTTAACGATCTGAGCGCTTCTCATAGTCATTCCTAGGAATTCAAGTGATTTCAAAACCTACTTTTCCTGCATTTCTTGGTGTTCTTTTCTCTATGGATCGACACAAAGATACATAGAGTGCAACACAAGCTTGTCTTGTGGTGAAAAAGCAAAGCAACTCTAAATTTGGCTTGTGGGCGAGTTGTTTTGGACAGGGATCATCAGTAACTGTATGGCTTCAATAACGCATCCTTGTGAGTTCATCGAGTCATTTGCGTTTTGGCGCTAAGTTATTTATTTATGGTTTGGTTAAGCCTTCCATGTACGCCATGTCGTGGCTGTTGAAAGCTATGGTTTTGCATACAAATGATCCCCAAGTCTGATCCATTTTTATTTATGCAACCAGATCTTGCAAAGTAAATACTGGGCTGTTGCTACTTCCCGTCCCTATTGCGTGACAAGTATTGTGCCTCAATTTACCGTACCTGTGGATGCACTTGATTATTTCTCACATGAAGGATACCTGAGTTGAAGACTATGACAACGTGTGCTTTTGTCAGCAAATGGTGACAAAGCCTAACCAATTTAAAAGCACCTGATATCAGTTAATGCTATGTGGTGGCTGATTCTCCTTAGGGCCTGTGATGGTTTGCTTGTTACCTTGTCTAAATCGCATTTGCTATGGTGCCTGCGAGGAAGTTGAGCATCAGCAATTATAGGTGATTGCTAAAGCTCGTGTCGCCATAAGCATAAACTTCATGCCTAACTAGCATTACTGCACTCTTTTAGTTTCTGAAACTTATGACACACGTCTCTTGGGACCTTCGGGTTAAATTTACTTGCTTTTCTCTTCGTCATAAACAGTTAGATAAGCATTTTTATGGATGATGAGATGATGTTGTTGAAGGAGGAGGCGGAGGCGGAGGCGGAGCAGACAATTAGTTGCAGGCAGACATGGAGAGTGAATTGGACGCTATTGCATCGAAGAAGAAGGCTGAAGGAAGGAGGCGGCGACGCTGGCCTAAGCGATTTCGGGTGTGCGTAAGGAGACGCTTTCGCCTATCTTGTCACCGAGTACGCTAGTCCGCATGAGGAGGCTATTCCATCCCAGCGTTGTGCGTAGTTATTAAGTACAGCGGTCGTCTTTGTGGCTTTTCATATTGTACAATACCACAGATTGGGCTTTAAGTAAATTAATACAAGTAGCCTCGTGTGACTTAATTTTACCCAGGTCGTGCCATTTGAACGTCTCCTTGTAGTCTGCAACAATGTTAGAAGGCGGGATTGGGGAGGACAACGGTGGCGATGCTGATGTGGAGGTATTGTCTCCATCATCACCACTAGTTGGACATAGTGATCACGTTTGATTGCCAGCTGGTGTGCAATGAGAAGGTACACTGAGAAGTGATTTCCCCTACATGCAGGCCGCGATGCACCAGAAGAGCAGAACAACCCAGCTGTATTGTCAGTGGCTTCGCTGTGAGGTCCATGGTGTGGCTGTGGTTCACACAATGAGGCTGAGAGCAAGCAGCATGCACACAATCAGCTCATCCAAGTTACAATGAAATTAGTGACGTTAGACCGTCATGTTGTGCTCTGGTGGAGGGAGGTAGGGAGGAGGTGGGGGGAGATGAGTGCGGATGAGAGCAGAATAGAGTGAGCATGGTAATTCACTGAATGTAAGAGGGACGTCAGTTTGCCTTTACATGTAAGGATATGCTCCAAAATGCTATTGGGGTCTGGCCACCAGCAGCAATACGCCAACACATATCCGTGGCACAATCTGAGTTGCGATGTGCAATGCTACACTGGGCTTCAGAGGCAAATTTCAGGCGCTGGTAATTTGGGAAGCCATTGCCTTTCCCCACTCACCTATTCACCCTATACCGATTCAAATGCAAACACTTAGCAGTTGTGCTGTTGCTACAACAACTATGTTCTCCACGAATGTGGGCATCAATATGGCAAAGGCTGTGATTAAAAGCGTTAGCTGGCGATATGGAGATAGTCGGGTCTCTCACATCGGTGTTGACCTAAAACACACTGCCGCCAGTATTCCAAACTCTCATATGGCCGTAGGCACAACATATGATAGGTAAAGTGGTGGACAACCACGTTCTCCCCATCCACCTCACTGTGACATTTTGCTCGCTAATTCCACTGCACAGAACTGAGGTGACCGACGGACGAAGGCCCTGCACGTAACGCGCACTGCTCCACTCTTGCCAGAAGCAATGCTTTTATGTTTTTAGAAATTTCGCGCATCATGATAGCACATACGGCATTGGGATACGCTTTGTTTGAAGCAGAAGCAAAGCCTCCACACGAACTCGCCCCTGCTAGCGCTCTTCTTAACTGATGAATTTAATTTTAGCCTTGTCATCGTAGCTTTACTGCTAGTTGGGGGAATTGGACGTGTTAAAAGAACTGGCCTCTGGTCAGGTGTAATTAATGAGGCTGGCAGAGTGTGCGACCAGTTCCGCAAGTGCCCTCACCAATTGTGATACCAACGAAATGGCTTTGTTTGAGGAATGTGTTGGATTGCGGAGGCAGTTGTGATGCATGCCTGGATGAGTGGAATTAAACAAAGACATGTGAACGGTCTGAGGAAGCACTAGACTGCGACATCGAAATTTGGTCCTCTAGTCTTCCATTTTTGCCTCGGATTCACCGCTTACACACTAAACGCAGGTCTTCTCACTCGGACTAGTGAATATTGTGTGTAAACTTGGGGAGCAACAACATCACTGCCGTTCACACACCAAACCAGATGACAACGTAAGGATGTGGCACAAATCGATTGCTTCACCTGGCATTCTTAACACCGACCTATGCCATGCAGAATGCAGGGCAAGGCGGTTGGTCGGAGATGGGGAGTGATGTGCAGGCATCGTGCCTTACAGTATTCTCGCAGTCCTCTTCGGCATTCGATCATTATTTTATCCTCTGCCTGTTCTTGCGTCTCTATCGCAGTCGATAGTTATGAAGGATTCGTGTAACTACTCATAGGTAAGTGGCTTGCATGAAATTGCCTTCCACAAATTACTGCTGTCTCCTAACTACGACACCCTCATGTAATTCGCAGCTGCTTCCAAACCGGATTTCAGTCTATACTACCACCATGCAGTAAAGTGTCATTCGCCTGAAGTGATTTTAGGACTTGCGCAGTTGACCACACTCCACAGACGATTTGCTGGTTTTGACATGTCTGCCATCTCAGGATTGCCGCACTCGAAGTAGCAATCTCCACCTGCTCCACAATCACTCACCGTGGCATCTCAGGACCGCCCTTGCAACCATCCGAACATCAGACATGTGCCAATGCAAAGCATTGTAAAACACTTTGCAGTGAAATAGTAGACAAACTGCAATGTCCTCCTCACTAATGGACACGCCACGTTGGGTGGATGGAGGTGGACGAGGTCCTCATTAAGCTGGCGTTCATCTGGTCAATGCTGTCCAGTCACATGGCTGTGTATCTCCGTGGCTTCTTAGGCCTTAAAGGCGGCATCGCAGCCGGGTCAACATTTATGGCTCACAGGTTCCGTCCCCATGTAGCAGCATGCATTGTGGTCTCTCAGCCAGCTCATTTACTCCTTCAATCAAGCTTGCACAACTCAACGCACCTGCTTACCTCATGTTTTGTCAGGCTGAACACAAACTGTTAAGGAGGACGCACCGCTCAAATGTGGCATGCAGAGCGACATGAGGGAACAGCCATGCAGTTTGCAGACGGAAGAGTGGCAAACTATCTCCATCACAATACACGACACTCGCACAAGCATTGAATCGCAAAGACTTTGCACTGATCACAATCCTTGTTCCAATCGATGAGGCAGAACATAGACCCCAGGCGATGACTAATAAGCGGGAGCAAATGAATGTCGTGAATGCACAAGCCGTGACTGATTTAATGGGCATGCATAGAACTACGTCGCACATAGTCCCCCCAATGGCAAGAGCTGGTAATATGTGCGAAAGCATGTGGGAAGCGTGACCACAACTTGCAATCACACCACGTTCTGAACAAGAAAACAGTCAAATATAAAGTTTCACCGCTTAAGAGAGCAGACAAGAGAAGGAGCCTGTTGGGACTGGTGAAAACAAACTGTGCATTAAAGGGCACAGCTGTGAATGAGCGCTTGGCTGCTTGGCTAGGTGCTGGCTCACGACTAACAGGAGGTGGGATGACCCTGTCGTCCGCCTTTTCGCAGCTGTTATGGCAGTTCCCAGCCCTGTGCTATGAGGAAGCAGAGCGTTTCAGGGTGGTAGAGATGGCAGTTCTGGAGTGAGTGAGGGCAGCTTCTACATCAAACAGTGTTGCTGCACATCAGCCAGTAAATTTGATGACATATTGCTAGTTATTTATTTGTATTTTGCAAAAGCTGTCGCAAAGCTACGTTAAAATGAAGTGCTCACGAAGCACTCACACAACTCAAAATGCTTTTCGGCTGGTAAACAAAGCATGGTCGTTTGCTGTTCAGCGAATGAGCGCCACATAAGGAGTTGATGACAAAAGGAGAGGGAGATGAGGGCGTCAGTTTTATGCGGAATTCGCAACAAGATGCACAATCTTGTGATGCGTCTGCTTGTGGGATGCGTCGAGATGTAGATGGCACATGTAGAGGTGATGCGCAGAGAGTGAATCACTTGGGCGGAAGATTGTGTGACAAAGCAGTGCCTCAACGCATCATCAAATAGTGTTGGCGTGCAGGAGCGTTGTGTTGAAGGAACGGCTGTAAGATGCGCATGGATATCAGCCTATTAAATTGCAGGCATTGTGTTCCTTCCCTTAGCACCACCAGATCTATTTATTGCTCTTAACAAAGTCTTGCATCAATGGCAGACTGCTTTGTCGTGCCAATTTAGAATACCCGAGAGGCTAGTACTGGCAGCCCGAGCAGAGCGTGAACTTTACGCAAGCACAGCATAGCACCCTGGCAGATGTGACCCACTTGTGCTTAAGAGTTACCACTAAGTACACATTTGATTCAACTTCCTACTGCTTCCGCAATTCGCAATTTGCAATTTTATGCCATTCTTTAAACAGAGCCCTTATTTGGTATCGCATTTGGTGTAAGCACATTTGATAATGATCTCACACTGCCCAGTGACTCGCCACTCTGTCTGTACCACCGCTTACGCCTAACCAAGGGCCAATTCTTCCAGCTCGCCTGACTCCTCAAGTTAAAACGATGCCACAGTGACAAAGCTAGGACTAAATCCAACCATCGAGGAAAGAACTGGTGTGAATGAGTTCGTGGGCAGGCTCTGCTTCTGCTTTAGGCAAAGCTTTTTCCAACGGAGTCTATTCGAGTTGGGTGAGCGGATAAACTTCGAGGCATCGAGGCAGCATTCCTCCCGAAGGAAAGCCACGAGGCAAGCGCGATGGCAAAGTGGATGCTTTGCATAATCTTCTTTCGCCAGTTGATGAGACACATCTGAGGCGTCAAGCAAATGCAACAACTGCGAGCACCTTCCTGTCGACCTGCGTTTGCGATACTTCTAAAATGCGCATTAAACCTGTGGGCACAAGTCGATCATTTTCACAACTCAGATGCTTCCGTGATCCGCTCCTACTTGGTGGTGGCGGCAACCAGAACACTAGAGTTACCGGATTTGGTGGACCATCATTCCTCTGCAACTAACATTGCCAGTAAGCTTTGTGGTCTGACCATTGAGCACATCGGGGCCGTTGATATGCCATGCGTACAAGTCGCCGCAAAATTAAGGACACTGCAGGAAGGCGAACAATGCTGGGCGAATATGTACACATCTCCCCGGCTAGTCCTGTACACGCTACCACATCACTGCGGTGACGGAAGTGAAACGAGCGAGAAGCTTGCTTTTGTAAAGGTGGACAATCTTTCTAACTTTATATGCCCCCATTACCACCTTGTTCATCGGATGGTCCTCAATGAGCTCTCTTCAGCATTAATCATTTTTCCTTATTGTATCCAACACACTGCACTACGCTCACTCTTTCCTCCTTCCAATACTAGTCCTCTATCTCCCCTCCGCCGCCTACTCACATCCCTTCAGCTGCCTCGCATCTGCTTCTTCCAATTCATTCTCACCCTCTCGCCTCCTTTTCCCACCCACAAGCTTACCCTTGTGCAACTACTCGTCATCCCAACTGTCGCCACTTCCAATTAAGAGGATGCTACTTTTCTTCCCCTCCATTTATTGTTACCTTCCCCCTTTCTTGCATTGAATTTCACAGTCAACCTGCATTCATTCATTCGATTATTCAATCTAGTACACGGTCTCTCAATCCACGTCATCACCGGACATTCTCTCCCTCCCTCTGCATCTCTCTCATTCACCACCCACCTTTAGTACATTTCTCATTTATCAATACATGCACACATAACTAGAAGTCCCTCTTTCTTCCCTTCTTATTATCCTTCTCTTCTCCACATACTTTGACCGTCATTTATTGCTTTTATTTACTGTATCCATGCATCGTTTCCCTCATTGTACGTGTCTACATTCCTCATTCTCCTGCTCTCATTCCTATTTTCACACACGTAGAAACACTAGTATTACCAATAGCTTTTACTCAAAGCGACGCAAAATTTTCCTCTCCCTCTACTCCTCGACAACACCATTAACAACAGCAACAACAACAACGAAGGCCAACACCACTTATCAGAGCGGCCTCAATACTTTCCCCTCACTTCAGTAATCGCAAGAACCAATGAGTTTAGCTTTGCTAGAATGTTGTATGAATGCTCACTAAGGTAAGCACATCGCCATTCACATTTACATAACATAATTAGGGCATGAAAGTGTGGTTGACTGAGCTGTCTTAGAGACGGTGTTGATGTCTCTTCACCATCTAGGGTCAATTTTGTGGCGAAATTCTCCTAGCTGGGGCTTAACACGAGCTACGCTGACCACACGTCACGTATGCAAACTTCAGATGTAAACTCCAGCTCTGGACAACTTAGCTTCGATTACATTTTCATCGGCTAGTATTAGTACTAGATATGGTTATGTTCATTGCACAAGCAACGGAAAAATGCAGCTGCCTACGACGCATTCTTAGGTTGTTCCGGTTAGACAGATACCGGTCCTCATTTTTAGACTCTTGTAAGGACTTCATTCTTGTCGACCCCGTCTGCTGTCCAGCAGACGTAGTGGGTCACTGAAAGCCACTCATGCTCACCAGAGAAAATAAGTGAATTAGCATTAGTAGCACCACTGCATGACCAAGACTCAGGTCGGTAAAAGCAATAAATTGCCTTAGAACGACCCATAACTGATACCGAAGCATTGCCAAATGAGCAGTGCCTTATGCTATCACTTAATCACCACAGGTCTAGAACCCAGCTCCACTTAGTGAAGCGGAAAAGCTCTAAGTTCATCGCGTTCAACAGACAGGCTTCTATGCGCCGACGTATGCCGCTGGAGACACTTGCACATAAACTGCAATAACTTTCGAGTCGTCTAGCAATCAACACTAGGTTGAACTAAAAGCACAAGAGTCATTACAATCGAAAGGATTAGCAATAATAACGACTAAGCATAATTTATAGCCAAGCGGGAACAGCATCTGAACCAATAATAATGACAGAGGGCTGCAAAACGCATGTGCATTCATTTTTCCTCACACCGCTCATTCTCATTGGAAACCTAAAATGGCAAAATACGGTTGCTTAGCCACAGCACGAGCCGCGTGTAGAATCTAACGGGACACCAATTGAGCCTGACAATATCAACTCGTCCAAGTTACCTGCTCTTCCTCCTGAGGAGTTGAGTCCGACCTAACATTAAACATCTTGCGAAGCTCCTCCACTGTCTTGCCTTTGATCATGTTGGCGATAGATTTACAGCACGCTTCAATAAGGCCTTCTATTTGAAGGTATCCAGCTGCTATACAGAGTTCAAACAGAGTGTCTTGATCAACTTGGAGAAACTCTTGATCCCAGCCAGATAAGCCATCCGTTGGAATTTCCCCATTTCCATCCCGGTCCTGGTGAGGAGCATCGTCTATGTGATGCGTACACCACTGTAGAACCCTAATCAAAATATCCGCATTCACTTCTTGCAAAAGGATCGGTTCATCATCCTCTGCAGCCTCAGCTCCGAAATCTACCAATGGAATCAACAGAGACAATAAAAAATGAACAGCTTGAATGTTCATTTGCGTTTCTGATCAAACCCTAAAGAGGTTACGTAAAGGAATAAGCATAGAGAAATCGGCGGCTATAACGACACGTAATTCACTTAAGTCATGCTTTTGCCATGAAAGATATGCAAGTCTAGTTAAGTAAGCAGCAGATATGAGAATCAAAAGGGCAGAGCAAGTAAGAAGGGTGGCCAAGAATAAGGACAGGAAATATGCATCCCTGAGCATAAACGTCCAACATTGCAGACAAAAGGACGCACCATCCAAGATGCCTCTAATCAGCACGGATTGTCTGGCAATCTCTAGATCTACATCAAAGACAAATTCGTCGGCCGTCATTAACTTAACGGACATCCTCAGAGAACATACGACAAAAGCGGGTTCGACGACAACTCTGTAAAACGCAATATGGCTAGTGAAGAGAATGCAACGATCCCTTTGAAAGTGTTTAGCGAAGCATTAAAACAAGGAGAACCTGATTTCTACCAAAATCCTTAATGAGAGATTACTGACAAAAGAAGGAAGGTCTTACAAGCAGACAAATCTTTTATTGTAACCAACAAATTCTTTTAAATGATGTGTATGCTGGCAACGCACATTCGAAATCGTGGTAGCGAATCGATCATTAATGTGCAAAACATATACATTGTGGACGAATTTGCATTTGAAATGGTTTTATGATTTAAGAAAATTTAGAAACTTTAAATGCTGCTAAAACATTTATGCGGTAAAATTGTGGTTGACCAACACTGACTAGAAAGCGATGTCACTTCAAAACATGTGCGATGACTTGGTTGCGCAAAACTTTTTAATTTGGTTGCGCAGACACTAAAGTTAGTTATTGCTGCACTTCTGCTCAATAACATGTCCTACCGCACAGACGCTAGACACATTTTGATGACGCCATAGTGATGCTTTATGAGCATTGGCTAGGATGAATAGCCGTTAATGATGGTCAGAGCATTAAGTTATTTGTGCACAGTTTAGCCTACTCGCTACCATCGTTCAACCACCTTATGAGTCATGCGGTTCTTGCCGCTCAAACTATTGACTATCCTCTTTTGAGAGGATTACTTCTTCTAATTCTGCTGAACTCCTCCTAGCAGGCGTTTTGTGCTAATCCACATTGACCGCTATCCAAAGTTGAAGCCCAACTCTACGCATCATCTCTCCCATTGATAATCCTTCAATGCGGTTCAATATTCTTACTTACTTATGCGCCAAGACACTCAGCATCCTCAAACTGGCAGTAATTAGAGAAGGAGCACTGCAAACAAATAGCATTAGAAACATGGTAAGCATTAATTGAATGATGTGTAATCGGCACAGGACAATCGGTCACTGCTGGTGCTGGCCTGCAAGCGCCACCAAAGCACAATCGTACACCTTTTCGCAGACTTGCAGTAAATGCAAATACAAAGTGAACGCCGTGGACATTAAGTTAACCTACTGATAAGCTAAAAGTGATCTCTTAATTACTCAAATGCACCTCCTACATTTCGATTCCTCATTTGTGCGCTTTGGCCCTACGGAAGTCGTGCTTACAGAGACCAGTCGATTTTTAGTCATCTGGCGAGCATGCGCTAAATTGCCCTTTTATCTTTGCATTTGGATAAAGAGAAATTAGTGCCAAATAAAGTAGTGGACGCTTGCCGTCCACAAATACTTAGCTGTCAACCGCTTGATTTACGGTAGAGAAAGCAACTGCATAACCCCACCTATAACGATAGTTTCTTAAGCATTGGTTTGGCGCATGCTAGAGTTGGACGGATTCAAATTTGTTTGCATTCGTCCTTTTTACTTGTCTTATTTGTAGCAACTCGCCTCTTAATCTACAGGCAGCCCTGACGCTCACCTATCTGCGGCTTTTGTCAACTTATCCATATTGTTCATCTGAACAAATGTTGCCGATGTAAGGATCTCATAGCATGCTACCAAAAAAAACCAAAACTATTTACCCATTCATGCACTTTTTCATTCCTAAAGTCCCTAAATCGACTGCTCTTTCACCACTCACATCACCAGCGTTGAGGACGAAGCTTAATTTCTTGACACACTCCACCTCATTTGACTTACGTGAGCGAAACCGTGGAAGATGAAGCTGCATTTCCTCTTTTACTCCACCATCACTAGACACACGTGAGTGAAGTGGAAATAAGTAAATCTTAATTTCTGCTATCACTCTTTCATCTCAAGGCTAACGTGTTTGAAATCGAGGAAGATAAAACGCGGTTTTATGCATCACTCCACCATCACTAGACTCACGTGTGCAAAGTCGAGGAAGATAAACCTCAGTTTCTCGACTCTCTTCGCCACCACTGTATTGACGTGAGTGAAGTTGATAAAGATAAATCTCAATTTCTCCCTTGACTCCACTGCTACTAGAATTACGTAATTGAAGTCAAGGAAGAAAATATCAATTCCTCCTCCCACTTCACCATCAATGCACTCAAGTAAGCGACGTTGAGTAAGGTAAAGCTGAATTCCTCTATTCACTTCAACATCACTATATTTAAATCAGTCAATTGTTTAATGCAATTTACTTTTTTCTCTTCTTGCTTTATAATCACAAGAATTACTTATTAGAAATCTTTCTGCTTCCACTCCAAAATCACTATACACACGTGAGCTAAATCTTTAAATAAAATGCCCCAAATATCTTTCCACTCCACCATTGCTCCTTTTTGTGAGCTAGCAGATAAAATTTTAGCTCACGTGCATTTTTCAAAATTTCTTTTACTTGCAGTCGTTGCATAATCTCAAATAACTTCTCTTTACATATTTCTCTATTTGTCGTTGACAATGCAATCCGTATTCATAAAGTTATTTTCCAAATCGCAAATAGGTGGTATTAAAAACATTATTTTCATAATTGTGAGGTTATTTGCAATGGATTGACTGCTATCACAAACATGTTTATTTTTAATATGTGCCTACAGGCACTGGAATGCACCAACACTCTTATTCTCGCACAGATGAGCCGATTTAAAAACGACTTGAAACAACAAACATTATTTTGTCCAACGCGAGCAGATAAGCAGCCGGTTTCCCAAAAGTAAATGTTTTCCAAACAAATAAGAGTTAGTTCGCAATCGAAAACAAACCTTATTCCTGCAGCTGTGCTTTGAGTCGCAAACGATTTATACATCAAAAACATTATTTACGCAGCTAATAAAAGGGTTCGCAATGGGTTTTGCAACCCAAGCATTATTATCGCCAGTTTGGGCCGATGGGCAATCGGATCCACCAACACAGTTTATTCCCGCATGTGTGGGCCGATCTAAAAGGGCTCGAAATATAAACCCAATTCTGGCCAAAGTGAGCAGATAGGAAATGGATTTTGAAAGCATAAACATTTTTCGAATAGATACAAGCCGCTTTGCAGTCTATTTTGCAAACATAGTTTGCATTAAAGCAAACGTGGAAAATTCGAACGGTTCTGAAAGCATAAGCATTGTACACGCGCCTGTGGGCCAAAACGCAAAAAGTTTCGCAAACCCAACCAATATTCGCGCTAACTTGAGCCTAAGCACATACGATGTCGCAAACGCTAACGTCAAGAGATTTCACAAACGCAAACACAAACACTGTTCTCGTGGCTATGAGCCGAAACGCAAGAGATTTCATCAACACAATCATTGCATTTACAAAATTGCCTATGATTGCAGCAGGATTTTCCAAGCGCAACCAATGTTCCCAAAGTGGTGAAACGAACTGATAAAGATATTCACAGGCTCAAACCTTAGTGTTAATGCAAAAAGAATCGGAAACAACGCACATGCCGGTTGCCCTTTCGATGCCTTTTGCTGACTAATCGGCAGAGGAAAACCTAAAATGAAGAGAGTCAGCCGTTGTCTATGGCGGCTGCTTGTGCTCACACGCCCTATTCACCGACGAAGCTGTCCTGCCTTCAGCATTGTTTTGCACTCTGATTTTCTTTCACGACTGCGTTGTGCCACATCATTTTATGGGGATCAAATTTAGGTCGTGAGTAACATCGGAAGTACGTCTTATTATTTTTGACTCAATTTGTTCTCTGCTCTCCTAACAAACGACCCAAGTTTAGCAATGGATTGTCGACAGAGTGGATTTGGCTTACTGCTCACCACAACGCAAGTGAATTCGGCTCAAATAAAGTGTAATTCGGGCAACATGAAAATGGTAACAGTAGAAAATAGTGAATTTGGCTTTGCTAAATTACAGCATGAAAGCTCATTAGAGTAAGCAAACTGACATTCACATCTGCGTGAACTTGGTTTGCGTCAGAATGCACCAACGTGACCGAATCAGAGCATGAGGTCGTGGCTAGCTGAGCTGTCTTAGCAATGGTGCTGTTGTGTCCTCACCCTCTGGGGATGATTCATGTCAAAGTTCTCCCGACTGAAACTAAATACGACCTACGCTGACTAATCGTCAAGTATGCTAACTTTCGCTCACATGGCTGACAAACCGCGACTAACGTGTTAGGGCTGTCAGGTAGTAGGCTAATTTTGGGGTGAATTCAAAGACGGGGGCTAGTTTAAATGCTTTGTCCCGAAGGAATAAGTCAAAGTACTACCGTATGCAGTGGAATGAATTCTTAGCCAAGGCGTTGCATCACAGTTCTCCTGGAAAGTAAGAGTGGGTTCCTGGGCTAATTTTGAAAGACGTGTCGCAAAGATTCGTGACAGGGGTGGCATGACTCGGCTGACCTTACAGGCATGTGATATCAGACCCAGTGGTGCCAAATTTTGAGGTCATGGATTTGAAACGGTACAAGACACCGGAAAGGCTTGAGCCTAAGACAGATCATTACCACCCACATTTAAATCTGGATTTCAAACCGAAAAAGCTATGCACAATGCCACGACATTTCTTGAGTGTTTTATTTGCAATTCAAGACTGGTCCATGTATATGGCAGTTAGGCCAGTTCCTGCAGTTGTTCCTGCAGCCAGAAATCGACCACTCCACAAAGTGTTAAATTTGCAGCTCTGCAGAATATGCGCCCAGTAATCCATTGACACACAATTCTGCGAAGTTCCAATGGAATGAAGCCCGCCCATTCAGACACAATGTCTAGCTTTACGCACCCCAGCCTTGATTTTATTCTCATCAGCTAATGCCTGTGCAAGACATGGCTGCCATCATTTGCATGAACAACAGGGAAATACAGCTGTTTACGACGCATCCTTAGGTTGCTCCGTGTAGACAGATGCCGGTTCCAGTTTTGGGACTTTGATAAAGAATTCACACTTATCCACCCCGTCTGCTGCCCATCACGCGTGGTGGATCACTGAAAGTCACTCGTATTTACAGCGAGAAAGTTGTGAAGCATAATTGGAAGTAACATTGCATGACAAAGAGCGGGGCCATACGAAATCAGAGAATTGCTCTAGAACGACCTGTGACTAAAAGCAAGGCACTGTTAAATGAGCCGTAAGTAACGCTACCATCTACTCTCGACAGCTTTAGAACTAAGCTTAAATTAGCAAAGCAGCCAAGTCCAAACTTCACTGCGTCCAACAGACAAGTCTCTACAAGTAAGGGTAGGCCAATGGAGCTACTTGCATAAATACTGCAGCAACTTTTAAGTCGTCCAACAACTAAGACTAGACTAGACTTGACACACAAAGGTCATTGCAATTGTAAGAATCAACAACAATAGCGATTGGGTGCATTTCGCAGTCGAGGGAGAATAGTACCCGAATATATAATACTGGCAGTAGGCCGTAAATCGCATACATATTCATTTTTCTCACACTGTTCATTCTCCTTGACAACCCTGAATCGCCAAAATGCAGTTGACTAACCACAGCAAGAACTGCACACAAAAACTGGTAAAACAACAATTGGAGTCGACAGCATAAACTCGTCTATGTTACCTGCTCTTCGTTTTGAAAAGTGCCTTTTCGAATTTAACTTCTCACCTTTAATCATGTAGACGATTTTTTACAATTTGCATCAAGAAGGTCCTTTATGTCGAAGCACCATTGGAGGACCTCTCCCAAAATAGCAGCATTTACACATTGCAGAGGGATCGGTTTATCATGCTCTGCAGCCTCAGCTCCAACATCTACCAACGAAATCAACAGAGAAACAATCGAAATCGGGTGATTCGTTTGCTTAGTCTCGTTTGTGATCAGAACTTAAAGAATTAAAGTAAAGAAACAGACGTAAGCAGATAGACGATCATGAAGTCGTGTAATTCATTCAAGCCATGCCTTCACCACAACAGCTGTACAATTCTTGCATAATAAGCTGTGCATGATGGAAATGAGAAGGCAAAGTAAGTAACTGGAGCAGAGTGAATAAGTATGCAATAAGAGTGAAAAAGGAATGAATAGGAAAGATGCATCTCTGCAAAGAAAAGACAAATACTGCAGACAAGAATATGTGCAATCCTAGCCGACTCTAATCATCACTGATTATCTGGCAATCTCCAGATGCACATCAAAGGCAACTTTATCAGACGCCAACAACTTGACGGGCATCTTCCCAGATAATACGACAATTGCGGGTTCTGCAACGACCCTGTAACACGCAAAAATGTCTGATTACAAAGAGCATAACAATCCCAATCAAAGTGTTTAGCAAAAGTTTCAAAATAACAACAAATCATAAACTGTGTTAACACACATTTTTATAAGTTACTGATAAGACGAAGAAGTTTTTAGAAGCAGACAGGCTTTTAATGCAATCTGCGAAACTTTTTAAACAATGCGCTTACAGGTAGCTTGCATTCGGTATTTTGGTAGCGAATCGACCATTAATGTGCAAAATAAAATATCCATCGTTAACGCATTTCACGTTTGTAAATGGTTGTAAAAATCTAAATGGTGATGTTGGAAAATGTAAGTACTACTACAACATTAAAGCAGTAAAGTAGCAGGGGAATATCTCTCACTGGAATACGATGTGCAATAAGTTAATTGTGTACAGAACATTTCGACTTAGTTTCGTGGGCACCAAAGAGGGTGGCTACTGTACTTCTGTGCAGCGACATGCCCTGCCGGGTATGCTGATGGCACCTGGCACCAGCATTACGCCTATAATGCATGCTTTATCTTGGCAATGCATCTTTAGTTAATGAGCCGAACATAATCCATCTACGGACAGTTTTGGGAGTTCAATGATGCTTTAGAAGTGGTGCAATCTTGCAATGCGTATTTGTGCAGAAATTCAGTTTGAAGCGTAAAGAGAGACGATTCAAGTGAACAATGACGTCTTTCTCCATCATGTTACTCTATCCTCGAAAATTAGTTACAGGAGGAGGATGCAAAAGCCGCTGTCGTGCAGCCTCAGTGCTCCCGGTTCCATCTACGGGCAATTGGATGATCACATCTCATTTCGCCGGCCACAATGGGCACTGGGCCATGCCAGTAGCCCAAATCTCTTCTGTTCATCGAATATATGCTTGTAAATCAAGTATCCTTTTGTGGTTGGGGCGCTACGCATCACGTACGCAGTTCCTTTCGATTACGTGGCCTAGACTTTGCAAACTCGGGCCCAGAATATTGTCATTGCTTTTGCTGAGTGCGATGTTTAGTTAATTGCTAATTTCTCGAAGCTAGTTTTCACTAACTTATGCAGAACAGTTTACTCTGTTGCACTTAGCGACGCTCCTGCAAATCTTATTGTCTAGATTGCACTCATTTGCTGTAATTTCCTTGTCAAAGAGATGCGTCATGAGCATTGGTTTAGATCAACAGCTGTTAGTGAAGGTCAGAGCATTTGGTTACTTGTGCAAATGTTGGTCTGGTCGGTTCCATCGTTCAACCACCTTGTAAGTCACGCAGTTCTTGCCGACTATACCATTGGCAGTCGCCTTCGTCGAGGATCGTTTCTTCAAGCATTGCTAAAGTTCTTTTAAAGCGACTGATTCCTCTGTTAAATAGCGTTCCGTACTGGTCGACATCCGACGCTCTTTAACGCTGGGGTCAATTGCTGCACATCGCTGTGTTCCAACCCTTTCATTGACAAACCGTCCAAAGTGGTGTGGTAGCTAACCAATACTTTCTCCACTTTGGTTCCATTAAAGTGGCAATTACCGGCGGTTGTCCTTACAAAAACAGCCCGGAGATTCGTCTTCTGCATCAGCGTGTGCGATAGGCAGTGAAGCAGATTACATCTTAAGCTTACTGAACAAGGTATAACTGTGGGTTTCTACATCTGGTTTGTTGTCAGACATTATTGGTTAACTGGAAAGAGATATTCCATGCAGATGTTAAGCGAAAATCAGAATCTCAGTTCGGCTCCACCGACTGCGCGAGTAGTGTCCAACATTACAAATGTTGAGGTGAAAGAGGGAGAGGAAACGAACTAGGTCTACCCCTTGGCTTAAATGCGCTAAATGCAGTGTTGCGGATTGGCTGAAGCTGGTTTGACGACGGGATCAGCGCGTAGCATATGGACAACATTGTGCGTAATGACAACGCTAGCAATGAGGCTGCGTGGACTAAGGTACTTAAATAGGAGGGGCTACATTGTCGCAAATGTCAAGCACCTCGACAGTAACGATTTGTGGGTGATGCCGAGAACTGCTCTCCTTGGTCGCACATTAGGCATTGGTTGGGTTATGAACTGCCTTTTCATCGACATGATTGGGTGGTGGATCACTGCACTCGTGACGTACGCTTCATCATGACTAAAACGCCTCGGGGAAGGTGCACCCTGATTTCAGATTCGCCTTGCTGAACGTTCGTTCCTTACCCTGCATAATCGTGTGGACATGGCCTGGAGACGATGGTGCCCCTGCCCCGTACCCATAAAATATCCTCCTGACAGGACGTTTAACATTTCCGAGGCGATAGTTCAGCAACTTCCACATCACTGCCTAATCCATTTTCGCCTCTTAATGTAGGACATCTGTTGCGTTACAGCACCACCAGTACTCACTAGCTTAATTCTGATGCATGTAAGTGGCGCTAGATTTATGAAACCCACTAATAACATGAGGCTGCTAATCCGTTGTAGGAATGGGAACAAGATTTGGCTCAAACTTGATTTATGCATGGGAAGGAAAGTGGATGTGGACTGTTAAGTACGTTTGGAGAAAGGCATCGTCCTTGCATTGACGAAATGCAACCATGGCACATTGGAGTACTTGGCTGCCAAGATCATCCCACCACACATAACTTAACAATGTGTTCAGCGTCCAGCGTCGTATGCAATTTCGTTTTGCTTAACCACTAATGAGGTGACCGCTGTCGGAGCAGCAATCACCGCCAGCTCAGATATCAAGTTGCCCAAGTATCCAATGTTCATTCACAATCAACACTGCCACGAGTACGACTACACAAGATGTAAGAGGCATCTCAAGCATTCTCCTGATCCATCCGTCCACTAATATCAGTTAAATTTGTTCACAGGCGAACACGCTTACGTGCACTAAGAGCAGGAAATACATTGGCTCTCGCGAACCTAAAACGTACCTTGCGCAACTCAAAGCATGTTCCTGCCTCCATCTCCAAAATGTGTAGGATGAGAAGTCTCGTCCTCTCCGCACTACTTAACAAAGGTTGCACGCCAGATTTTTGACTTGCCGTCACATCAGGCGTTGCAACTATGCATATTTCACTTCCACCCGCAGTCGCGACAACTGGACAGCTTGCAACAGTAGGCATTACTGCAGCAGAGCAGAGCGAAAAATTTGCTCTACTCTTTAACCTGTCAATACATGACTCACTTTGCTTTATAAAATCAACGCGTCAACCACGCAGACGAAGAGTTTGGCGACTCAAATCAAGTGTGGTGCCTAGGCATGGATCGAGGAATTTAGGAATCAATGCAGAGTAAATGAGTTTTGGGAGACCAGATGCAAGATCGCCTTGCCAGCTCTGACCAAGGCAACAATCCTGCTAGCTGTAGGTTCTGCTTTATTGACGTCCGTGTATGCCTGTTATCATGGAATTAGATTCACTTTATCTCTTTTGCCTGCATCTCATTTGCTAGTGCTGATAATGTTACACTTGAGGAGAGGAGCGTGAGAATGAGCAGTGACGATCCTAGCAAAACACTTAGCAAATCGTCCGAGCAATTTTTCGAACAAGGAAGCAGCGAAGCTTCACCTGATTTGTTGGTATTAGCCATTTCTGCACCGGATGTGTACGGACTTCGATGACCGCCATTCCATCTGACCAGATTTCACGTTCCAGCAGGTAGGAGGGCGTTGGAGGAAACGTCAATTCCTCGGGTTTCGAAGTCAGTCCTGCATGACTAGGGCGATCAAACACCAGTTTCAGCCTCGCTTTATGTTGCCAGGTATCTTTGCTGCAGAAGAGAACGCCATTAGAGTGGATTGTGGGCTGCATTCAATGCTGTCAGCGTCAGACGTTGAGTGGTGGTCAAAGCGCTAAAGGGTCGGAAGCGCACTGTCTGAAACTCATAGAGACCATTTGACACTGCTAATGCTGCCTCCTCCTTGTCTGTTCCTAACGATTTTACTCGTTGGTAAATTGATTCGAAATCTAGGGTCGAGAGCCACTTGGACAAATGCGGACAGTCCAATAAAGCGTTTATGTGGAATAACGGAAATCCATTTATCTTAGTTCTAGCATTCAACTTCTCATAATCGATGCACAATCGAAGGATATTTCAGCCCTCCCTCGCTAGCACCATCAGAGTAGACCATAGCGTAAATGGCGATTTTTATCTCGCATCTAATCATCTTTTAAATCAGATGATTTGCTTTCTCCAGTAAAGGTGGCGTTGCACCTCTTGGTGGCTGACAATAATCTGGCTTTCCGATGCCCATCGTGCACGTGACAATAGCGTGTTTTCCATCATCCTCACCGGCTTCCACAGCATTGGTAAATGTCGGAGGCGTGGGGAATCCCGGCGTTTGTCATGTTTGACAATAAGGCTTGTGAGGTTAAACCGTGCTGTCCAGAACCAGTACTTTAAGTTCACACCTTCTTTGAATAGGGAACATCCTCTTGTGCTGTCTTTAATAGAGCACTTTGCTTATTCACCTCCTCTTCCCCTAGGCTACATCGAGAATCAATGAGCTGATAATTCTGTGACATGTTTGACATTTCAGATTATTGGCGGGGGGTGCGCCACTACTCCTACTCATGTACTTTTCAAGCAGTTGAACTTGAGTCTTCGCTGAGTGAACTGGACATGATTTAATGAAACGAAAGAAGCCAAAGGATTGGTTTTGTATTTCACATTGATCGAAATAGAAATAAAGAGATTAAGTGATTTTCCTGATGGTTATAGAAATCGCTGAATCTGCCTCCCACTTGTCCACTACAAGCTTGGCCACTTATTCACGTCCATGACTCCATTTGATCTTCTAGGCAGCATTTACACAGCAACACAGTGAAAACTACTGGCACCAAATCTAAGCTTAGTGTTATTTTAAGCACTGATGGTTTTGGCAGTGTCAATTGCTGGCCCTTCTCCAATTCCTATTTTGCAATTGGATAAAGGCGTTTGTTGTCTTAAATCTGTGTTACATCTCCATAGATCGTCTGAGTTTGCAGACTCAAGTCGCCATATCAATTGCGATGCACATGTCACGTGACACTTCCTGCAATGCCTTACCAGAGTGTGGGGCCTGCTCTTTAACTCACATTAAGGCCATTAAAATGACGCCACTTTGCTAGGTTATGATGCGCATTGACTTATGCTACTAGTGGGCAACCAGTAATGTCGATACAGCGTCGTTGTACTTTTGTGAGAAAGCTAAGTTTGCACAAGAAAGTCGGAGTAAGTGACCCCTAAGATTGGATCGAATGCCAGCCACTCGAAAAGGATTTGATTCAACACATATCCTTTTGATGCAGTGAACATCGTGCTAATTTATACCACTAAGCTTATGAGGTACAAAGGCGGGCCCACTTATGTGACCGTTCATGACTTGCCTCAATGCTGATCCATGGTGCGTCCGTCCTTCCATTTAACCCTTCTCTGATTGTATTCTTGTTTGCTTTCCACCTCTTTTTTTAACACCGTGGAGAATGAAATAGTGGGCTTCTAAACAATAACAAATTCATCCTGTGTAAAACTAATTTCTGCTGGCACCAGGATTCTTTCAGTCATGTCCATAAGCCATTTACGAAGTGGACCCAATGCCTCCTTACGTACGTACGCCAGTCGCAAATTGCCAAGATCCTCTACTCTGAAAATTAACTGCTACGAGTGGGTTGTTAGGAGGGATCCATGATAAGTATGCAGCGCCAAAGCTTTCAGCCAAGCAACAAGGATCATGATCGCACTCCGCTGAGACATCACTCATTCACACTGGCTGTGGTGACTTGTGATTGCATGCGGCTGTCATGTTGCCATTTCCCCTTCACCAAATCACTGCACCAGAAAGGGTTTTGTGTACAGACATGCTTTGCAACATAAAAGACATCTTACACATCAGTGTGCTGAATTTGGATTCACATTAGTTCGTCAACTTGGTTTGTTAAAGCGAATTAAACACTGACTCCACTTTGACTGCAATGCGCACCGAAACAGTCCAGATTTGAAAGCCAAACATTGTCGGTGGATGCATTGGGTTATAGCAAACGGAAATTAGCCTGGTAAGAAATGAAGTCAAAATGGAGGAATGCAGACGTATCCGGGCAGTAGGCAACAGCAATAGGAAAGACTACGATTCCCAGCACATCATTCGCGCGTTGCTTAGTCAACTGCCTTTTGTGCACTTATATGCCCTTCAGCTTGACCTTCTCCCATAGCTGGTTGGTTGTACGAATCCCCATTCACAGCTGCGCGTGGAAGACCCTAATACCATCATGCTTGTGCCAACAATGCGTGGGATTAGGTCTGTCGCTTATGGCAAACGCCTACAAATTTGAGGTTTGCGTACTCCCATTAGTGCTGTGTGAAAGGATCCCGATGTTTATCTTCATCATGAAATAATGCAAATGGAGGCGACTCTCGGTGAACTTTGGTGCACTCCGTGAGGTGACATACTGGATGACTGAAAGCTTAGCTCTTTAAGTCGTAGCCTTGATGCGTGTAAAAATGTAGGTGTCCAAGCTGTGCACATCGGAAGTGCTGCCTTGCATCAAAAGTCATGTGACAGTCATGTGACAGGCCATGCAGCTAAATTGATTTCCCAATCTGAGCTTATCGAAGGGAGTTACAGCATCCGTTTGACCATCATTGACATTGTGCTAACTTGTAGCAGTGCGGAACCTAGTGTGTGCGGAGATGCGTGTGATGAACCAAGTGATTTGTTGATAAAATGATCTACCTTCCTCAAAATTTGACTTAAGTGCAAGAATGGGAGAAGCGAAGCAAAACAGGTTGCTGGAGTTGGGCGGTGTAATCCATTTAGCTGCTTTCGAACCTTTCTAGTACGCGCTTGTTGCGTCATTGTTGCTTGGCTATCATGCGATAAGTTTGGACGTTGTGGTGCAAAGCCAAGAAGCCGTGCGTTAGGAGGGGAGGAATGATGCACGGCATTGGCCATGTAAGTGGTGGTCATGCTGCCCGCTGACTAAGTCACTTGCTGGCCCAAATCGGGTAATCAACTAGATTTGCGGCTGAAATACTGACAAACACTCTGAGTGTCTAAAGGCCCTAAATTTCGCTTAGAGTACGGCAACTCTGAGTCACTACATAACCATCACCTTATAAGCGCATGGTCCGAGAAGTGACCAACCGTTTTACGTGCTGTACTTCCACTGCACAAATCTATTTCTACAAATCAATGATCTGTGTGCTAGTTGGCTCCCTTTAATGATACGTCAAATGCGTTGGCATGAGGTGGGACAAGTTCGGTAACGCAGAGTTGTTAGGTCTATCATCTATTGGTAGCTGGCCAAAATGCGGCGCAGTGGACTACACGTAGGCTTAAGTCAAGGGTGAATAGATTGCATTGCCCTTGCCTGTGAGCGAAAGCAACAGTAACTCAGTTATAACGACTAGGTTCCCTTGATTTCGTTGATGCAGCAACTAGCTGTTACCCACTGCGAATTTGCGAGGCCGTTCGCGGAACTCTCTCTCGGAGGAATAATCGAGGCTGATGTACACGCAGTACTACCTCTTTTGTTTAAGGAGAAGTCGGTGGAACTCGTTGCCACTTAAAAGTGCAGCTTGCACAACCAGTGTCACCAGATGCTCCGACTTCACAAGCAGTAATGATTGTGAATTTATCGCATTTGCGTGTGATGGGCCAATTCTGGACACATAAGTTCCAAATGAGGAATGCTAAGCAAGCTTTATTGACGCAAAGTGGCACATTCGCCTTGTTCATTAATGGAGTTGATGTGAGTGCCTGAGAGCACAAGCGTTTAGAGTTTTAAACCGCGAAGAGTAGCTTATAGGTGAGAAAGAAAATGTGAAGCTTTTAAAAGAGTGGAGCAGATGACGTTTGAATTGGTGCAATCGTCTAACATCAGTCGCATCCATTGGCTGATTCGCTAGCCCCTCAAATACGTCAGGATCATTGCTGTCCCGAGCACAACTACAAAGCAGAATGAATCGGGTTGACTCAAAATTGCCAATGGCATAGACAGCGAAACCTGGATTGTCAATTTACAATGAACAAGACTTGTGAGGAGAAGCGCATACACAAGTGATGGTAAGAATCTTAGGGGTCAGTGATAATAATGCTGACAAATCTGGGAAGGTGGTGCACAACTCAGAGGTCTCAGCGCTTTCTCTTTGCCAGTCACGATGCTGTTAGAAGACAACCCTGCGTGGATGACATGAGTGGGCTTATACATTGTCGAGCTGACATGAGAAGTCGTGTGGGAAACGTCAACTAACAGCTTACCACTGATCGCGTGGGTGAGCGCAGATCCTGCGTGAGAAAAATAAATCAAGCAGTTTTCCTCACTCAACAGACTTTGATGAACGCATTTAAGTTAACCTGGATAAAGTCGAATAAGCTTATCCACCCGATCAGAGACGTCAATGCTGATTGGTGCAAAAAGTGGTGAACAAAATGAGTAGCTGCATTTAGTGGAATTAAAGCTGACTGCAGCTAACAGACACTCAGCTTCCCTACTGCTAATGCTCCACTTGGTCGGGAAATGCTCAGTGCAGTGGAATGTGCGCTCACCTGCGGATGTTGTCGGAACTGGTACCAAAATGAAAAAGGAATGGTGAATTCAATCTGTTTAGAGATGATGACAGCAAGGCTATGTTCGAGAGAATTCTCATTTTATGAAGTAACTCAACGGTTGTTACTGCAACGTGGCCGAAACTATTCGTTTCATGCCCCTTTAAACGAAAATATGCATGATAACTCTGTGTAGAAGTAATTCTGACGGTAACACCAAACCCGGCTAATACCGTGTAGGTTGAAAAAGGCTAAGATGCTTAAGTGGATCAAGCTGAATGCGGCTACAAACACACTCCCTACTTCTCAAACGTGTCACTTGTAACTCCTATTTAAAAATAAATTGCCACATACATTGCACTCCCCCGTACACTAAAACGAAAAACAGAAAATTAATTTTGAAGCACTAACACTCTATAAGTTAATGCAAAATAATTGGAAGCGAGGTTGCCGAAAGAACAGAATCAGTGAATCAAATTATTCAAGAGTGAAGGAGGCGTTTTTAAGAGGATTTTATTGGGAAAACGCTCCATGTCACTCCAACTTACGGTTACATTCTGCCACTTCTGGTGATATCCCTAAAGGCAAGATTGCGTCGTTAATGCACGTCGGCAAATTTATAGCCTCCTGCTCTGCACAAATTTTCTACTTTTGCACAGGGTTAAATGGCCTCTGAGATTCTCCACCATGTTTCAATGCAAGAAGCAGGATAAGCTGAAACTCGCGGTGGAATGGTACAACATTGCGTGGAATTTCATCCGCCTACTCACCACTTTGCGTATAGTCGACGCTTATTGCTAGGTCCGATTTGGGCGTCCAAAGCATATAGGTGTCCCATTCGACGTCCGATCGGGGAGTGAATACTGCGTGGAAGACCCTCATGTCTGATGCTCTGTCTTTCTTCAACTCAACTGCATAAATTGGAAATGAGCACTGGGTTAGCAAATGTGCCTTTGAGCAAATAAATTGGCTAAGGGTTTTCTCCATCAAACTGGACATGCACAGAATTGTTTTCAATAATTAATTATTTCGCGCTCACCGCAAACGTCGCTCTTATTCATGGTGAGTTTCACGCCCTTCCACTCGCAGATGAATTTATAGGTTCTTCTGAGCATAACCTATTGATGACATGATTAGGCATACAATAGCTTAACAGCATCGGACAAAATGCGCATTTAAAGAGTCAGCGGCAAAATTGACATCGCTTAACCAAAACTCGCTTAGCTTGAGTTAAAGGCTTAAAGTGGATTTATAGTTGAAGAGAAGTGCCCAAATTTGGAATGGAATACGTACCACTTCCTCGCTGTCTGCCCCTTTAATAGCAAAGTCAATTTGAAAGGACTTCTGGCCTTTGACGAATCGGGAGAGTGGAAACGACGCCTTTGGGTCAGCTTGGTCTGTCATCAAGATTAGCACAAGGCAAGGAAGTTAAAGTGTGAATTAAGTTGCTGAAATGCGATTGCTTCGTTACCTATTTCGAGTGGTGGAGATGTGCAATTTGGCAAAAAATACGTTGTCAGATGGTAGGGATCATCGCCGGAGCCTGCGTAAATCCTGACCTCATCTTGCAAGTTCACGTCCCTTATTGTGAGGTTAACAGTGCCTAAAATGTAAGGTAGATTAGTGTCAGGTAAAAGGAGTAGAGATTAACCATCTGACCCATTTTCGGGAGCAGTTTGGTCAAATCAGCGACAAGGCTGCATACTTAAATAGGTGTTTCTCTCTGAAAAGTGGATGAAAGGATTATGTTGAATAGCCAACTTCCATTCCTTGCTAATTTCTTTAGTGCTGCTAAAGAAAGCCACGTTTGCATGAGCTGAATAAACAACTGGCCAAATGGTCTACGTCTGAGCGTCAGCGTTCAGCTGATCTCAGATTTGCAATGCTCACACGCATGGGTTTAAAAAACATCCGAATTCCTATTAGAACCACGGTGGTCCGAATAAAAGCTGGTACTGAGGATTTGACATACCTTCGGCTGTTTGACAAGGACTGCCCCAAAATGTCTGATTTACTATGCAGCTGCCATTCTCGAACGTGATTCTATGCCGTCCTGCTTTGTATATAAATACGCCCTACAAAGGAGGGTTGTAGAGATAAATATTAGCTGAGATGCAGGACGATTGAAAGTGAATGTGTTGAAACATTAATTCATTTCTGTGCCTACCGCCTGTGCTAGCTATTAATAAAATGCGCAACTCAATGCAACAGGTAATTTATTTCATTTGACACTTCCCTCTCCTAATCCATCCCCGAAAACGACAGATGCATTCCATCACGAAAATGCACTTACGGCATAGTCACCGACCCGATAGCTCATTGTGTCTGATGGTCCCGTCGGCTTTGAGACAACGCGAGAACCCCACATCGTTGGGCTCGTTTCGCCTTCAAGGAAGAGGTGCTCATCAGACCCCATTCATACCATTAAAACGATACATTTGAGAAAGGTGGAGAAGAGGACAACAAAAGGGCCAGAAAAGCAAGTGTTGGAGCAGACGCATACCTGTGCAATATGCCACGCAAAGTATAGCTGTAATGATGCTCAACATAGTGTGTATCTGAATCTTGAGCCACACAAGCTGTGTATTTATGTACGCCTTACTCTGATTTCATCAATTTGATTGGAGCGGTGCCTACACGTCAGACACCACAACGATGACGTTGAATGCCTCAGGTATATGTACACATTAATGTCTAGTAACCTGCACAGTTATAGGTTAATCATTATCACTGAGACTACCAACTCTGCAGTGGAATTCCATTCTTACTACGAATAGTTGATGTCACGGACAGAACAAGGAGGCCGTCCATGACAGGATGAGAAGTAGACATGAGGACAGGAATCCTAGCACCTTCGATGGAACCAGCTCCTCCTCAGCCCATGTCTTTCAACAGATTAAGTCGAAAATTGCGAATTTCGGGACCTCGTTATCACGTAAAGGATGCAATATGAAAGTTCTGCCGTTATATGGCACATTTTGGCAAAATAACAGGGTTGTCTGGGCAAGTGACTTCATTAGCGAGCGTTGTCATCATGAATGGTGCCATTCGAAGCTCTTCAGGTTTGTAGGCTCTCAACTATTCTACATGGCTTTCCCGAAGCCTCCTGCAATTTATTGCTCGTAAAATAGCCCAAAGTGGCAGTGTTGGCGCTACTGTCGTGGCTGCTATCTCCCCATTTCACACAGGTATCATTTTAGCTTTTCACCAAACACTGCTTTAAATTTTGGCTATGGTGGGGGAGTAATGCAATCGTCTGCATAACAATAGTTGTCTTTAAGTATGTCTTGTAAGATCCACTGAAATCTCATGTCTGATTGGATGCTGACCCCATTGGATGGGCTGAGACAGAAAAGCAGCGTCCACCGCAACCTCTGGTAACACCAGTGGAGAGGGCCATTGCGAATAGAAAATGACAGTACATTTCATATGACTTTCTTTCCGATGTGAATATTTGTGTAGCAAACAGTGACTGCAGTGGCTGACATAGGAGTAAGAGGACATTCGAAATGGCTTCCATTGTGAGAAAAGGAAGATTTGTACCTCAATTACCTCTCAGAATGTAGGCACTTCACCAGAAAACGAATCATAATTGTTCAGGGCAACTTCCTCAGTTCTGCAGTCCCAGCTGCGCTTCTCATGGCGTGTTGTGCTTTCTTGGCCTCAACCGTTTCATCCATCCCCTGCCTCTGAGTGTGGGAGTCAATCATACAAAAGTGCTTCATAATGACTGCGAGGAATGCTATGGGGTCTTCAAATTATCAGGTACTGTACTAGTGCCTAAGATACCACACCTCCCCAACCAGTTCGCTGGCATTCATGCAATTAACACTTGGCATCTGTGGACAGCTATGAAAAGGAGCGTGTTTACATGGGTCGCCATTGTTCCCATTAGAGAATGATTTGGCTGTAAGGACACGCAACATATTACAGCAATAGGCCCATATACTCGATAAGTGAATGAAATCGCACACAAGATTGCCATTTAATCACATTTACTTCGGCATTGTGTTTGTGTTAGCGGCATTTAAGCACGACATAATCTTCTCCTGGTGCCAGCCACACCCATTCCCTTTGAAGTTCATAATCCGATTGTGGTTAGCCTCAAGATATATCGGCTCTCACGCTGTCATCTACCTTCAACCCTTCTCTGCAAAGTACTTGTATAACGATAATTAATGTGCGCTAGTCCGCATCACCGTCGATAGCTAAGCTGCACTACCACTCGAATACAAGTGGGTTTGATCGCACAGCATCACCGTCAGCTCTAAAACCATGCCTTTGTACCAATCACTCTAAAAATGAGGGCTCCTTCGATTCCAGCCACAGCTGCGGACAACACGTCTCATTGTCCCTCACCTGGTGCTAAGCTACTACTGAGCATTCTTCACACTCGATTTTGTTTCCCCATCTACACTTTTCTACAACAAAATGCAACCCACTTCTACTACTACTTTACAAATTCCACAACAACGCATCAATTGTAATCCACAGTTTGCTGCAGGTCTATTAGCTTGTTAATCAGAATAAAGTAAAGAACTCCTAGCGACTGCGGGTGGGCCTGCAAGTATCTCCATTATGCAGGCCACCACATTCCTCATTGTAGAAGCGTTCAGCCATGTAGCAATGCGAAATACAAAAAGAGATGGTCCATTTGGTAAATGCCTATTGGCACTGCATTTACCATGTTTGTTACCAAGATCGTAAGTGCCTTCTTGGCTGCGTTTGCAGGTATCTTAAGGGTTTGACTTATTTTTCTCCGGAAGTCAAATATCGCTTATTCTCCTTGAGGCGCAAAGTGACCGGACTCATAACCCAAATGCGGTTAGCTTCAGGATGCATCAGTCTCCCACACTATTATTGCATTGTAAGTACTTTACAGTGCACGCTTCGACAATCAAAAACTGATGTTCCTTTGCCTCGATCAGGGGCGTAAGATAAGTTGCCAAACCCTGCATCCCATAAGCTCCTGCACAATTGGACTATAGCTAGTCATGCTTGAGCAACTTTACCATAACATCTCCATTCAGATCTTTGTATTTGTTGTGCACACAGAGCGCATCACATCGTAATGTGAGAGATACTGAAGGGTTTCCCACACTCAGTTGTGACTACACAAACCGCGCTTCATAAATCATAAGCAGGTGTGCACACACTCATCGGCTCTTAACGACTCACTCATATTTCATTCTTACCACTTTGTGTCTTTGCGATGTCACCTAATCCTACGCGTTATTTGTTCAATAAGTTATATTTCTGCAGGAGGCTTTCTCTCACTAAATGTGGTGCAATAGGTAGCATCAGTTGTCGAGTTTTCAGGTTGAATTTGAAATTTGTCAGGACATACTAAAATGAATGAATGAATGCACACTCATACAGAGAAGCCCTTTATATCAGGCACCTTAAAATCTCAGCATTTGGGTTGAGATAGGGCGATAGAAAGTGGGAATACATTCCTAGGTCATAACAACTTAGCGCTACGGACGACAGCTTGACAAATCGCAGTTCCATTGGTTGAGAGGGTGCATCTAACCTCAGTTCTTTGATGTGAGCATGGACCTAGCATGCTTCGTAGATGTTGGGCTTAAATAATGATAACGTGATTCAGACAGGGCGCCGCGTGTCACATTAAATTATGCCTGACCACTTCGATCCCATTACATAGAATTTCGCAGGGGAAAGGCTGGCAATACAAGTGAACCAACCGTGCTTGCCAAAGAATGATTTGTGCATTTTGGATGAGCTGTGGCTTGTGTGTGTTTAGTAGCTGTGATTTTGATGTAACTTGGACCGCTTTTGTGCATGAGGATAAAGTTGCGGGATTGACTTTACAGATTTAGTGCAATCGAAGCATTCATTCAACTATCACAGAGCAAACTGCTGTTACTCAATAAAAGCCTAGTAGCAAGTCAATGCTAACGAAGATGAAGGCTTCGTTTCTACTGTGAGATGTCACTGTAGACCAGGCAATATACCACGCTAACTCTGCACCAGATATAATCTAGTTCTCTCAATAACATTTTTTGAAAAGTGTCTCTAGAATGAGGTCTACTGCCCGTTTACGGCAATCAATGTGTGCGAATGTGGCATAAATTGATGCAGGAAGTCATTAAAAGTTTTGTTTGTTCCCCATTGCGCTCCACTCACGAGTGGAAAGTAGTAAGAAATATGTACAGCTGTGTCCTCTCGGGATGCGTACTAATAGATGCAACATATATTTAGCAGATTCAATGATGTAATTTGTTTGGATTGAGGTTGGTTTAAGAAGATAGTTGCTCATAGGCTAACTGAATACGATACGTGGCCTATATTCACTTCTTTGCGTGTTTCCATGACGAACAATAAGCATTTGGAGGAACAGCAAATGGGAAATAATTTAAGGCAACGAAATTCGAATAAACATTCAAACCTGGTTGAGGTTATCAAGGTTCCACCTACGCGTTGGCAAAAGCAGCAGTAACAGCGGTGAGCTACCTGGCCAACGAGAAAGGGCTTGGCCTCCACGTATAAGACGTTGCTGTAGGGTGTCCTAAAATTTTTGCAATAAAACCATGCTTGCAATTACAACATTTTATTCTGCTATCAATGGTAGCTTGTTAAACACCAACTGCTCATTTATGTTCAAAAGTTCTTCTCACGCGGTTGCGCCAGACCACGCAAATTTTATCGACCTTGAACATAGCTTAGGTCGTCGTTATGCCCTAGTCTCATTCCTACACGACATTGTCCGAAATCTCGTAGTGGCTAAGTAGTGGTCAGTAATGCGTGGGCAGGCCATGTAGAGAGTAGATGCGCTGAGATTCGTGGTCTTTTTAAGTCGGGAAACAGATGAATTAATTAAGTCACGACAGCAAATGGTGCCATATGGGAGCAGAATGTGTGGGTATGATGGCAAAAATGGCTGTGGTGCCCTCTAATAATGAGTGACACAGGTTTGGAAGTGCTTCGCAGCTAATACGCTTATGATATCAGTTGGTCTTCTTTGGAATTGGCGCTTTTACTCGATCGCACAGAACGGTGAGCACAGTGCGAGTTGGCTTAGGAGTATTTGGGCCGACTCCATTTTCACGGTAATCTTCACTGTGATGGAATAATTCTCTGGCGTTTCCTTTGTGGTCAGTAGATATGGCAGTTGTTTGGATGACGCAGTGGCGAACTCTAGTCGAAACTGTTTGCGATCACTGTTTGCGGAGAGTCGCTGCTGCACAGGAAGCGCAATTTGTGTCTCTGCAACCATGCATTTGAACAGCTCTTCATCCATGCATTATTTTGATGTTGTTCAATAGTCAGCTCGACTATTGTTGATTCCACTCACAGAACTGTAATGAACAAAGTTGACCTCATCAGCGCTCCCTTGCGTGTCGACTCCTCCAAATTAGTCCATCAATACCTACTGCCAATGTTTGATTATTCGGCACGTTTGCAGTTGTATTCTACTGATGTGATTAAGATCACATCGCTCCTGGGTCGGGTTTGCCTTTCGCCAACACTAATGTAACGTGTTTGTTAACGCCCTTGGAGATTATGAGATGTATAGATACGAAATTGTGCTTCTTGCACACATACATAAGTGTACGTGGCTGAGTTTGTTGGAACATGATGCGGTTGCAATCAATCTTGTCGATGCGTGTCTAGATTTAAGCAAATGGTTTAGGCTATGGTTTGGCACCTACATGTTATAAACTTACAAACCTTTGTATTTTCAAAATGTTCACTTAACTATGATACATCACACATGTTGCCCGAACAGATGGGAGTGGTTAAAAGAAGACGAGAACGGCGGCAAGGACACCAGCACTGAGAAGTCCTGATCTTGTCTCGCTGCATATAATGAATAGATTACGATATCTGGCCATCTTTTGGCACGCGTTGGGGCTATAAATCGCTTTCGCAGGAACTAGCTGTTCGGTAGACAATGAGTGAAGTTGTTGAGGAGGAACCAAACAATTTGAGCATGTTAAACAATCACTCTTCAGTGTTCAGATAAGTTGCATGCACTCGGGCTGCATTCCCTTATTCTTGGTAGCATCATGCGGCCTACCAGTTCGCCCTGGCGTCTGACAAGCGTGGAGAATCTTGACTTGGCTAGTGCTCAAGCTGTTTTTGGCAGGACTCACCATGGATTGGACGATGTCAACAGCTCCATCCTGTAAGCTAATACACTCACGTGGTTTAATTGACACATTGAAGATTTTCGGGTGATTTCTGTCCCAATGACCTGTGGTGGTTGATGCTGCTCGGACATTGTGATGGCACGTGTGCTCTTCCCGTCCGAGTTTCGGCTGCCAAAGTGCTTGAAGGGAAGATGAACACCAGGTTATAGCAGCAGTTGTTGTGTTAAACCATGCCAGAATCATGGATCTTGTGACCGGCTTAAGCTACTGCTCGACCTCATTTGATAAACATTTGCTCTGTGTTCGCCATTATTGTATTCAAATTTCACCTCCAAAAGGAAATATTTCAACGGTTTTGCTAAAGAAAATAATCCGTTCCATTCTTTCAAGTATTTTAAATGGTAATTCTAAGCCTTTCATGAGTGTGAGTACTGCAGCGATTCAGTTCTATAGAGTTATTATCAACATGCAAATTTGATTATTCCTATCTCTTGGAAGGTATATTGGGGGAGAGAAGGGCGATTCAGTGCAAAATTGCCAGTTTTTACGTTTCTACGGCAACAGGCCGAACTAGCATCGCCGAGTTCATAGCTCGAGCTCATGATTGGAAAGCAAAGCTCCTCATCTCCGTAACTGGGGTAAATGTTACTAAAGTGGGCCGGTCTAATCCCCGACTCTCTGCTTCATATTCACCCTTCCGCTCAAGCATGACTACTTTTTATCCTCCTTGCCCGCATATGTACATGTGTGCTGCTGACCCCTCTCAGTCATAGTTGCGTCTTTTCTCTTCCTAAATTGTACAACTTTTTCTAGTGTTTTCGTTTCTTTGTTGGCTCGTGTCAAATATCTCGGAAAGCAAAGGAGTCACACGATTGTAGGGCGTGATATAAGTAAGGGTGAAGCTAATGGTTGGTAATCAGTGGTGAACCGAAAACTTCTTCTAAGCCTTAACAGGAACAATTGTGATATGACGATGTTGCAGTGAATACGCTTATCGACTTGTCTGTGCTGCTTTGAAGCCTCTCTGTCCATACAGGGAAGGAATTGTGATATCTGCCCTCCTCATTGGTCACTTCGCCCCAGTATTTTTGCGGTTGGCGTTTAAGGGTAAGTTAGGTGGACTGTTGAGAGTGAGTCGAGCTCGCGCAAGTTGTGAAGCATGCATCAGGAGAAGTCAAAAAGCAGTAAGTAACGAAAACATTACTGAGACTACATGCATCAGCATGTAAGTCATAATCAGCACCTTCATCTGTGCTGATTCGCCTGCATTGCGGTCTGAACAGCCACATCACGGATCTCGGACAGTAATAAAGTTAGCCTAGAAGGGAAAAATGACGAAGTCATGGTGCAACACATGTTTCTACGACGTTTGTTATGCCACACCTCTCCCAAAGCTCCTGATATAGCTAACAAGCAGTCTAGCAGGCAAAAATGACTTATCAGTGCAGGGCTGAATCGATTATGTAGGAAGCGATGCTAAAGACAGCGCCCTTTCCAGGCGTGACGATGTTTTTGCATGCTTCATAGCTATGCAAACAAGCAAAGCTCTGTTTGGGCAGTTGACAGTAGCGGTGCATCACTGTGCATGGCTGCAAAGCAATACTGTGTATTTTCGTCGCATATCTGGCCCTGTTTCGCTAACTGCGCACAATACGAGGGAACGGCTGGTTAGTGTGGTCCATGAAAGGCTTTTGAGAAGAGGTTGACCGATCCCCCTGATTATGGCTACAATGGAAATTTCCAGCTACCTTCTTAGGCACCTCACAACCTCCTCAGTCATTACTTGTGCCAGTTTTCGGGGGCGGTGAACATGCTCATTCCCTCTCCACAATGTAGGCTAGACTTGATGCAGACACATCAAACGCGCGCAGTTGGAAAGGGCATACTGCTCAATTACGCGGATATAATATCTGCCGTGAGATTGAGTGTTTATTTGAGTCATATTTTGTCTTTGTAGATTGACAAGACTTCCAATAGCGCTTTCATTCACCCACTCAAGGCAACTTAACCGTGGATACACAATCCAATCTGAGAAAGCTTGCGATCAACTTCACACGACCACGCGGGCGCAATTTCTCCGCCTTTGAATGGCATGGGAATGCAAAACGCTTGGTTGGCAACGTCGATTGATTGCAAAACGGTGAGTGGTCATTCGGGCATCTAAGTTACTGCCATCTTCTTTTTCTGCAATGCAACATCTTAGCTCATACTTTTCATTGTAAAATTGGGCATGCTCCTTAAGGAGCCAAACGTGCAGCAATCCTAAGCACCACAGGTCATTTTGAAGTAGCCAAATGCATTGCTTTCGGTTTAGGAGAATCGCCAGATGTTGTCGGTTGCAAAAGCAAAGGCAAGTCTAGACGTATGCCTCTTCCACAGTAGTCAACACCACGTTTTTAAAGTGGAAATTCACTTTGCATTAGTAAGCTGCACCAACTTGTGTGAAGTAGGTTGGAATGGTTCGTGTTGGAGCGGCGTTACTGAAACTACTTGCAAGTCAATAAGTTGCAATCATCCACCCAGCGTAGCCTTCAGGTTACCATAATGTCACTGATAAGTGTGTTAAAATGCATCCTGATGGTATTGGCAGAGCAAAGCCAGTTGCAGAAATGGTCCATTCACATTGTTCATTACGAAACGTTAAATTCATACGCACTTTGTGCATGTCAAAATTCCATGCTTAACGGGATACAAGGTATGCAACCAGGAAATTAGACTGCAATGCCGCGCATTTACACTGAGAAGTTGCTGCGCCTTGGTGATGTCGAAGGAAAGAAACCGTGGTAATGGATAGATCAGTATACTCTTCCCGGTTTCGAAAACCGTCGGCAGTGCATGGAGCAGGCATATGAGAAGAGGAGGGCAAAGGTGGAGCGATCCATGTTCTGTGCTGCATTAAGTGTGAAGTTATCCCCCTTCAATCACTTTATGGACTAAAGCTAAACTGGCTCCTCCTCTAACTATTTTATGCAGCCACACCCGCAACAGGTAAGTTGATAAAATGGCCACACTCCACCAATGCTACCTGCTTGATGTATTTGTTCACATCATGATAAAAACCTTTACTTGATTACTCAACGCACTTCCGTCCACAATGACCTGGGGTGAATTCCACTTTCAAGAGGAGGGTTGGTTAATTGCGCTGTTGTCAAACCACTTCGCACTAGTTTTCATTGTGGAGATTGTCTCGTCAACGTCCTACCCTATCTGCCTACTTAGATGAGGTGGGGACGAACTCTTCACCACCATTGTGTTATCAGCTTTGCAAAAGTCACGTTTGCTGCTCAAGAAAATCCAAAACCATAAGTAAGTGACTTAAAACCATTTTCTAACCCCGTAGATGGCAGCTTGATGGGGTTAATTTGTACATGTGTTCAGCTAATTTCTTTAGACGCAGGGCATGTGCCTCACAATAGACTGCGTTTGATGGCTCAAAGCATAAAATTTGCGCAGATTTTGTGAAACCGTCCGATATCAAACAGCATGCATCAAACCAACTCGCCAACCCACATGTGCTAACACACAGGCTACCACTAGGCCTTGCTTTGCGTGTCCCTCACGTTTGATCTGCCGTGTATGAAGAGTAGCAAGTGGGCTTTCCTTGCAGTGACTAACTCCTGTAATTGTACCATTTGTTTGCGGAACCAGAAACTCCTACGCTAGAGGCAACTCATACCCGTAAGCCACCGTCATGTTCGTATGCCTAGTCATTCTGCGTTTGCTTCGTTCACAAACTACTGCTTTTTCTGGCTTCGACACTTTACTTTAAGCAACAGTTCTTTGTGACTCAATTCAGTTAGTGATCAATATTCTCCTCCATTCCAAGTTTGACCTGCTGCATACGCTGCAATTAAATATTCAACAAACTTGCTGCTTTGATGCGTGAGTTTTGTTCTTTTATGTTGATTGGCCAAGCATTTCACGAATTGTGAAGAAGTAACCCTAACCAAACTCCTTCTTTGATAATTTTATGCAGCTGCAATCTCAGCAGGTAAGTTAACGAAATGTCTGTTTCTGGCAATTTTCACCGTTTAAGGCATTTAGCATACCAGTAAAACGTGTTTGTCAATTGCGACATAAGTCTTTACATAATGTCTTTGCCTACTTCCATCTGCCGGGATCTGAGGTGACTTACACATCCACAGGTGAGTTGGCTACTTCTGGCATTGGCAATCCACTTCGCTCTTCTCTTCTGCACTGTGCGTAACTCACCAGCTTTTGACTTAGTTCGAGTCCTTATGCAATGGTAACTCCTTCCTCTTTTAGTCGTCTTGGCATTGTTTCTGTTACCAATGCCGCAGTGAATGCAAACGCTTCAAGCACTGAGCGTAAAATAAATGCTCCGGACTCGCATGAAAGCAAACGTACTGCAATTCCCTTTTGACAAATTCAACCTCTTCATAAACTTTTGGCTAACTTTCCTTTGAAGTAAAGCACGCGTGTAACTATGGTAGGGTTGTCTTTGGGCTAGCGGTGGTGATTGTGAAGTGAAGTCAAATTCAGTGATTGGGGTTCTAAATCCGACCGGTTTAGCGATCAAGCGGCTGCCGCTTGACGCAAGAAGGAGGAGGAGAAGGAGGAGAGGGGAGTAAAAAGTCCTGGTTTCTTACGAGGAATCGAATCATTCGCAGCAGCCATGCTTTGCTTTAAGTAACGATGTCCGCTGTGAGGTAGCAGGCTCACTTTATTCTGCAGTCTGCAATCGGAGGTAGAAGGAATTGTCAAGGAGATCAGGTATTGTCACTATTCAAAAATTAATTGTTTGCTGAAGAGAAGGAAGTGACGCAAGCAAGAATAATGCACTTTTGTTACCCACGCACAAACGATTCGTTGAATTGCCTGCGTGGAACAGAGGGATTCTCCATTTTAAACCTTAAAACCAGGATACCGGCAGTTAGAGTGGTGCAAACGGACAGAGGGAACAGCATTTGCAGTGCCAAATGAGCATTGTGAATTTCAGTCAATACGGTTTTAACTCTTTAGCTCTGTGTCCACATCCCAAGGTCAGCACTGATTGGTCCATTCTCAAACTGCTCCATACTCCACCTTGATGGCATTCTCGTCTTTGGCAGAGATTTCTGACAGCATAACGCCAACTTGAAACTAGTGTTAGGTCACCTGGGAGACGCAGAAGTGAACCTAAGCCCGAAGCAATGTCGTTTCCCTCGACACCCTGTCACCTTCTTGGAACATGCGTTCGCGTCAAAGGGAATACCGATCACCGAAAACCGCAAAAACAGGTAGGGATCTAGCCAGCTCTAGCCAAATGAGTAGAGCTTTGCGAATTCTGGGCACAACGAATCGGCCAGGCGCTTCGTTAAGGGTTATACTAAGAGCACCAGCCTGCTGCATCAACTAATCGAAAGACGAACGAAGAAGGCTTTCACATGGGGAGAGGCGCTTGATGACGCAACTGGTGATTTTGCTGCTGTCTGGGTGGTCAATGGCAAAATGTTCCAGTGACTGGGTGATGCGGTACCAGATTCGCCTTCTTTACATTTCTCTACCTCCTGTTTCAAAACGTCAATCGGCATTTTCGTGTAAAATATCCGACAAGATCTACATGTCCTTCATTTCTTTTGTACTTATGAGTCACGTCTTTATAGGCGATGAAAAACGTAGTGCAAGGGAGCAAAGGAAACGTGCCGTTCCATGATTTCGCGTATCTGAATTTGATCCATAGAACTGAAAGAGGATGGTTGAGTCTACTTACACACAATTGCAACAATATCAAAATTTTGTTCCATACACACATAGGTGGTAACCTCGCCAATGCCTTTCGTCGCGTCCCTTTTGCTCCACAGATAGATAAACCCAGTCAGTGTTGGCATGGTGATCCTACTCTCCTACTTCTTTCAATGGCAAATAATCCCTCTAGTTGATAGGTATCCCCCAATAACATGCCTGAAATCAGCTGCTTAAAAGAGTAAAATTGCGTCATATTAATATGGAATGACACATGCTTGACAGTGAAGTGGCTGTGTAGGTGGCGCTAGAATGGTCAGTTGGGGAGGTGGATAAAAGGCGGACAGGTAAGCACGTTGCGTACACAACCCGCAGCGGACAACTACAAAGTCATTAGAAATCGCTACTTCAAGAACTGAATTCCCGAGGCGAGAGATACATCGCTTAACGCAACTGGCAAGCCTCCTTCAGAGGAGAAATGCCAAAGCGGGACTACTTAAAGCATGTGGCAATTTCAATGCTGCTACTGCAACACCGTCAGTTGGAAAACGGACAAAGCCAAGGGACCTGTGCAAGCGACGCTTGTCCGGGTGCCGTTCCCATAGTAGAGTGAAGTCATATCAGTCAGGTGATGTTTCGCTTCGGTGAGGAAGGGAGTGCCTGATATGGAAAGACACTTAGTGAGTTGATAGTTTGCAGACCTAATTTACTTTCTCACCAATGCAGTGGCCTCAGTGTTGGAAAATCCGTGAGAACTCAATTAAATGTGTACTTCTGGAGCCCTATGAAGTTGGACTTCTTGCGCGAAATTCGCTCTCCTTCACTGCTGTGCCAAAGAGTTTACCAACCCAAGGGCCTACCAGTCAATCCTTAACTCTTACGCCACTTACATTTTCCAACTTGATTTTACTTGGGTCTATCCCGTTGGTGAACAACTCTTGCTAAACATTGTGTGGTTTTACGAAATTTGGTCATCGTCTCATTCATTAGAGCAGTGTGTTAAGAGCTATTAGTGCTGTACGCAGAGAGGGTTGTTAGAATGGCCTTAATCAGATCGAAGTTAGTACCAAATTCCTGTTCTTTTCCTCAGTCTTAGCATCCTTGAAAAATGGGCGCTAAATTGGCGTCGCAGGGGTTAACGCTGTTGTGTTCATAATTGTCGTGTGATTGCTTCCCATTTAAGTTTATCCGTTGTTCACCACGGTCGTTCTTCCGCCTCAAGCGTAACCGCTGCCGAGCTATTGGTGGGCATTCAGAGCTTATTTTTACTACAAAGGAGAGGTCCTTGAACGAATTACCAGCGGCATGAAAAATTGCGTAAATCTTATGGTCAAGTGGCTAACCACTTCCAAAACCATTTACCCATTACTGCTTGCATCCAAATGCTGTTCTGTAGGGTTAACACTTTGTACCATAAGGGGTTCATTTGCAAACAACAGTGTTTATGCGTTCTTTTAATACTGTTCAGCTGTCGGCGCGACTGCTGTCAGCGCAACTTCTCACAAGGTGTGGGTGCATCGTGGAAGCAACTACTTAAGGAACATGATCCAATGGAATGAGCTTATAGCCGTCCTTCACCGGAATTTTGGCAACCCAGAATTCGATTAAATGGCCGGTCTGCAGTGGATGCACACCATGCATGACGATTTGACGAGGTACGCACCCAATACAGTTAGTAGCGTTGCGCTTCTGGCACAATTCCACTTTTACTCGTTATTAATATAAGGCATGTTTTGGTATTTTTATGCTCGTAAAAGGATCTCAGACTGAAGGTACGTGGATGACATACGGGATATGACAGCACTCGTTAACAACGGATGGCACTTCTACGAACTGCCACCGCTAGCAGACGGCATGCCTCTTGCCTTGGCCAGAATATTTCATAACTTTATGTGCCCGTCACCACCACATTGGTTTCCCTGTGTTTTGAGTAAAAAGGAATGCAAGACAAATTTTTTTTTCTAAAGACTGAGGAAGACGCATTGAAGGAGGTAGTCGTAGCAGCAGCGTAACCATTGGTAGATTTGTCTGTCCAAATGCAGCAAATGAAATTCGCACTGCAATCACCACCTAAGAATATTAAAACAGGTGGCAAACCCGCGATGTGTGCTTTAGGCCCCTCATCTCGTTTGCTATTCTGCCGATAATCCCACCTCACCTTTGATCATGTGCTTGCCTATCCATCTCTCATCGACCATCTCAGTGCCAACCACACACCCGTTCAATCGTTAGATAAGTGACAATGCAAAGCAATTTGCCACACTTAGTAAATTAAAGATGCTGAGTTCAGGAACCTATCTTCATGCTGTACTCAAAGAGATTGCGATTGTAGTGACGCTACGTGGACTGCCACTAACTGTATGGCCACTCTGTACCTAGCCAATGGTAACTAGTCACGCAACAGCATAGCTTTTTGACTTTTTGAGACTGGAAGGCGTGGGTGGAGCGCTATGCCAGACGTTTGTCTCAAGTCGCATGCCTGCTGCACGCAGAGGGTTCTACATTTACCTAGTTTAGATCTATTAACTCCCAACTTCTTCTGCAAACTGACGCCTGGGATAAATAAATAGGCGTTGTGCACTCCCTTTAAGACTGTGAACCTTCAGAAAATGCTAACCTCTACGTTTTGAATGAAACGAATAAATTTGTTAGGTAGAAGTGAGCCAATGAAAGTAAATGGAGCGACATGTTTAAGCAAAAGATCGAATTACGAGCATGGTCGCAATTAGTACAGATCAATTTCTGGAATCATTCGCCCTTGAATTTCATAATGTTCACCCCATCTAAAGGAGGTGCAACAACAGCATATTTAAGAAGGCGTTGTGAAGAAGACACTTACAAAGAGGGAATTATAAATTGCAACGAGTTAAACTGGTGCAAAATTGTTTGTTATTTAGACACACAGAAATAGGCGCAACGATATCGATATACCTTTTGGTCTTTCTTTTGCGTCACCGCCACTGTTCGAACTGGCTGATGCTTTCCATGAAGAGCACAGTTCCGCCATTCACCATTCATGTAATACCCACAACTAATTCGGGATAGGTTGCAAAAGGGCAAAACCGATCCTCCTCACACACAGACTGCTTTACAAATGGGGGAACGATTGACTCTCACTATATTGATGACTCTCTCATGTCGTTGACTATCGAGTAAGCGGCCTTGCGTAAACCTGGAAATAGGGGAGGAGAAATATTGCTACTTGGTGAAAGTGTCTCAAGTTAGAGGCACTTAGTCTCAGCTTCTTTGACCCAAGCACTTTTGAATGTTCAGAAACAAAGCGACTGCCCCAGCAATAGCGTCGACGCACTTACTGCACTAGCAAGGAATGATTTCCAGCTGCCCGCATTAGAGGGAACTGTGCATGGTGCGAGCAGATGTAAAAAGAGGAAGGAGATAACAATACGTTCTACGTCCAAGCATCGAATACGGTTTTGTCTCGCTTAAGCACTAACAAAGCGACCGCTGTCAAAGGAGCAATCACCAAGAGCTCAGATGTCAAGCTGCCAATGCATCCACTGCTATTTTACAATCAACGCTGCCATGATTCCGGTCATAATAAATGTTCCTTGTGCAACCCAGACGATGTTTCTACTTCTATCTTTTAAATGTTTGAGATGCGAAGTCTCGCCCTTCCTGCTTGCTTTACAAAATCCGCACGCTCCATTTTTAACAATGCCGCTATAACAGGCGTTGCAGCAAGCCAGTTGTTACTTTCACTTCTTCCGCTTGCAGTCGCGCCAGTGAGTCTCGCTGCAACAACTCGTTGGCCGCAAAGCCAAACACTTCAGCAACATCTGTTCGACAGATTGTTGTAACGATGACAGCTCGGAAAAATTAGCTGTGATCGAAATAGTTGGAAAGATTTACGGAATAAATGCGTTTTGGCTGCCCAGCTCCGACCAAGACAACCATCCCAATAACATTCGATTCCATTATGTCATCATCTACGTAGGCCCTCTTTGTGAAGTCAAGTTTGCTTCTACTCATTTCGGACGACATGTAATTTGCTCGTAAAAGTACTATTAGTTTTGCGCATTTTAATGCGAGCTTAAGATCAGATTATGAAATCGACTCCAACGCTACTCAGTTTGGCGCAAGTTAATTCGAGTTATGGAATCGAATTCAAATTTGGCAATTTTAGCGCATATACCTCTCATACTGAAATTGGCATCAATTCTGCCTCCTCTGGTCTGAAGCAGTTCTTTATTTTTCTCCATCCTATTTTGACTGTGAATGAAATCCATTCATTTTGTTGTAGTTGCTGATGGACTACAAGTGTCGGTCCTCGCCATACAAACCCTTGGAAAATGTTGCTTGGTTTTTTGTTAAGGTGGATGCAAACATCAAGAACCTATGAGGACGATAGGCTAATGTATTTCTTTAGAGTCTAAGACATTCTGTGCCACTTAGACCACTATAATGTTATCCTACATCCCATTTGTGTAGATTGCCTATTTAAGCACTTGCAATGCACCTGTCAATTAAAAAATGTTTGATTCCTACATCGTTTGCAAAGTTAGTCATTAAACATAGTGAAAAGCAAAGGTGCAATTTAGTATACGATGGGCAAATAATATGACGCCAAATTATCAGATGCAATTGACATTTCCTTGCAACGTTGGGAATGTAAGAGGCAAAGTCCAGACCATTACTTCGTAAAGGACCCAGTAAGGAGAGTTTGAACACAACCAAAAATATTTTGTTGTTGTCACATCCCGTATGTCATCCGCGTACCTTCAGTCTGAGATCCTTTTACGAGCATAAAAATACCAAAACATGCCTTATATTAATAACGAGTAAAAGTGGAATTGTGCCAGAAGCGCAACGCTACTAACTGTATTGGGTGCGTACCTCGTCAAATCGTCATGCATGGTGTGCATCCACTGCAGACCGGCCATTTAATCGAATTCTGGGTTGCCAAAATTCCGGTGAAGGACGGCTATAAGCTCATTCCATTGGATCATGTTCCTTAAGTAGTTGCTTCCACGATGCACCCACACCTTGTGAGAAGTTGCGCTGACAGCAGTCGCGCCGACAGCTGAACAGTATTAAAAGAACGCATAAACACTGTTGTTTGCAAATGAACCCCTTATGGTACAAAGTGTTAACCCTACAGAACAGCATTTGGATGCAAGCAGTAATGGGTAAATGGTTTTGGAAGTGGTTAGCCACTTGACCATAAGATTTACGCAATTTTTCATGCCGCTGGTAATTCGTTCAAGGACCTCTCCTTTGTAGTAAAAATAAGCTCTGAATGCCCACCAATAGCTCGGCAGCGGTTACGCTTGAGGCGGAAGAACGACCGTGGTGAACAACGGATAAACTTAAATGGGAAGCAATCACACGACAATTATGAACACAACAGCGTTAACCCCTGCGACGCCAATTTAGCGCCCATTTTTCAAGGATGCTAAGACTGAGGAAAAGAACAGGAATTTGGTACTAACTTCGATCTGATTAAGGCCATTCTAACAACCCTCTCTGCGTACAGCACTAATAGCTCTTAACACACTGCTCTAATGAATGAGACGATGACCAAATTTCGTAAAACCACACAATGTTTAGCAAGAGTTGTTCACCAACGGGATAGACCCAAGTAAAATCAAGTTGGAAAATGTAAGTGGCGTAAGAGTTAAGGATTGACTGGTAGGCCCTTGGGTTGGTAAACTCTTTGGCACAGCAGTGAAGGAGAGCGAATTTCGCGCAAGAAGTCCAACTTCATAGGGCTCCAGAAGTACACATTTAATTGAGTTCTCACGGATTTTCCAACACTGAGGCCACTGCATTGGTGAGAAAGTAAATTAGGTCTGCAAACTATCAACTCACTAAGTGTCTTTCCATATCAGGCACTCCCTTCCTCACCGAAGCGAAACATCACCTGACTGATATGACTTCACTCTACTATGGGAACGGCACCCGGACAAGCGTCGCTTGCACAGGTCCCTTGGCTTTGTCCGTTTTCCAACTGACGGTGTTGCAGTAGCAGCATTGAAATTGCCACATGCTTTAAGTAGTCCCGCTTTGGCATTTCTCCTCTGAAGGAGGCTTGCCAGTTGCGTTAAGCGATGTATCTCTCGCCTCGGGAATTCAGTTCTTGAAGTAGCGATTTCTAATGACTTTGTAGTTGTCCGCTGCGGGTTGTGTACGCAACGTGCTTACCTGTCCGCCTTTTATCCACCTCCCCAACTGACCATTCTAGCGCCACCTACACAGCCACTTCACTGTCAAGCATGTGTCATTCCATATTAATATGACGCAATTTTACTCTTTTAAGCAGCTGATTTCAGGCATGTTATTGGGGGATACCTATCAACTAGAGGGATTATTTGCCATTGAAAGAAGTAGGAGAGTAGGATCACCATGCCAACACTGACTGGGTTTATCTATCTGTGGAGCAAAAGGGACGCGACGAAAGGCATTGGCGAGGTTACCACCTATGTGTGTATGGAACAAAATTTTGATATTGTTGCAATTGTGTGTAAGTAGACTCAACCATCCTCTTTCAGTTCTATGGATCAAATTCAGATACGCGAAATCATGGAACGGCACGTTTCCTTTGCTCCCTTGCACTACGTTTTTCATCGCCTATAAAGACGTGACTCATAAGTACAAAAGAAATGAAGGACATGTAGATCTTGTCGGATATTTTACACGAAAATGCCGATTGACGTTTTGAAACAGGAGGTAGAGAAATGTAAAGAAGGCGAATCTGGTACCGCATCACCCAGTCACTGGAACATTTTGCCATTGACCACCCAGACAGCAGCAAAATCACCAGTTGCGTCATCAAGCGCCTCTCCCCATGTGAAAGCCTTCTTCGTTCGTCTTTCGATTAGTTGATGCAGCAGGCTGGTGCTCTTAGTATAACCCTTAACGAAGCGCCTGGCCGATTCGTTGTGCCCAGAATTCGCAAAGCTCTACTCATTTGGCTAGAGCTGGCTAGATCCCTACCTGTTTTTGCGGTTTTCGGTGATCGGTATTCCCTTTGACGCGAACGCATGTTCCAAGAAGGTGACAGGGTGTCGAGGGAAACGACATTGCTTCGGGCTTAGGTTCACTTCTGCGTCTCCCAGGTGACCTAACACTAGTTTCAAGTTGGCGTTATGCTGTCAGAAATCTCTGCCAAAGACGAGAATGCCATCAAGGTGGAGTATGGAGCAGTTTGAGAATGGACCAATCAGTGCTGACCTTGGGATGTGGACACAGAGCTAAAGAGTTAAAACCGTATTGACTGAAATTCACAATGCTCATTTGGCACTGCAAATGCTGTTCCCTCTGTCCGTTTGCACCACTCTAACTGCCGGTATCCTGGTTTTAAGGTTTAAAATGGAGAATCCCTCTGTTCCACGCAGGCAATTCAACGAATCGTTTGTGCGTGGGTAACAAAAGTGCATTATTCTTGCTTGCGTCACTTCCTTCTCTTCAGCAAACAATTAATTTTTGAATAGTGACAATACCTGATCTCCTTGACAATTCCTTCTACCTCCGATTGCAGACTGCAGAATAAAGTGAGCCTGCTACCTCACAGCGGACATCGTTACTTAAAGCAAAGCATGGCTGCTGCGAATGATTCGATTCCTCGTAAGAAACCAGGACTTTTTACTCCCCTCTCCTCCTTCTCCTCCTCCTTCTTGCGTCAAGCGGCAGCCGCTTGATCGCTAAACCGGTCGGATTTAGAACCCCAATCACTGAATTTGACTTCACTTCACAATCACCACCGCTAGCCCAAAGACAACCCTACCATAGTTACACGCGTGCTTTACTTCAAAGGAAAGTTAGCCAAAAGTTTATGAAGAGGTTGAATTTGTCAAAAGGGAATTGCAGTACGTTTGCTTTCATGCGAGTCCGGAGCATTTATTTTACGCTCAGTGCTTGAAGCGTTTGCATTCACTGCGGCATTGGTAACAGAAACAATGCCAAGACGACTAAAAGAGGAAGGAGTTACCATTGCATAAGGACTCGAACTAAGTCAAAAGCTGGTGAGTTACGCACAGTGCAGAAGAGAAGAGCGAAGTGGATTGCCAATGCCAGAAGTAGCCAACTCACCTGTGGATGTGTAAGTCACCTCAGATCCCGGCAGATGGAAGTAGGCAAAGACATTATGTAAAGACTTATGTCGCAATTGACAAACACGTTTTACTGGTATGCTAAATGCCTTAAACGGTGAAAATTGCCAGAAACAGACATTTCGTTAACTTACCTGCTGAGATTGCAGCTGCATAAAATTATCAAAGAAGGAGTTTGGTTAGGGTTACTTCTTCACAATTCGTGAAATGCTTGGCCAATCAACATAAAAGAACAAAACTCACGCATCAAAGCAGCAAGTTTGTTGAATATTTAATTGCAGCGTATGCAGCAGGTCAAACTTGGAATGGAGGAGAATATTGATCACTAACTGAATTGAGTCACAAAGAACTGTTGCTTAAAGTAAAGTGTCGAAGCCAGAAAAAGCAGTAGTTTGTGAACGAAGCAAACGCAGAATGACTAGGCATACGAACATGACGGTGGCTTACGGGTATGAGTTGCCTCTAGCGTAGGAGTTTCTGGTTCCGCAAACAAATGGTACAATTACAGGAGTTAGTCACTGCAAGGAAAGCCCACTTGCTACTCTTCATACACGGCAGATCAAACGTGAGGGACACGCAAAGCAAGGCCTAGTGGTAGCCTGTGTGTTAGCACATGTGGGTTGGCGAGTTGGTTTGATGCATGCTGTTTGATATCGGACGGTTTCACAAAATCTGCGCAAATTTTATGCTTTGAGCCATCAAACGCAGTCTATTGTGAGGCACATGCCCTGCGTCTAAAGAAATTAGCTGAACACATGTACAAATTAACCCCATCAAGCTGCCATCTACGGGGTTAGAAAATGGTTTTAAGTCACTTACTTATGGTTTTGGATTTTCTTGAGCAGCAAACGTGACTTTTGCAAAGCTGATAACACAATGGTGGTGAAGAGTTCGTCCCCACCTCATCTAAGTAGGCAGATAGGGTAGGACGTTGACGAGACAATCTCCACAATGAAAACTAGTGCGAAGTGGTTTGACAACAGCGCAATTAACCAACCCTCCTCTTGAAAGTGGAATTCACCCCAGGTCATTGTGGACGGAAGTGCGTTGAGTAATCAAGTAAAGGTTTTTATCATGATGTGAACAAATACATCAAGCAGGTAGCATTGGTGGAGTGTGGCCATTTTATCAACTTACCTGTTGCGGGTGTGGCTGCATAAAATAGTTAGAGGAGGAGCCAGTTTAGCTTTAGTCCATAAAGTGATTGAAGGGGGATAACTTCACACTTAATGCAGCACAGAACATGGATCGCTCCACCTTTGCCCTCCTCTTCTCATATGCCTGCTCCATGCACTGCCGACGGTTTTCGAAACCGGGAAGAGTATACTGATCTATCCATTACCACGGTTTCTTTCCTTCGACATCACCAAGGCGCAGCAACTTCTCAGTGTAAATGCGCGGCATTGCAGTCTAATTTCCTGGTTGCATACCTTGTATCCCGTTAAGCATGGAATTTTGACATGCACAAAGTGCGTATGAATTTAACGTTTCGTAATGAACAATGTGAATGGACCATTTCTGCAACTGGCTTTGCTCTGCCAATACCATCAGGATGCATTTTAACACACTTATCAGTGACATTATGGTAACCTGAAGGCTACGCTGGGTGGATGATTGCAACTTATTGACTTGCAAGTAGTTTCAGTAACGCCGCTCCAACACGAACCATTCCAACCTACTTCACACAAGTTGGTGCAGCTTACTAATGCAAAGTGAATTTCCACTTTAAAAACGTGGTGTTGACTACTGTGGAAGAGGCATACGTCTAGACTTGCCTTTGCTTTTGCAACCGACAACATCTGGCGATTCTCCTAAACCGAAAGCAATGCATTTGGCTACTTCAAAATGACCTGTGGTGCTTAGGATTGCTGCACGTTTGGCTCCTTAAGGAGCATGCCCAATTTTACAATGAAAAGTATGAGCTAAGATGTTGCATTGCAGAAAAAGAAGATGGCAGTAACTTAGATGCCCGAATGACCACTCACCGTTTTGCAATCAATCGACGTTGCCAACCAAGCGTTTTGCATTCCCATGCCATTCAAAGGCGGAGAAATTGCGCCCGCGTGGTCGTGTGAAGTTGATCGCAAGCTTTCTCAGATTGGATTGTGTATCCACGGTTAAGTTGCCTTGAGTGGGTGAATGAAAGCGCTATTGGAAGTCTTGTCAATCTACAAAGACAAAATATGACTCAAATAAACACTCAATCTCACGGCAGATATTATATCCGCGTAATTGAGCAGTATGCCCTTTCCAACTGCGCGCGTTTGATGTGTCTGCATCAAGTCTAGCCTACATTGTGGAGAGGGAATGAGCATGTTCACCGCCCCCGAAAACTGGCACAAGTAATGACTGAGGAGGTTGTGAGGTGCCTAAGAAGGTAGCTGGAAATTTCCATTGTAGCCATAATCAGGGGGATCGGTCAACCTCTTCTCAAAAGCCTTTCATGGACCACACTAACCAGCCGTTCCCTCGTATTGTGCGCAGTTAGCGAAACAGGGCCAGATATGCGACGAAAATACACAGTATTGCTTTGCAGCCATGCACAGTGATGCACCGCTACTGTCAACTGCCCAAACAGAGCTTTGCTTGTTTGCATAGCTATGAAGCATGCAAAAACATCGTCACGCCTGGAAAGGGCGCTGTCTTTAGCATCGCTTCCTACATAATCGATTCAGCCCTGCACTGATAAGTCATTTTTGCCTGCTAGACTGCTTGTTAGCTATATCAGGAGCTTTGGGAGAGGTGTGGCATAACAAACGTCGTAGAAACATGTGTTGCACCATGACTTCGTCATTTTTCCCTTCTAGGCTAACTTTATTACTGTCCGAGATCCGTGATGTGGCTGTTCAGACCGCAATGCAGGCGAATCAGCACAGATGAAGGTGCTGATTATGACTTACATGCTGATGCATGTAGTCTCAGTAATGTTTTCGTTACTTACTGCTTTTTGACTTCTCCTGATGCATGCTTCACAACTTGCGCGAGCTCGACTCACTCTCAACAGTCCACCTAACTTACCCTTAAACGCCAACCGCAAAAATACTGGGGCGAAGTGACCAATGAGGAGGGCAGATATCACAATTCCTTCCCTGTATGGACAGAGAGGCTTCAAAGCAGCACAGACAAGTCGATAAGCGTATTCACTGCAACATCGTCATATCACAATTGTTCCTGTTAAGGCTTAGAAGAAGTTTTCGGTTCACCACTGATTACCAACCATTAGCTTCACCCTTACTTATATCACGCCCTACAATCGTGTGACTCCTTTGCTTTCCGAGATATTTGACACGAGCCAACAAAGAAACGAAAACACTAGAAAAAGTTGTACAATTTAGGAAGAGAAAAGACGCAACTATGACTGAGAGGGGTCAGCAGCACACATGTACATATGCGGGCAAGGAGGATAAAAAGTAGTCATGCTTGAGCGGAAGGGTGAATATGAAGCAGAGAGTCGGGGATTAGACCGGCCCACTTTAGTAACATTTACCCCAGTTACGGAGATGAGGAGCTTTGCTTTCCAATCATGAGCTCGAGCTATGAACTCGGCGATGCTAGTTCGGCCTGTTGCCGTAGAAACGTAAAAACTGGCAATTTTGCACTGAATCGCCCTTCTCTCCCCCAATATACCTTCCAAGAGATAGGAATAATCAAATTTGCATGTTGATAATAACTCTATAGAACTGAATCGCTGCAGTACTCACACTCATGAAAGGCTTAGAATTACCATTTAAAATACTTGAAAGAATGGAACGGATTATTTTCTTTAGCAAAACCGTTGAAATATTTCCTTTTGGAGGTGAAATTTGAATACAATAATGGCGAACACAGAGCAAATGTTTATCAAATGAGGTCGAGCAGTAGCTTAAGCCGGTCACAAGATCCATGATTCTGGCATGGTTTAACACAACAACTGCTGCTATAACCTGGTGTTCATCTTCCCTTCAAGCACTTTGGCAGCCGAAACTCGGACGGGAAGAGCACACGTGCCATCACAATGTCCGAGCAGCATCAACCACCACAGGTCATTGGGACAGAAATCACCCGAAAATCTTCAATGTGTCAATTAAACCACGTGAGTGTATTAGCTTACAGGATGGAGCTGTTGACATCGTCCAATCCATGGTGAGTCCTGCCAAAAACAGCTTGAGCACTAGCCAAGTCAAGATTCTCCACGCTTGTCAGACGCCAGGGCGAACTGGTAGGCCGCATGATGCTACCAAGAATAAGGGAATGCAGCCCGAGTGCATGCAACTTATCTGAACACTGAAGAGTGATTGTTTAACATGCTCAAATTGTTTGGTTCCTCCTCAACAACTTCACTCATTGTCTACCGAACAGCTAGTTCCTGCGAAAGCGATTTATAGCCCCAACGCGTGCCAAAAGATGGCCAGATATCGTAATCTATTCATTATATGCAGCGAGACAAGATCAGGACTTCTCAGTGCTGGTGTCCTTGCCGCCGTTCTCGTCTTCTTTTAACCACTCCCATCTGTTCGGGCAACATGTGTGATGTATCATAGTTAAGTGAACATTTTGAAAATACAAAGGTTTGTAAGTTTATAACATGTAGGTGCCAAACCATAGCCTAAACCATTTGCTTAAATCTAGACACGCATCGACAAGATTGATTGCAACCGCATCATGTTCCAACAAACTCAGCCACGTACACTTATGTATGTGTGCAAGAAGCACAATTTCGTATCTATACATCTCATAATCTCCAAGGGCGTTAACAAACACGTTACATTAGTGTTGGCGAAAGGCAAACCCGACCCAGGAGCGATGTGATCTTAATCACATCAGTAGAATACAACTGCAAACGTGCCGAATAATCAAACATTGGCAGTAGGTATTGATGGACTAATTTGGAGGAGTCGACACGCAAGGGAGCGCTGATGAGGTCAACTTTGTTCATTACAGTTCTGTGAGTGGAATCAACAATAGTCGAGCTGACTATTGAACAACATCAAAATAATGCATGGATGAAGAGCTGTTCAAATGCATGGTTGCAGAGACACAAATTGCGCTTCCTGTGCAGCAGCGACTCTCCGCAAACAGTGATCGCAAACAGTTTCGACTAGAGTTCGCCACTGCGTCATCCAAACAACTGCCATATCTACTGACCACAAAGGAAACGCCAGAGAATTATTCCATCACAGTGAAGATTACCGTGAAAATGGAGTCGGCCCAAATACTCCTAAGCCAACTCGCACTGTGCTCACCGTTCTGTGCGATCGAGTAAAAGCGCCAATTCCAAAGAAGACCAACTGATATCATAAGCGTATTAGCTGCGAAGCACTTCCAAACCTGTGTCACTCATTATTAGAGGGCACCACAGCCATTTTTGCCATCATACCCACACATTCTGCTCCCATATGGCACCATTTGCTGTCGTGACTTAATTAATTCATCTGTTTCCCGACTTAAAAAGACCACGAATCTCAGCGCATCTACTCTCTACATGGCCTGCCCACGCATTACTGACCACTACTTAGCCACTACGAGATTTCGGACAATGTCGTGTAGGAATGAGACTAGGGCATAACGACGACCTAAGCTATGTTCAAGGTCGATAAAATTTGCGTGGTCTGGCGCAACCGCGTGAGAAGAACTTTTGAACATAAATGAGCAGTTGGTGTTTAACAAGCTACCATTGATAGCAGAATAAAATGTTGTAATTGCAAGCATGGTTTTATTGCAAAAATTTTAGGACACCCTACAGCAACGTCTTATACGTGGAGGCCAAGCCCTTTCTCGTTGGCCAGGTAGCTCACCGCTGTTACTGCTGCTTTTGCCAACGCGTAGGTGGAACCTTGATAACCTCAACCAGGTTTGAATGTTTATTCGAATTTCGTTGCCTTAAATTATTTCCCATTTGCTGTTCCTCCAAATGCTTATTGTTCGTCATGGAAACACGCAAAGAAGTGAATATAGGCCACGTATCGTATTCAGTTAGCCTATGAGCAACTATCTTCTTAAACCAACCTCAATCCAAACAAATTACATCATTGAATCTGCTAAATATATGTTGCATCTATTAGTACGCATCCCGAGAGGACACAGCTGTACATATTTCTTACTACTTTCCACTCGTGAGTGGAGCGCAATGGGGAACAAACAAAACTTTTAATGACTTCCTGCATCAATTTATGCCACATTCGCACACATTGATTGCCGTAAACGGGCAGTAGACCTCATTCTAGAGACACTTTTCAAAAAATGTTATTGAGAGAACTAGATTATATCTGGTGCAGAGTTAGCGTGGTATATTGCCTGGTCTACAGTGACATCTCACAGTAGAAACGAAGCCTTCATCTTCGTTAGCATTGACTTGCTACTAGGCTTTTATTGAGTAACAGCAGTTTGCTCTGTGATAGTTGAATGAATGCTTCGATTGCACTAAATCTGTAAAGTCAATCCCGCAACTTTATCCTCATGCACAAAAGCGGTCCAAGTTACATCAAAATCACAGCTACTAAACACACACAAGCCACAGCTCATCCAAAATGCACAAATCATTCTTTGGCAAGCACGGTTGGTTCACTTGTATTGCCAGCCTTTCCCCTGCGAAATTCTATGTAATGGGATCGAAGTGGTCAGGCATAATTTAATGTGACACGCGGCGCCCTGTCTGAATCACGTTATCATTATTTAAGCCCAACATCTACGAAGCATGCTAGGTCCATGCTCACATCAAAGAACTGAGGTTAGATGCACCCTCTCAACCAATGGAACTGCGATTTGTCAAGCTGTCGTCCGTAGCGCTAAGTTGTTATGACCTAGGAATGTATTCCCACTTTCTATCGCCCTATCTCAACCCAAATGCTGAGATTTTAAGGTGCCTGATATAAAGGGCTTCTCTGTATGAGTGTGCATTCATTCATTCATTTTAGTATGTCCTGACAAATTTCAAATTCAACCTGAAAACTCGACAACTGATGCTACCTATTGCACCACATTTAGTGAGAGAAAGCCTCCTGCAGAAATATAACTTATTGAACAAATAACGCGTAGGATTAGGTGACATCGCAAAGACACAAAGTGGTAAGAATGAAATATGAGTGAGTCGTTAAGAGCCGATGAGTGTGTGCACACCTGCTTATGATTTATGAAGCGCGGTTTGTGTAGTCACAACTGAGTGTGGGAAACCCTTCAGTATCTCTCACATTACGATGTGATGCGCTCTGTGTGCACAACAAATACAAAGATCTGAATGGAGATGTTATGGTAAAGTTGCTCAAGCATGACTAGCTATAGTCCAATTGTGCAGGAGCTTATGGGATGCAGGGTTTGGCAACTTATCTTACGCCCCTGATCGAGGCAAAGGAACATCAGTTTTTGATTGTCGAAGCGTGCACTGTAAAGTACTTACAATGCAATAATAGTGTGGGAGACTGATGCATCCTGAAGCTAACCGCATTTGGGTTATGAGTCCGGTCACTTTGCGCCTCAAGGAGAATAAGCGATATTTGACTTCCGGAGAAAAATAAGTCAAACCCTTAAGATACCTGCAAACGCAGCCAAGAAGGCACTTACGATCTTGGTAACAAACATGGTAAATGCAGTGCCAATAGGCATTTACCAAATGGACCATCTCTTTTTGTATTTCGCATTGCTACATGGCTGAACGCTTCTACAATGAGGAATGTGGTGGCCTGCATAATGGAGATACTTGCAGGCCCACCCGCAGTCGCTAGGAGTTCTTTACTTTATTCTGATTAACAAGCTAATAGACCTGCAGCAAACTGTGGATTACAATTGATGCGTTGTTGTGGAATTTGTAAAGTAGTAGTAGAAGTGGGTTGCATTTTGTTGTAGAAAAGTGTAGATGGGGAAACAAAATCGAGTGTGAAGAATGCTCAGTAGTAGCTTAGCACCAGGTGAGGGACAATGAGACGTGTTGTCCGCAGCTGTGGCTGGAATCGAAGGAGCCCTCATTTTTAGAGTGATTGGTACAAAGGCATGGTTTTAGAGCTGACGGTGATGCTGTGCGATCAAACCCACTTGTATTCGAGTGGTAGTGCAGCTTAGCTATCGACGGTGATGCGGACTAGCGCACATTAATTATCGTTATACAAGTACTTTGCAGAGAAGGGTTGAAGGTAGATGACAGCGTGAGAGCCGATATATCTTGAGGCTAACCACAATCGGATTATGAACTTCAAAGGGAATGGGTGTGGCTGGCACCAGGAGAAGATTATGTCGTGCTTAAATGCCGCTAACACAAACACAATGCCGAAGTAAATGTGATTAAATGGCAATCTTGTGTGCGATTTCATTCACTTATCGAGTATATGGGCCTATTGCTGTAATATGTTGCGTGTCCTTACAGCCAAATCATTCTCTAATGGGAACAATGGCGACCCATGTAAACACGCTCCTTTTCATAGCTGTCCACAGATGCCAAGTGTTAATTGCATGAATGCCAGCGAACTGGTTGGGGAGGTGTGGTATCTTAGGCACTAGTACAGTACCTGATAATTTGAAGACCCCATAGCATTCCTCGCAGTCATTATGAAGCACTTTTGTATGATTGACTCCCACACTCAGAGGCAGGGGATGGATGAAACGGTTGAGGCCAAGAAAGCACAACACGCCATGAGAAGCGCAGCTGGGACTGCAGAACTGAGGAAGTTGCCCTGAACAATTATGATTCGTTTTCTGGTGAAGTGCCTACATTCTGAGAGGTAATTGAGGTACAAATCTTCCTTTTCTCACAATGGAAGCCATTTCGAATGTCCTCTTACTCCTATGTCAGCCACTGCAGTCACTGTTTGCTACACAAATATTCACATCGGAAAGAAAGTCATATGAAATGTACTGTCATTTTCTATTCGCAATGGCCCTCTCCACTGGTGTTACCAGAGGTTGCGGTGGACGCTGCTTTTCTGTCTCAGCCCATCCAATGGGGTCAGCATCCAATCAGACATGAGATTTCAGTGGATCTTACAAGACATACTTAAAGACAACTATTGTTATGCAGACGATTGCATTACTCCCCCACCATAGCCAAAATTTAAAGCAGTGTTTGGTGAAAAGCTAAAATGATACCTGTGTGAAATGGGGAGATAGCAGCCACGACAGTAGCGCCAACACTGCCACTTTGGGCTATTTTACGAGCAATAAATTGCAGGAGGCTTCGGGAAAGCCATGTAGAATAGTTGAGAGCCTACAAACCTGAAGAGCTTCGAATGGCACCATTCATGATGACAACGCTCGCTAATGAAGTCACTTGCCCAGACAACCCTGTTATTTTGCCAAAATGTGCCATATAACGGCAGAACTTTCATATTGCATCCTTTACGTGATAACGAGGTCCCGAAATTCGCAATTTTCGACTTAATCTGTTGAAAGACATGGGCTGAGGAGGAGCTGGTTCCATCGAAGGTGCTAGGATTCCTGTCCTCATGTCTACTTCTCATCCTGTCATGGACGGCCTCCTTGTTCTGTCCGTGACATCAACTATTCGTAGTAAGAATGGAATTCCACTGCAGAGTTGGTAGTCTCAGTGATAATGATTAACCTATAACTGTGCAGGTTACTAGACATTAATGTGTACATATACCTGAGGCATTCTTGAGAAGTCCTAGCGATTTGGTCCTAGTTATGCTTCAGTGCCTAACATCCCCTTATTTGGCGTCACATCAAAATGCTGACTACGACAGTACTATGGTAAACAATGAGCTGAAAAGTGCAGTTTACTCGCTCCATCACAACGGCAGTAAAGCTGCATGGTGGTGCAGCCACAGACGGCAAGCATATTCGCTGCAGCTTCATAGGAGGCTTTTGATGGCAACTAAATGCAGATTAAGAGGAAATAGAAGTGGAATGACCCCACACAAATACGAATGGGAAGTGCTCCAGTTCAGTAAATGTGAATTGATTTGCATGCAATTACGTCAAACATGAATCTCTTTTCCCGTTTCCCTCTTTCGCCTCACTATACTTCCTTCCAGCTAATTTACTTTACGTTTAGCCCACTTTACGTGCAAGGAATAGGGCTGGATAAAGCGACTAGAATTTCATCTGTAGGCGTTTGATAAATTTTTCATTTGACGCATAACCGGAGAGAGCTAGGTGCACACACATCTCGTCAGCTAATTGATTGCAAGATCTCCTCAACGTCATCGTTGTGGTGTCTGACGTGTAGGCGCCGCTCCAATCAAATTGATGAAATCAGAGTAAGGCGTACATAAATACACAGCTTGTGTGGCTCAAGATTCAGATACACACTATGTTGAGCATCATTACAGCTATACTTTGCGTGGCATATTGCACAGGTATGCGTCTGCTCCAACACTTGCTTTTCTGGCCCTTTTGTTGTCCTCTTCTCCACCTTTCTCAAATGTATCGTTTTAATGGTATGAATGGGGTCTGATGAGCACCTCTTCCTTGAAGGCGAAACGAGCCCAACGATGTGGGGTTCTCGCGTTGTCTCAAAGCCGACGGGACCATCAGACACAATGAGCTATCGGGTCGGTGACTATGCCGTAAGTGCATTTTCGTGATGGAATGCATCTGTCGTTTTCGGGGATGGATTAGGAGAGGGAAGTGTCAAATGAAATAAATTACCTGTTGCATTGAGTTGCGCATTTTATTAATAGCTAGCACAGGCGGTAGGCACAGAAATGAATTAATGTTTCAACACATTCACTTTCAATCGTCCTGCATCTCAGCTAATATTTATCTCTACAACCCTCCTTTGTAGGGCGTATTTATATACAAAGCAGGACGGCATAGAATCACGTTCGAGAATGGCAGCTGCATAGTAAATCAGACATTTTGGGGCAGTCCTTGTCAAACAGCCGAAGGTATGTCAAATCCTCAGTACCAGCTTTTATTCGGACCACCGTGGTTCTAATAGGAATTCGGATGTTTTTTAAACCCATGCGTGTGAGCATTGCAAATCTGAGATCAGCTGAACGCTGACGCTCAGACGTAGACCATTTGGCCAGTTGTTTATTCAGCTCATGCAAACGTGGCTTTCTTTAGCAGCACTAAAGAAATTAGCAAGGAATGGAAGTTGGCTATTCAACATAATCCTTTCATCCACTTTTCAGAGAGAAACACCTATTTAAGTATGCAGCCTTGTCGCTGATTTGACCAAACTGCTCCCGAAAATGGGTCAGATGGTTAATCTCTACTCCTTTTACCTGACACTAATCTACCTTACATTTTAGGCACTGTTAACCTCACAATAAGGGACGTGAACTTGCAAGATGAAGTCAGGATTTACGCAGGCTCCGGCGATGATCCCTATCATCTGACAACGTATTTTTTGCCAAATTGCACATCTCCACCACTCGAAATAGGTAACGAAGCAATCGCATTTCAGCAACTTAATTCACACTTTAACTTCCTTGCCTTGTGCTATTCTTGATGACAGACCAAGCTGACCCGAAGGCGTCGTTTCCACTCTCCCGATTCGTCAAAGGCCAGAAGTCCTTTCAAATTGACTTTGCTATTAAAGGGGCAGACAGCGAGGAAGTGGTACGTATTCCATTCCCAATTTGGGCACTTCTCTTCAACTATAAATCCACTTTAAGCCTTTAACTCAAGCTAAGCGAGTTTTGGTTAAGCGATGTCAATTTTGCCGCTGACTCTTTAAATGCGCATTTTGTCCGATGCTGTTAAGCTATTGTATGCCTAATCATGTCATCAATAGGCTTTTCTCAGAAGAACCTATGAATTCATCTGCGAGTGGAAGGGCGTGAAACTCACCAGGAATAAGAGCGAGGTTTGCGGTGAGCGCATAACAATTAATTATTGAAAACAATTCTGTGCATGTCCAGTTTGATGGAAAAAACCCTAAGCCAATTTATTTGCTCAAAGGCACGATGCCTACTTCACTCATACCCTTACCGCTACCGTACTCTCGTTCAACGTTGATGATTGGTTGCACTGCTGCTTGAAGCACATTTGCTAACCCAGTGCTCATTCTTAATTTATGCAGTTGAGTTGAAGAAGGACAGAGCATCAGACATGAGGGTCTTCCACGCAGTATTCACTCCCCGATCGGACGTCGAATGGGACACCTTTACGATTATAACGCCCAAATCGGACCTGGCAATAAGCGTCGACTATACGCAAAGTGGTGAGTAGGCGGATGAAATTCCACGCAATGTTGTGCCATTCCACCGCGAATTTCAGCTTATCCTGCTTCTTGCATTGAAACATGGTGGAGAATCTCAGAGGCCATTTAACCCTGTGCAAAAGTAGAAAATTTGTGCAGAACAGGAGGCTGTAAATTTGCCGACGTGTATAAATGACACAATTTTGCCTTTAGGGATATCACCAGAAGTGGCGGAATGTAACCGTAAGTTGGAGTGACATGGGACGTTTTCCTAATGAAATCTTTTTAAAAAAGACCCTCTTCACTCTTGAATAATTTAATTCACTGATTTCGTTCTCTTAGCAACCTCGCTTTATCGTCTAGCGCAACCTCAACGCTTCCAATTATTTTGCATTAACTTGTAGAGTGTTAGTGCTTCAAAATTAATTTTCTGTTTTTCGTTTTAGTGTACGGGGGAGTGCAATGTATGTGGCAATTTATTTTTAAATAGGAGTTACAAGTGACACGTTTGAGAAGTAGGGAGTGTGTTTGTAGCCGCATTCAGCTTCATCCACTTAGGCATCTTAGCCTTTTTCAACCTACACGGTATTAGCCGCGTTTGGTGTTACCGTCAGAATTACTTCTACACAGAGTTATCATGCATATTTTCGTTTAAAGGGGCATGAAACGAATAGTTTCGGCCACGTTGCAGTAACAACCGTTGAGTTACTTCATAAAATGAGAATCCTCTCAAACATAGCCTTGCTGTCATCATCTCTAAACAGATTGAATTCACCATTTCTTTTTCATTGTGGTACCAGTTCCGACAACATCCGCAGGTAAGCGCACATTCCACTGCACTGAGCATTTCCCGACCAAGTGGAGCATTAGCAGTAGGGAAGCTGAGTGTCTGTTAGCTGCAGTCAGCTTTAATTCCACCAAATGCAGCTACTCATTTTGTTCACCACTTTTTGCACCAATCAGCATTGACGCTTCCGATCGGGAGGATAAGCGTATTAGACTTTATCCAGGTTAACTTAAATGTGTTCATCAAAGTCTGTTGAGTGAGGAAAACTGCTTGATTTATTTTTCTCACGCAGGATCTGCGCTCACCCACGCGATCAGTGGTAAGCTGTTAGTTGACGTTTCCCACACGACTTCTCATGTCAGCTCGACAATGTATAAGCCCACTCATGTCATCCACGCAGGGTTGTCTTCTAACAGCATCGTGACTGGCAAAGAGAAAGCGCTGAGACCTCTGAGTTGTGCACCACCTTCCCAGATTTGTCAGCATTATTATCACTGACCCCTAAGATTCTTACCATCACTTGTGTATGCGCTTCTCCTCACAAGTCTTGTTCATTGTAAATTGACAATCCAGGTTTCGCTGTCTATGCCATTGGCAATTTTGAGTCAACCCGATTCATTCTGCTTTGTAGTTGTGCTCGGGACAGCAATGATCCTGACGTATTTGAGGGGCTAGCGAATCAGCCAATGGATGCGACTGATGTTAGACGATTGCACCAATTCAAACGTCATCTGCTCCACTCTTTTAAAAGCTTCACATTTTCTTTCTCACCTATAAGCTACTCTTCGCGGTTTAAAACTCTAAACGCTTGTGCTCTCAGGCACTCACATCAACTCCATTAATGAACAAGGCGAATGTGCCACTTTGCGTCAATAAAGCTTGCTTAGCATTCCTCATTTGGAACTTATGTGTCCAGAATTGGCCCATCACACGCAAATGCGATAAATTCACAATCATTACTGCTTGTGAAGTCGGAGCATCTGGTGACACTGGTTGTGCAAGCTGCACTTTTAAGTGGCAACGAGTTCCACCGACTTCTCCTTAAACAAAAGAGGTAGTACTGCGTGTACATCAGCCTCGATTATTCCTCCGAGAGAGAGTTCCGCGAACGGCCTCGCAAATTCGCAGTGGGTAACAGCTAGTTGCTGCATCAACGAAATCAAGGGAACCTAGTCGTTATAACTGAGTTACTGTTGCTTTCGCTCACAGGCAAGGGCAATGCAATCTATTCACCCTTGACTTAAGCCTACGTGTAGTCCACTGCGCCGCATTTTGGCCAGCTACCAATAGATGATAGACCTAACAACTCTGCGTTACCGAACTTGTCCCACCTCATGCCAACGCATTTGACGTATCATTAAAGGGAGCCAACTAGCACACAGATCATTGATTTGTAGAAATAGATTTGTGCAGTGGAAGTACAGCACGTAAAACGGTTGGTCACTTCTCGGACCATGCGCTTATAAGGTGATGGTTATGTAGTGACTCAGAGTTGCCGTACTCTAAGCGAAATTTAGGGCCTTTAGACACTCAGAGTGTTTGTCAGTATTTCAGCCGCAAATCTAGTTGATTACCCGATTTGGGCCAGCAAGTGACTTAGTCAGCGGGCAGCATGACCACCACTTACATGGCCAATGCCGTGCATCATTCCTCCCCTCCTAACGCACGGCTTCTTGGCTTTGCACCACAACGTCCAAACTTATCGCATGATAGCCAAGCAACAATGACGCAACAAGCGCGTACTAGAAAGGTTCGAAAGCAGCTAAATGGATTACACCGCCCAACTCCAGCAACCTGTTTTGCTTCGCTTCTCCCATTCTTGCACTTAAGTCAAATTTTGAGGAAGGTAGATCATTTTATCAACAAATCACTTGGTTCATCACACGCATCTCCGCACACACTAGGTTCCGCACTGCTACAAGTTAGCACAATGTCAATGATGGTCAAACGGATGCTGTAACTCCCTTCGATAAGCTCAGATTGGGAAATCAATTTAGCTGCATGGCCTGTCACATGACTGTCACATGACTTTTGATGCAAGGCAGCACTTCCGATGTGCACAGCTTGGACACCTACATTTTTACACGCATCAAGGCTACGACTTAAAGAGCTAAGCTTTCAGTCATCCAGTATGTCACCTCACGGAGTGCACCAAAGTTCACCGAGAGTCGCCTCCATTTGCATTATTTCATGATGAAGATAAACATCGGGATCCTTTCACACAGCACTAATGGGAGTACGCAAACCTCAAATTTGTAGGCGTTTGCCATAAGCGACAGACCTAATCCCACGCATTGTTGGCACAAGCATGATGGTATTAGGGTCTTCCACGCGCAGCTGTGAATGGGGATTCGTACAACCAACCAGCTATGGGAGAAGGTCAAGCTGAAGGGCATATAAGTGCACAAAAGGCAGTTGACTAAGCAACGCGCGAATGATGTGCTGGGAATCGTAGTCTTTCCTATTGCTGTTGCCTACTGCCCGGATACGTCTGCATTCCTCCATTTTGACTTCATTTCTTACCAGGCTAATTTCCGTTTGCTATAACCCAATGCATCCACCGACAATGTTTGGCTTTCAAATCTGGACTGTTTCGGTGCGCATTGCAGTCAAAGTGGAGTCAGTGTTTAATTCGCTTTAACAAACCAAGTTGACGAACTAATGTGAATCCAAATTCAGCACACTGATGTGTAAGATGTCTTTTATGTTGCAAAGCATGTCTGTACACAAAACCCTTTCTGGTGCAGTGATTTGGTGAAGGGGAAATGGCAACATGACAGCCGCATGCAATCACAAGTCACCACAGCCAGTGTGAATGAGTGATGTCTCAGCGGAGTGCGATCATGATCCTTGTTGCTTGGCTGAAAGCTTTGGCGCTGCATACTTATCATGGATCCCTCCTAACAACCCACTCGTAGCAGTTAATTTTCAGAGTAGAGGATCTTGGCAATTTGCGACTGGCGTACGTACGTAAGGAGGCATTGGGTCCACTTCGTAAATGGCTTATGGACATGACTGAAAGAATCCTGGTGCCAGCAGAAATTAGTTTTACACAGGATGAATTTGTTATTGTTTAGAAGCCCACTATTTCATTCTCCACGGTGTTAAAAAAAGAGGTGGAAAGCAAACAAGAATACAATCAGAGAAGGGTTAAATGGAAGGACGGACGCACCATGGATCAGCATTGAGGCAAGTCATGAACGGTCACATAAGTGGGCCCGCCTTTGTACCTCATAAGCTTAGTGGTATAAATTAGCACGATGTTCACTGCATCAAAAGGATATGTGTTGAATCAAATCCTTTTCGAGTGGCTGGCATTCGATCCAATCTTAGGGGTCACTTACTCCGACTTTCTTGTGCAAACTTAGCTTTCTCACAAAAGTACAACGACGCTGTATCGACATTACTGGTTGCCCACTAGTAGCATAAGTCAATGCGCATCATAACCTAGCAAAGTGGCGTCATTTTAATGGCCTTAATGTGAGTTAAAGAGCAGGCCCCACACTCTGGTAAGGCATTGCAGGAAGTGTCACGTGACATGTGCATCGCAATTGATATGGCGACTTGAGTCTGCAAACTCAGACGATCTATGGAGATGTAACACAGATTTAAGACAACAAACGCCTTTATCCAATTGCAAAATAGGAATTGGAGAAGGGCCAGCAATTGACACTGCCAAAACCATCAGTGCTTAAAATAACACTAAGCTTAGATTTGGTGCCAGTAGTTTTCACTGTGTTGCTGTGTAAATGCTGCCTAGAAGATCAAATGGAGTCATGGACGTGAATAAGTGGCCAAGCTTGTAGTGGACAAGTGGGAGGCAGATTCAGCGATTTCTATAACCATCAGGAAAATCACTTAGTCTCTTTATTTCTATTTCGATCAATGTGAAATACAAAACCAATCCTTTGGCTTCTCTCGTTTCATTAAATCATGCCCAGTTCACTCAGCGAAGACTCAAGTTCAACTGCTTGAAAAGTACATGAGTAGGAGTAGTGGCGCACCCCTCGCCAATAACCTGAAATGACAAACATGTCACAGAATTATCAGCTCATGGATTCTCGATGTAGCCGTGGTGTAGAGAAGGTGAATAAGCAAAGTGCTCTATTAAAGACAGCACAAGAGGATGTTCCCTATTCAAAGAAGGTGTGAACTTAGAGAACTGGTTCTTGACAGCACGGTTTAACCTCACAAGCCTTATTGTCAAACATGACAAACGCCGGGATTCCCCACGCCTCCGACATTTACCAATGCTGTGGAAGCCGGTGAGGATGATGAAAAACACGCTATTGTCACGTGCACGATGGGCATCGGAAAGCCAGATTATTGTCAGCCACCAAGAGGTGCAACGCCACCTTTACTGGAGAAAGCAAATCATCTGATTTAAAAGATGATTAGATGCGAGATAAAAATCGCCATTTACGCCATGGTCTACTCTGATGGTGCTAGCGAGGGAGGGCTGAAATATCCTTCGATTGTGCATCGATTATGAGAAGTTGAATGCTAGAACTAAGATAAATGGATTTCCGTTATTCCACATAAACGCTTTATTGGACTGTCCGCATTTGTCCAAGTGGCTCTCGACCCTAGATTTCGAATCAATTTACCAACGAGTAAAATCGTTAGGAACAGACAAGGAGGAGGCAGCATTAGCAGTGTCAAATGGTCTCTATGAGTTTCAGACAGTGCGCTTCCGACCCTTTAGCGCTTTGACCATCACTCAACGTCTGACGCTGACAGCATTGAATGCAGTCCACAATCCACACTAATGGCGTTCTCGTCTGCAGCAAAGATACCTGGCAACATAAAGCGAGGCTGAAACTGGTGTTTGATCGCCCTAGTCATGCAGGACTGACTTCGAAACCCGAGGAATTGACGTTTCCTCCAACGCCCTCCTACCTGCTGGAACGTGAAATCTGGTCAGATGGAATGGCGGTCATCGAAGTCCGTACACAACTGGTGCAGATATGGCTAACACCAACAAATCAGGTGAAGCTTCGCTGCTTCCTTGTTCGAAAAATTGCTCGGACGATTTGCTAAGTGTTTTGCTAGGATCGTCACTGCTCATTCTCACGCTACTCTCCTCAAGTGTAACATTATCAGCACTAGCAAATGAGATGCAGGCAAAAGAGATAAAGTGAATCTAATTCCATGATAACAGGCATACACGGACGTCAATAAATCAGAATCTACAGCTAGCAGGATTGTTGCCTTGGTCAGAGCTGGCAAGGCGATCTTGCATCTGGTCTCCCAAAACTCATTTACTCTGCATTGATTCCTAAGTTCCTCGATCCATGCCTAGGCACCACACTTGATTTGAGTCGCCAAACTCTTCGTCTGCGTGGTTGACGCGTTGATTTTATAAAGCAAAGTGAGTCATGTATTGACAGGTTAAAGAGTAGAGCAAATTTTTCGCTCTGCTCTGCTGCAGTAATGCCTACTGTTGCAAGCTGTCCAGTTGTCGCGACTGCGGGTGGAAGTGAAATATGCATAGTTGCAACGCCTGATGTGACGGCAAGTCAAAAATCTGGCGTGCAACCTTTGTTAAGTAGTGCGGAGAGGACGAGACTTCTCATCCTACACATTTTGGAGATGGAGGCAGGAACATGCTTTGAGTTGCGCAAGGTACGTTTTAGGTTCGCGAGAGCCAATGTATTTCCTGCTCTTAGTGCACGTAAGCGTGTTCGCCTGTGAACAAATTTAACTGATATTAGTGGACGGATGGATCAGGAGAATGCTTGAGATGCCTCTTACATCTTGTGTAGTCGTACTCGTGGCAGTGTTGATTGTGAATGAACATTGGATACTTGGGCAACTTGATATCTGAGCTGGCGGTGATTGCTGCTCCGACAGCGGTCACCTCATTAGTGGTTAAGCAAAACGAAATTGCATACGACACTGGACGCTGAACACATTGTTAAGTTATGTGTGGTGGGATGATCTTGGCAGCCAAGTACTCCAATGTGCCGTGGTTGCATTTCGTCAATGCAAGGACGATGCCTTTCTCCAAACGTACTTAACAGTCCACATCCACTTTCCTTCCCATGCATAAATCAAGTTTGAGCCAAATCTTGTTCCCATTCCTACAACGGATTAGCAGCCTCATGTTATTAGTGGGTTTCATAAATCTAGCGCCACTTACATGCATCAGAATTAAGCTAGTGAGTACTGGTGGTGCTGTAACGCAACAGATGTCCTACATTAAGAGGCGAAAATGGATTAGGCAGTGATGTGGAAGTTGCTGAACTATCGCCTCGGAAATGTTAAACGTCCTGTCAGGAGGATATTTTAGGGGTACGGGGCAGGGGCACCATCGTCTCCAGGCCATGTCTACACGATTATGCAGGGTAAGGAACGAACGTTCAGCAAGGCGAATCTGAAATCAGGGTGCACCTTCCCTGAGGCGTTTTAGTCATGATGAAGCGTACGTCACGAGTGCAGTGATCCACCACCCAATCATGTCGATGAAAAGGCAGTTCGTAACCCAACCAATGCCTAATGTGCGACCAAGGGGAGTAGTTCTCGGTATCACCGACAAATCACCGCTGTCGAGGTGCTTGACATTTGCAACAATGTAGCTCCTCCTATTTAGGTACCTTAGTCCACGCAGCCTCATTGCTAGCGTTGTCATTACGCACAATGTTGTCCATATGCTACGCGCTGATCCCGTCGTCAAACCAGCTTCAGCCAATCCGCAACACTGCATTTAGCGCATTTAAGCCAAGGGGTAGACCTAGTTCGTTTCCTCTCCCTCTTTCACCTCAACATTTGTAATGTTGGACACTACTCGCGCAGTCGGTGGAGCCGAACTGAGATTCTGATTTTCGCTTAACATCTGCATGGAATATCTCTTTCCAGTTAACCAATAATGTCTGACAACAAACCAGATGTAGAAACCCACAGTTATACCTTGTTCAGTAAGCTTAAGATGTAATCTGCTTCACTGCCTATCGCACACGCTGATGCAGAAGACGAATCTCCGGGCTGTTTTTGTAAGGACAACCGCCGGTAATTGCCACTTTAATGGAACCAAAGTGGAGAAAGTATTGGTTAGCTACCACACCACTTTGGACGGTTTGTCAATGAAAGGGTTGGAACACAGCGATGTGCAGCAATTGACCCCAGCGTTAAAGAGCGTCGGATGTCGACCAGTACGGAACGCTATTTAACAGAGGAATCAGTCGCTTTAAAAGAACTTTAGCAATGCTTGAAGAAACGATCCTCGACGAAGGCGACTGCCAATGGTATAGTCGGCAAGAACTGCGTGACTTACAAGGTGGTTGAACGATGGAACCGACCAGACCAACATTTGCACAAGTAACCAAATGCTCTGACCTTCACTAACAGCTGTTGATCTAAACCAATGCTCATGACGCATCTCTTTGACAAGGAAATTACAGCAAATGAGTGCAATCTAGACAATAAGATTTGCAGGAGCGTCGCTAAGTGCAACAGAGTAAACTGTTCTGCATAAGTTAGTGAAAACTAGCTTCGAGAAATTAGCAATTAACTAAACATCGCACTCAGCAAAAGCAATGACAATATTCTGGGCCCGAGTTTGCAAAGTCTAGGCCACGTAATCGAAAGGAACTGCGTACGTGATGCGTAGCGCCCCAACCACAAAAGGACACTTGATTTACAAGCATATATTCGATGAACAGAAGAGATTTGGGCTACTGGCATGGCCCAGTGCCCATTGTGGCCGGCGAAATGAGATGTGATCATCCAATTGCCCGTAGATGGAACCGGGAGCACTGAGGCTGCACGACAGCGGCTTTTGCATCCTCCTCCTGTAACTAATTTCGAGGATAGATTAACATGATGGAGAAAGACGTCATTGTTCACTTGAATCGTCTCTCTTTACGCTTCAAACTGAATTTCTGCACAAATACGCATTGCAAGATTGCACCACTTCTAAAGCATCATTGAACTCCCAAAACTGTCCGTAGATGAATTATGTTCGGCTCATTAACTAAAGATGCATTGCCAAGATAAAGCATGCATTATAGGCGTAATGCTGGTGCCAGGTGCCATCAGCATACCCGGCAGGGCATGTCGCTGCACAGAAGTACAGTAGCCACCCTCTTTGGTGCCCACGAAACTAAGTCGAAATGTTCTGTACACAATTAACTTATTGCACATCGTATTCCAGTGAGAGATATTCCCCTGCTACTTTACTGCTTTAATGTTGTAGTAGTACTTACATTTTCCAACATCACCATTTAGATTTTTACAACCATTTACAAACGTGAAATGCGTTAACGATGGATATTTTATTTTGCACATTAATGGTCGATTCGCTACCAAAATACCGAATGCAAGCTACCTGTAAGCGCATTGTTTAAAAAGTTTCGCAGATTGCATTAAAAGCCTGTCTGCTTCTAAAAACTTCTTCGTCTTATCAGTAACTTATAAAAATGTGTGTTAACACAGTTTATGATTTGTTGTTATTTTGAAACTTTTGCTAAACACTTTGATTGGGATTGTTATGCTCTTTGTAATCAGACATTTTTGCGTGTTACAGGGTCGTTGCAGAACCCGCAATTGTCGTATTATCTGGGAAGATGCCCGTCAAGTTGTTGGCGTCTGATAAAGTTGCCTTTGATGTGCATCTGGAGATTGCCAGATAATCAGTGATGATTAGAGTCGGCTAGGATTGCACATATTCTTGTCTGCAGTATTTGTCTTTTCTTTGCAGAGATGCATCTTTCCTATTCATTCCTTTTTCACTCTTATTGCATACTTATTCACTCTGCTCCAGTTACTTACTTTGCCTTCTCATTCCCATCATGCACAGCTTATTATGCAAGAATTGTACAGCTGTTGTGGTGAAGGCATGGCTTGAATGAATTACACGACTTCATGATCGTCTATCTGCTTACGTCTGTTTCTTTACTTTAATTCTTTAAGTTCTGATCACAAACGAGACTAAGCAAACGGATCACCCGATTTCGATTGTTTCTCTGTTGATTTCGTTGGTAGATGTTGGAGCTGAGGCTGCAGAGCATGATAAACCGATCCCTCTGCAATGTGTAAATGCTGCTATTTTGGGAGAGGTCCTCCAATGGTGCGCGTGTCACGAAGATGATGCTCCTCAGCAGGGTCACGATGATAATAGGAACCGTCGAGCTGATGGCATATTTCTTTGAAACCCTAATGACGTCTATTTGCTTCGACATAAAGGACCTTCTTGATTCGAGTTGTAAAAAAATCGTCAACATGATTAAAGGCGAGAAGTCAAATTCGAAATGGCACTCCTCAAGACGAAGAGCAGGTAACATAGACGAGTTAATGCTCTAGACTCCAATTGTTGTTTTACCAGATTTCTTGTGCAGTTCTTGCTGTGGTTAGTCAACTGCATTTTGGCGATTCAGGGTTGTCATGGAGAATGAACAGTGTGAGAAAAATGAATATGTATGCGATTTACGGCCTACTGCCAGTATTATATATTCGGGTACTATTCTCCCTCGACTGTGAAATGCACCCAATCGCTATTGTTGTTGATTCTTACAATTGCAATGACCTTTGTGTGTCAAGTCTAGTCTAGTCTTAGTTGTTGGACGACTTAAAAGTTGCTGCAGTATTTATGCAAGTAGCTCCATTGGCCTACCCTTACTTGTAGAGACTTGTCTGTTGGACGCAGTGAAGTTTGGACTTGGCTGCTTTGCTAATTTAAGCTTAGTTCTAAAGCTGTCGAGAGTAGATGGTAGCGTTACTTACGGCTCATTTAACAGTGCCTTGCTTTTAGTCACAGGTCGTTCTAGAGCAATTCTCTGATTTCGTATGGCCCCGCTCTTTGTCATGCAATGTTACTTCCAATTATGCTTCACAACTTTCTCGCTGTAAATACGAGTGACTTTCAGTGATCCACCACGCGAGAGGGCAGCAGACGGGGTGGATAAGTGTGAATTCTTTGTCAAAGTCCCAAAATTGGAACCGACATCTGTCTACACGGAGCAACCTAAGGATGCGTCGTAAGCAGCTGTATTTCCCTATTGTTCATGCAAATGATGGCAGCCATGTCTTGCACAGGCATTAGCTGATGAGAATAAAATCAAAGCTGGGGTGCGTAAAGCTAGACTTTGCGTCTGAAGGGGCAAGCTTCATTCCATTGGAACTTCGCAGAATTGTGTGTCAATGGATTACTGGGCGCATATTCTGCAGAGCTGCAAATTTAACACTTTGTGGAGTGGTCGATTTCTGGCTGCAGGAACAACTGCAGGAACTGGCCTAACTGCCATATACATGGACCAGTCTTGAATTGCAAATAAAACACTCAAGAAATGTCGTGGCATTGTGCATAGCTTTTTCGGTTTGAAATCCAGATTTAAATGTGGGTGGTAATGATCTGTCTTAGGCTCAAGCCTTTCCGGTGTCTTGTACCGTTTCAAATCCATGACCTCAAAATTTGGCACCACTGGGTCTGATATCACATGCCTGTAAGGTCAGCCGAGTCATGCCACCCCTGTCACGAATCTTTGCGACACGTCTTTCAAAATTAGCCCAGGAACCCACTCTTACTTTCCAGGAGAACTGTGATGCAACGCCTTGGCTAAGAATTCATTCCACTGCATACGGTAGTACTTTGACTTATTCCTTCGGGACAAAGCATTTAAACTAGCCCCCGTCTTTGAATTCACCCCAAAATTAGCCTACTACCTGACAGCCCTAACACGTTAGTCGCGGTTTGTCAGCCATGTGAGCGAAAGTTAGCATACTTGACGATTAGTCAGCGTAGGTCGTATTTAGTTTCAGTCGGGAGAACTTTGACATGAATCATCCCCAGAGGGTGAGGACACAACAGCACCATTGCTAAGACAGCTCAGCTAGCCACGACCTCATGCTCTGATTCGGTCACGTTGGTGCATTCTGACGCAAACCAAGTTCACGCAGATGTGAATGTCAGTTTGCTTACTCTAATGAGCTTTCATGCTGTAATTTAGCAAAGCCAAATTCACTATTTTCTACTGTTACCATTTTCATGTTGCCCGAATTACACTTTATTTGAGCCGAATTCACTTGCGTTGTGGTGAGCAGTAAGCCAAATCCACTCTGTCGACAATCCATTGCTAAACTTGGGTCGTTTGTTAGGAGAGCAGAGAACAAATTGAGTCAAAAATAATAAGACGTACTTCCGATGTTACTCACGACCTAAATTTGATCCCCATAAAATGATGTGGCACAACGCAGTCGTGAAAGAAAATCAGAGTGCAAAACAATGCTGAAGGCAGGACAGCTTCGTCGGTGAATAGGGCGTGTGAGCACAAGCAGCCGCCATAGACAACGGCTGACTCTCTTCATTTTAGGTTTTCCTCTGCCGATTAGTCAGCAAAAGGCATCGAAAGGGCAACCGGCATGTGCGTTGTTTCCGATTCTTTTTGCATTAACACTAAGGTTTGAGCCTGTGAATATCTTTATCAGTTCGTTTCACCACTTTGGGAACATTGGTTGCGCTTGGAAAATCCTGCTGCAATCATAGGCAATTTTGTAAATGCAATGATTGTGTTGATGAAATCTCTTGCGTTTCGGCTCATAGCCACGAGAACAGTGTTTGTGTTTGCGTTTGTGAAATCTCTTGACGTTAGCGTTTGCGACATCGTATGTGCTTAGGCTCAAGTTAGCGCGAATATTGGTTGGGTTTGCGAAACTTTTTGCGTTTTGGCCCACAGGCGCGTGTACAATGCTTATGCTTTCAGAACCGTTCGAATTTTCCACGTTTGCTTTAATGCAAACTATGTTTGCAAAATAGACTGCGAAGCGGCTTGTATCTATTCGAAAATGTTTATGCTTTCAAAATCCATTTCCTATCTGCTCACTTTGGCCTAGAATTGGGTTTATATTTCGAGCCCTTTTAGATCGGCCCACACATGCGGGAATAAACTGTGTTGGTGGATCCGATTGCCCATCGGCCCAAACTGGCGATAATAATGCTTGGGTTGCAAAACCCATTGCGAACCCTCTCGCAACTACTCAAATAACGCTTTTGATGCATAAATCGTTTGCGATTCAAAGCACAGCTGTAGGAGTAAAGTTTGTTTTCGATTGCGAACTAACTCTTATTTGTTTGGAAAACATTTACTTTTGGGAAACCGGCTGCTTATCTGCTCGCGTTGGACAAAATATTGTTTGTTGTTTTAAATCGTTTTTGAATCGGCTCACATGCGCGAAAAATAAGAGTGTTGGTGCATTCCAATGCCTGTAGGCACACATTAAAAATAAACATGTTTGTGATAGCGGTCGATCCAAGTAAAATTAAAATCAAGGCAAAGCCCGTTCGATTTGTGCTTTACCCTACAGCTTAAATCCTTGACCACTAATTCGCAACTTATGACATACTGCGCGCATCGCTTCAATAACTCCATTAACTCCCCCATTCTTTTTTTGAAACTGGTACAAGTGGACGATCGTGCCGACGCGGCCACATATTGTCTACAACAATGCTGGTAGGATGGGACGTCAAACCTGACCTACTAGCTAACGCGTGATGACAATGCGTTCATGATCACAAACACCAGCTTCTTAGTGGATAGTGCCCTTATTTTCCTACTGTAAATCCAAACGCTGATTTTAAATGCTTCGAGGCGAACATTGTGCAGTCTGTCGGGATGCAGATAGCCGAGACTAACTCATTCCTGCAAAAATTGATAATTTTTCGATATGGATTGCTGCAGAGATCAGCTGCTACTGCATTTAAAAGAATCGGTTGGCGTCGAGCCTGAGGGCCCACGAGGTTCCAATGAAAGTATCGCAAAATCGGTGTCGTTCCAATCTCGTTTGCTTTCATCACTGTCATTTCTGCATTGAAATGTTGCGAGGCGATATTAATAAAATGTGTTTTGCTAGCCTTCATTTCTATAGCTAAGAAAATGTCAAAATATTACTCCTAACAACCTGACAACAGCATTAATGTCAAAAAGAACTCCAAGATGCATTATTTTACCTACTTGTTTTACCAGGACTGATCGTTATCAAGCATTCCTATCATTTTAGAAAAATTTTAAACCTCCATTTACAAACAAGTGCATAGTGCGTGTTGAAAAAGCAAATGTAGGTTAATTGGCTCAAGTTCAGGTTTATCGGCGAAAGCCTCATGCAATGCGACTTATTGGCCGCTGCTTGTAGGGGATCCTCACAACAATAGCTCATTCAAACAATGTGCATCAAAGTGCTGAGTTGGAGGGCATGTAGAGCTATCATATGCATGTCAAAACTTGCGTGATCAGAAATGCATGTCTTACGCAGATTAAAATCCATGTGGAAAATCACTGTTGCTGATCTTTGAAGGGCGGTTAGACAGACAAGCCTATGCTGGGAATGCCTTTACTCTTGGAACCCGTCAATTAATCTTATGCTGCGGACTAGCAGTTGTTTGTATTGTTAGGCAACTGCTCAAAGCCTCGTTAGCTGCTGATGTGAACTTGGATTCGACCCATTTCTAGTCGCCTTGCATGTCTGCTACGTGAACCTTCTAGTTGTGAATAAGCCCACAAATGTTAGTCCGACGGAGTCCTATCAATTATATGACGCATGTTCATTGCACTAGAAAGTCATCAATCCAAGTTCTGCTCATTTTAGATTCACTATTCGGTCTATTCGTATTTCCATTTTATCTCCAGTCCACCTGCTCAGCCCTACTCTGTCCATTCAGCCATTTGATCCACTAGTGATCTCTGCTTCCATCTGCTTTTTACTCCCCACTTACCACCCCATATCCATTAATGCACATTTATTTGTCCAGTTAGCTTTGTTTCATCGGTTACAGTTCCTTTCATTCATTCGACATCCGTCCACACCTGGTCCTTTTGTTCATACGTCCACGCTTCATCCATTCATCAAACTCATATGAGCAACCTAAAATCCCTTTTCAGCAATTTGCATTAAATTCTGCACACTCGCCAATTCCTTATCACCTATAAGGCCAAAGGTGCTTTTTTGCTAAAACTGCCTCCATTTTGGCTGTTATTGAGGTGCCAGTTGTTGCATTTTCTGCCAAATATCTACAAGTTGTTTGACTATGTACTTGGGCACGTCTGTCTTACTCTCATGGCAACGCTGGCTTGATCAGGATCAGTTTCTTGGCCTTGGAAACGACCATCGCATGTGTGCCTATTTAAGAGAGGTAAACAAAGTTAGCTTTGCGAGTCAGCCCCTGAAAAGAGGAAGGACTTTTGGCTACCACAGATGCCCGTTTCATCTAAATGTGTGCTGTGCTGATGACTCCACTCACACCCACACGCAGTCATGGCAGTGGCTGCAGTCAGCAGGCTGGCAAGAATTGTCAATTATCACTGTGTTGCCCTATGAATTAGAGCAATTGCTCCGACCAGTACTTGCACAAATGTGATGACTCATTGCTGCCAGGGTTTCCTCTTCCGTCTTTCAATTGCTTATTACCCAGATGCAATCAATTCGACTGCTTCGATCTGTTTTAGCCATCTGTCATCTAACTCATCAAGCATCATAATTGGCAACCCATCTTTAGTCCTTTTACCCGTTTTTGGTCCACTCTTCTATTTTTTAGTCTTTAAAACATCTGTACAGAGCTCTGAGTCTTCAGTGACGAATCATATTGTCAGAATTCAAAAATGCGGTTAAGTGGCCTAGTAAGTGCACAGTAAACGCATTTTGGGGTTTCCAAACGGAAGCTATTTTGTCACGACTCACTGGCCCGATTGTGCGCCCAGGTCGTCGGAACGAATCCAGGGTTCTCGGCCTTGGTTGTGGTAATGTGCGGGAGCAAGCAAGTCACCGTTTACACACTTGAGCAATGTTGAATTCTGGCCCATGTAGCCTACGTCTTGCTGCCCAATAACAAACAAATTAATTTTTCTTCCACGCCATATTTTCAAGTCATCAATTATTTAATACTTGGTTTTGATTGGGCCCAATCCCCACTTCTATCTGCTCTGTGAATGGCGACTCTAGTATACTTACAATGTCCCTCGTTTACGAGCCTGACTCCGTTAGAACGAATTTGAGATTTCCCATCTATGCCACACACAATCCACTACAGCCCTCGACAGCCCACTCATGTTGCCACCAAGTTCAAGCTAACGGATCAGGAGAAACCAGGCGCAGCCACTCGAACCCGCGCACCAAAAACAAGGTGCCAGCAGGTAGCAGAGCATTTTACTGATGACAGTGCAAATACGTAATCATGCAGTATGAAATGGTGAATGGCTCAAACTTATGCCGATCCTGTTTTGGAAGTAGTTGCTGCACTACCACTAGCCCAATTGCGTGCACGAGAGACGGTCACAATAAAGTTGGGCTATTTTGGGGTCGAAAACAAGGCAGTCTTAAACAGCAATCGCCACTTCTGCACCATCGTGAATGCTCCACGGCGTCGATTCCCATGTCAAGAGCCGTGTTGAAGCCATCAGATGTAGCCTGCACAACGCAGAAACGTATCGACAATAGTAAAACCTAATGCAAGCTTCTTATTGCAGTATAACACAGGTCGGCTAACTTCCTTTTCATGAGACATATTTCGCTTGGTATGGATTATGTGGACAAAAGCCACATGGAAAGGCACTAACTGCATTAAAATAGCTTGCACAATTTACCCTTTAATGCACGAGAGGCGTGTAAAACAGTGTAGATAATTTAAAATGTAAGTGGACGCGTAGGTAACAATTTGAAAAAATACTATAGCGCTACGCGTAAAAATGGATGACTAAATAAATGAAAACATGTCAAACGCTAATAAAAGTCCAGCGTTCCTACAAACTGAGCTATTTGGAGGTGGACATTAATATATTATAGGCGCGGTTTCACAAACCGCAATTAAAATTGTGATGGCACGTCTGGTAGTAACAGACCATGAGCATTTCAACCATAAGGTCTGCTAATTTGCAGCCACGTTTTGGAAAACATTGAGCATTTGCTCCGGAAAGTAACACATCCTTTAAGTAAAAAGGCGGCCATTGTGGACTTGTTTTCTCATAAAATGCCGCATACAAATGATTAACTGGGGAGTTAAGGTGTGAAAATGAGAAAAGAGCGCACCTGTGCATGAACTGGTCAGCCTGTTTTTGATTCCAATATGAAGGACAAGAGAGAAGAAAACCTGGTCAAGAGACACTTGCTTTTGCTTCTCCGGCATTAGCATAAAGTAGTGCCCAAAGCATGACTGCATCATCGCTCAGTCCACACCCCCAGGCAAAGCGAAGTCTATAGCCATGAAGACAACTCCCTCGCCAATAGAGCAGGGCAAGGTGAGGTGAAGAGGAAGTATGGTCGAGTAATGATTGCTCATAAAGCATTGCAAATTGGGATGTGGTAACATTGCCTTGCGGAGCAGCAATGTTTTTGTGGCACTGCAGAAGATGAGGCTTGACGTGGTCTAGTTGGATAAGCCATTTACATTAGGTACCTGGGCATAGGCACCTGTAGGGGCTAAAGGATTGAGGCATATATTCAACCATTTTCATTGTTTCTCTGCTTTTTTTAAAAAAATGGCACATTCCTGTAGCGAGCATGCACCTATAGACCCAACAATATACAAAGAGATGAGAACAAGTGACATTTCCTGAATTTCTTGCATATATATTATAGCATAGTTGATTTGCTCAATTCAAAAATTGGAGGCAAGTAAACTTATGCATTGCAAGTGAGAGAGGCACAGACTGACTGACGAGAGTGGGATGCGTAAAACGTAGACTGCAAGGCTAACTCACCGGTGCTCGCAGGCAGATTCGTGTTCCGCCTTCACTTGTAGTGGAAATTCTCCGTGCAGCTAATTAAGGCGTACTTGCAGGGGAAGAGAATGCTAGCTGCCAGTTTCTTATTACCAGATTGCGGATATCTTCCAGATGTAAGGGTAAGTGGACGTGTGAATTGGCTATCACACGATTGAGAAGGCGCAACAATACTGTGCACATGAGAAATATTAAACAACCGCAGTAGCGTCACACTGGGTCTGTGAATCCACCTTCGATTAAAAAAGAATAGAATTTTGAGCGAAATGGTTTCGAGGAAGGCTTTCCAACAGTAGCTTGGCTGATACTAATATGCTCGTCTGAGTCCATTAGTTGGGAAGTTCAGCTACAAAAAGCTTGGTGACTATAAAAACAAACTAACATGCATTAAGAAAACAGTGCATCCATGTTGATAGGTTGTTAGTCCATCTGTTATTTTCTGAGATCCAAATGAATGTAAAACCAAGTTGATCACGATGGTTGCAAGGTGATAAAATTAGTAAGTGGGCAAGTGTAAGTTTACAAAACATCTGGTTGGGTATTAAGAAACAGGTTGATTGATGAACACAATCGGTGGTGGGGCGGAGTGATGTGGACGAACAGAATGGGGTGGAAAGTGAAGAGACTAAGGGAAACAAATATAAGTAAACACAGGGATATTAAGATCTATTGTCTGTGCTGAGTGTATGACTTGATTTGGGACATGCAACATAGTACTACTTTCTTAGTTTCATAAATTCTTCCATCAGACCACCTATTCATGCAATCAATCGTCTATCCACGTTTGCGCCATTGCTGTATAAGTTGCCAAAATATTGTTGAATATTAAGCACCAAATAGCTAAAGCCGGGATGCTTACTATCGGCACACAGACCTCTGCTAAAGGGTCCATCTAAGAGCACTACCATTTGAATAAATGCGTGGCAAAAGCGTGAAAATGAAGAAAAAGTGAGAAATGTAAATAATTTGATAAAGAAATAGAGGGTGTAATATCGTGACTCACCCTTAATTTACGAAACCCGTCGTTATTCGATGCAGTAAGCCATTGGCGTTCTTCAAACAAAGAAACAGGGAACAGTGAAATAATAAAGGGCGTATAGTGCTAGGGCGAAGCGTAGCGGAGGAGGGAAGTATGTGATGAACTGGATCGTGGAAAGGTCAATAGTCCAGAGAATCGCGATCAGCAGCATGTCAAGCTTTGATGTGACTAAATTCTTCCCCGTCGCATGCGTGGAATCGATTGGTGACACGTGTTGCATGCAGCGTGTCGCATGGTCCATTGCAGTGTCTTGTCTGTTAACTGAGAAAACAATTGTACCAGGTTAACCTCAGTTTGGATGGGACACCAAAATTTATGTGTTTTCGAGCCTTTTCATCTTGGCTTAGCGCTCGCCACAGAAGAGGTCTGGATGCAGCATGCTCTTCTCCAAATCCCTCCATCCTTGCATAGCACATGGTCACGGTACATCCTCTACTCCCAAATAAACACGCTTTTTGATATCGCAAGGTAGCTCAACAATGAGCATGTAGTACTGGACATAGCGCCGTTGTTGGTGGAATAACTACTAAGATAGTGATATGTGAACATGTCTAGTAGCCATTTTTGCTCTCCTTCATTCGCACATTGCTATTTGAATTCAAGACGACTTTTTCAGGATAAAGCATGTGCAGATGCAGTGGAGTGACGACCTCGAGACGAAGGACCCATCATCGTACACTAACAGTTTTTCCTGCACGCAAAGTAGGCCTACAAAAATTTGATTTCAGTAGACACACTTCGGCCTCGTGACCAGAGACAAAACAGATCTAGTAGCCTTGTCCATTGAAAGAAAGGATGAGCAAATCAACGGCATTAGCCCTGCGGATTTCTTCCGCTTTCCGCTTAATGCAGGCTAAGGAGTTGCAAATACTCATAAGGGACTTCAAGAATTGACGTGAAAGTGGTACTTAGAGCTAATTACGAATTTGATTTGTCAAAACTCGAGCTACAGCTAGTGCTAGTGGTGCTAAAACTGTAAACATTCAAGAATGTTCACTTTCGAGTTCTCAACATTTTCATTCATATGGTTGACTGTTGAGCACCATAAGGAGCACCACGCCGGTACTTACCTTAGCCTGATCAGCTAAAATCATGTGCAACCACGCTTTAGTTGCCCCGGCATCCATTGCAGAGCCAAGTTCAGCCGAGGCAATGAATATGCGAGACCGTAATCTCCCAATGTTGGGCATTCCTTATTGTCAAGCTATTTATTGCACACGCATGCACGCCAGTCGGCAAATCGTCATTAACCTCGAAGTCTTGTCCATTAAACAAGTCATGTGGATGGTCTCAAAGTGGTTCAAATCTTTGCTGTTCAAAAGGCCTCACTTCAGTCACTTCGTAACCCATTGAGAGGCAACCAACCTGTGCCCTCTATGTGCACATTCGTAATGTGCGCGTTTACCTTGCCAGACAAATTAGTAAGCTATTTAAAATCAACCTTATTGCAAAAACGTCGGAATAGGTGCTAACAAATCAAAACAATAATTCACAGGTTCTCTTGTTTTACAATCATTACGCTAGTTATCATCATAGCGGTGCTATAGTGCGCATCAGACGAATGGCTGGACAGAGCCAATCATGTGGAGTTTATGCATCAGCAGCCATTACATTCAACTGCAAATGCATTAGGATAGAGCATTAGAAACAGTATAGACATAATTTACATTGGAATGCAACGTTGTGACAAAATTGTGCTTTTATTAACTATCTTGTCAGTAGCACTATTCTCTCTGCCTCACTGGAGAAGAACTGGCTGTTCTGGTGATGGCAAGTAGGACGGTGCTGCAGTCCTTGTTGCCAGCAACAACAATCATTAGACCACAGCTGCATGCCTAGTGTTTGTGGCCATCGTTTGAGTGATGGAGTGTTGGCGGATGAATGTGCCTCTCTGCGTTTGTGACCGCTTTCATCCAATGCAATCCTTGCAGCGCTGATGGCAAGTTCCTTACCTATTCGACCAAGATGACCCGGTACTTCATCCGGGTTATGGCATCACGCCAGTCGAACTCTGAAAGAATTTCGACCTTGTCGATGATTCGCCTTATGTCGTTTGACCTCTAAGCTAATTTAAACTGTGTAGTAGCCAGCTGTGATACAGCTTTTGCATTTCAAATGCCGTCAAAGCATGGTTGGGGCTTCACTATTGTGCCATTTGAATTGAATAACAAGTTAAAAGACAACCTAAGTCTTCATTATTATGGTATTTTATCTCTTAAAAGAACATTAACCCTGCCTAGGAGTCTAGCGTTACTAGATTACCAAAACGATCTCGTGTAATTAGACTTCCAACATTAGCCTCGAGCACTACTTAAAGGGCTAATGCTGAGTCAACTGATTCTTCAAACCATCCTGTACTGCGTCAGAAATTCATTTTTGCGTCATTTGACATCAAAAATGGCCGGAAATACTGTTTGCTGGCCTATCTTTATAACACAGAGCCCTACCAATAGATGCAAATAAAATGAATCAAGTACAAATAATGTTACTAAACACGAGATGGCGGAGCAGAAAATGGAAGAAAAAGTGAGGAAAACCATGGGTGGTGGGAAGAAGAGTCGTAGCAATAGCGCAAATTAGAGGTCGCGATATTGGATGAGGATGAATAATTGGGAGGTTAGCATCGACCCACGCACGAGTTTTAACAAGGATCATGGCCTTGCAAGTGATGAGGATGCCAGCGATTGCGAAAGGTACACCAGGTCCCTGAGTCGTTACGACTCTTTCCTCCTCATCGCTTGTGTGAGCAGGACGTTCTTAATCCTACACTCTTGAGATATACAGTAATTCATCTTAAAAGGTTGGCCATGGTCAGTGCTCATTAGTGTGGTGCACTGCTAAAACTAAAATATTCACCCCTCAAATCTCTCTGCTAGAGATAAAACAATGAAACCTACCGTAAAGATGCACAAAAAAACACTTTTTCCAGGACCAGTCGCCATTAGTGGATCAGCACACACAACCTATAACTAGTTGGTCATGGGAAAGAATGGATAAGTTTTCTTTCCAAAGTAAAACCCCCAACACTATAACGGAAGCGGATTAGGAACAAGAGGAAAGGAAACTATCCCAAAATAGGATTAAATTGAAATCTTTTCAAAACAAAGTCACTTTTTAGGCAATGTATCGTAAATATTTAGCTTACATTAAGTTTGGCCATGCAGATGAAAGGTTGCCAAATGGTACAGGCTTTTGCTAGGCTAAGGTCAAGTGCTTTAATTTGTGCCTGGACGGCACAGACGCAATGGTTTAAGATTAATAATTTAGATGCAGATTCTAATTTTGACACCGCAATTACGTTATTTGTATTAAAAACGACCACTGCAGGGACTGATCGGCCATGTTATGGTCGGCAATCCAAACTAAAAAAACAGGTGATAACTTGCTTCTTTGTAGTTTTAGTAAAAGTCTTTAGAGATCGTTCGGTGACATTTAAACCACCGCTACTCTATACGATTAAAGCTTGCGCATTGCCACACCCTAGTCCAATGAGTAGTAAAATTCGATGAGTACGTTAATGTGAATAGGAAAGAACAGCTCCATTGCAATGTCAATGTCGCGAAGCTATGATCTTGAATCTCAAGGAACAAGTGAGAAAATGTGGGGCAAGAAATGCAACAACATTTTGCATATAGTGATTGAAAGGAACGTATGGTAGCATTAGTGCTTTTCATCAGGATCGGTCTAAACCTACTCACAAGGGAGCATGTGAAGCTGTATCTTCCGGACTACACTACAAGGCTAAGATCGCGCACTCTTTTTTAATAGACGGTGTCTCTAGCCAATTCATGGGAACAATGCAAAGAAAAAAGCATATTTACATTTTGCACACAATTATTATAGATTGTGTAAGGTAATGCAGGTACTTTTAATCAGCATCGGACTCACCAAAATCACAGGTGAGCACTCAAAGACATATACTTTGGAGTGCTGAAGTAGAAAATAAGAGACCCATGATCTTTCAAATCAACCATCAACTTGTGCTAAACACCGACTTCTACACTCTAAGATTAATTGAACCCATACTATTTTTCCACCACACATACCTCAAAACCAGATGCCGTAATGTTCCTGATAAACTAATGACTCCTTTGTGTGCGATGGGAGCGATACAATACATGTTTAAGTTAAGGGAATGTATTTGCCGGCTCTGATTACTGCGTAAGCAAGTATTTTTATCACTTTTCTATAAGATTGAACCTGTCAAAGGGAACGGAGCTGCTGTCTCAGCATCATTCTCCGACTTTTATCATAATATCTCACTGGGTGCGCTGCTTACTGTGAAGAGAAACTAAACAACGACAGTTGTAAAGGTTCAGCATGTTTGATATGAAAGTAGAGTGAGTATCCTGGTGAGGCCCTTTTAGGGAAGCAATAGTAGTTAGATAAAAGAATCGCACGCTACAAAAGGCTTTCTGTTGGATTTGTTCTGCGTAACTAGATGACATGCAGGCGATTGATGAAACAATAATAGATAAGACCAAATAGCGTGAATGTCTCGCCTAGGTGGTCACCACTGAAGAGCACCAAAGGACGAAAGTTCTGCCACAAAATGAACATAGTTTTTGATTCCTGCTTCTATCTTAATTTTAGCCATAGTGAGATCTCATGGCTCATCCTGCAGAAAAAACGACCAATAGAAAGGTTTGTGTTTAGAAATGGGGCAGAGAAATTGGTAGGTCCATCCCCGCGCTACATACTTCTGGGATAAAAATCAAAATGCCATGATAATAAAGTCGCTTAGGATCAAACTGATCCAATTCGTTGCAGTGAATACAAGTTGGTTTCGGGTTTCTGATGGTGGAGGTCCGTTTGCACAGTTTTCTCGAGTTATCGAAAAGCCATTTCGAGAATTTAATTCCTTTTTGAATAAATTCTACTGTTTTCTGTAGAGACACTTTTCGCATTTTATCAATGATAGCTAAGTTTTTTTTAAGAAAGTTAAGAGGCCGAAATCCAAACAACTTATACGTCTTGTTCCAAAATCTCTAAAACTTCATTTGCTCAAAGCACACCAGGGTTTAATGACTTGAAATTATGGACTAATTACGCTTGATTAGCTTCACAATCACTGATCAAGGGGTGAAGGCACATTAATTTTCAGAAAGGCTTAAAAATATCAAACCCAGGCTAATTATGACACTCATAATTTTCACCTTTGCGCTACGCCTACTCGAATGTTTTTTAGTAGAGATTTCACATGGAGAAAGTGCTAGTTGCCTTGAAAAGGCTTTGCAAAAGCACAAGGATCTTAAGCTGGAGGCTGACTCATTAATTAAATAAAAAGCAGTTTTGGAAGCTCGATTATTTAAGTATGAACAAGTAGGCATCATTCAGCTTTTAATTCATTTCTTTCCCTCTGTCAAGATTTTCAAAAGAGCAGGAAATCATCAAAATTGAGTTTGCCATTTGAGAAGTTAGAATAGGCAACACAGCTAATGTATTTATAACTCGTATTCTCTCACCGGCAGACTTTCGGTCTGTGTCTTTGTGCGTCCCAAAGAGGAAGAGGAGGCAGTGATGTATGTGTGTACGTGTATGTGCATTTATGTAACCTTGTATTGTATAGCCCTCCCCCAACTACCATCAATTTTCTTTTCCCTCTTTTCCTCTTCCTATCAGTTGATCACTTTAACCAGTAGAAGAAGGCAATCTTACCGGTATGGCTTGCTACGATGACGTAATCGGTAGCAAACATTCCCTCCTCCATCAGTGCCCAATGGAATCCGTGGACCTGTGTTGGTGAGGTTGTTGATGCTGTGGATGGCGCCACTCAACTCCGCCGATGGTGTTGGTAAAGAATCAACTATGCCTTCACGCGTCTTCTTTGGATGGCCGTCAAGATAGTGGTAAGCACTGCTAATGACGTGGCGCGCCTTCTCCTCCTTCACCTTTTTTCCCATTCTCCCATTCTCCTTTCGCTCAGCCTCCCACTCTGTCTTATTCTTTTGCTCTTACTCCCGCTCCTCCTTCTTCAAACAGCCCTTTGTCTTCATCCTTCCCCTCTTTTTAACACAAATATCCTCTGCGTCATCCGCACCACCATGTCCTCCTCTTCCTCCTCCCGCTTTCCATTCGTACTTATCTGGAAGGTCGGTTATGCCATAGCTCGTGGCTGCACTGCCAGTGTCTCATTCCATTTCTGTCGAGTGCAGCTTGCGCCTCATTGAATGGCTTTTAGGTAAGGCGACGAAATCGGGTATTCGCTGGAATCTGGAGATTTTTATATCAGATGCTCCTGTCGAGTTCTACTCCTTTTGATCCCCTTTTAACTCATGATCATCTGTCCGAATAGCCTTGCCGCGGCAGTAGATTGCTATTGGGCGGCTTTTATGGAAATCTGCAAGTGATCGGCGCTAGTAAAGGTGTGTGTGAAGGCGAGCACTTACTTCTCCTCAGCACAATTGCCGTGATGTCCACCGCAGTCTAGGCGGCAGAAACGAAGCAAAAACCGTTACTGAAGAGGCTACTGAGGAGGAGAAATGAAAGATAGACAAACAGAAATGGAGCTCTGTCGCGCGTTTGTTTGCTGGTCATCGTCGCGTCAATTAATTTAAAAAAGTGGGGCATTTGATGGATTTAGTCGATCTGCAGCTTCACATCTGCACTGACATCCCCTCATTTGTTTGATGGGTGAACGGAAGGAGGAAGGCTTTGGTGTGAACCAGTTGGTCAGCGTGGTCCGAATCAGCTACGGAAAGCAGCCTCCACGTACAACGCAGCCAAGTATTTGTGCCTTTTACTCAAGTTTGGTTAGCATTGCGCTAGTTATGCAGTCTCTCATCGAAAGACTTCTGGTTTTGTGATTATGTCTTCCAAACAAATGGAGAGGAGGAGGCGGCAATCCATGCATGGGTGTATGCGTTTACGCATGAGACTTAGAATAACAGAGGCAGTCGTATAGTTTTGAAGGGGAAAGGTGGATTGGTAACACGTGCATGTCTGTGTATGTGTCGCACATGTGTGACGGTGAGAGTTAGCAAGCACAAGATAATGGGGGAAAAGTGGTCAGTTGAACAGATGATTGCTTTATTTGTGAAAAAAATAGAGAGGGGCATGGTGAGGTATCGAAAAGTAGATAATACACTAAACATTTTGACCGTAAAAAGAGAAAAAAGAGGGCGAGAGTGCTGAGCGATGAATAATAATGGCTGAGTTGGAAAAAAGGTAAGGAAATTGTTAATATGTGTATGGGTGGGCGTGTATCATATGTGTGTGATCTTACAGGAGATAAAGTGAGAAAATAGTGTAAGCCAGGCATGATACATTTGGAAGGAAAAGTATTGAATCCTTCTCACTAATTTTCCCTAGTTTACTTTAAAAGAGTTTTTGAAAGGAAAAATAATATGGGGTGCTTTATGATTGATGAGAGGAGGTAAGTAAAAGAAGCACGGAAAGGAGTAGAAGAAGGTTGTCTATTGATAAACGGATGTGGTAAGTTGTAGAGAGAAGGCAGAAGGGGGCAGAGTGGGAGTAATTAACCAGTAGCAGTAGGGTAGGTAGGCGTATGTGCAGGCAATTTGAATTCATAAATAAAATTGGGCACACTTTAAGGCTAAAATATTGTATCATCTGGCATGCAAACGAGGTCTAACCCCTCTCGATGGCACTGTTATGTCTATTAGTTCTAGAGTAAGAACTAACTCCCTCCAGGTGTACATTATTATGAAATCCGACCTTGAACTGAGTACTAACCCCATCGAAAATATACTATTGCAGTGACTGACCTTGGAATGTGGTCTGACTTCATCCGGGAGTACATTATTGCGTCATCCAACATTAAAACGAGGTTATTTGCAATCCCGGGGTGCACCGGTTTGTAATCTAACCTAAAAATGGGTTACAACCCCTGTCCCATAGTGCACTGACACGTAATCTGACGTTGGAAAGAGGTGCAACTTCACACCCAAGGTGCAAACATTTAAAATCTGGCCTTGTCACCTGACCTTTAACTCCACCTACATCGGTATGAGGGGCCACGAAGTAGCGTAATTTGTCCTTAAAGTCGGCTCTGTCCTCTATCTACCCTTAATTTTGACGTTAACTTGACATGTTCTTTATCTGGGTCGGTATGCAGGACCGCAAGGTGACGTTATTTCGCCTTGGTTTCGAAGCTGGCCTCTTTGCAGTCTCGATTCTGCAGCCACTACAGGCTGTTCAGGCGCATTCGCCTGCTCGTGCTGGTAACCGAAGCAGACTAATTGCCTCTCAAAGCAAATGGATGGATGGTGGTCTTTGTTGTTTCGGTTTGCTGCCTTCGTTCACCACTTGGCCTCTTCTTCTTGCTCTTGCCCTGGTCAGTCAGTCCTGCGAGGTGAGGGGTCATTTGCAACCATTCTGCGTCCCCGTGTATGTTTGCGTGTAGTGTTACAGGTAAAACTTATGAGAGTGGCAAGTTATTGGGGTGGATGTGCACACATCAATTGAACCATTGGATATCAGTGCAGATGTGAAGCCTCAGATTGCTTCAAAAAGCAGACCTAGTGTCCAAACCAAAGAGTCTGTTGTTGGTTCAACCCTCACCGAAACTCCCATATTTGTATTGCTTGTGCTATAAATGTCCCCTTACCAATGATACACGTCTCCTTGCCATGCTAAACAGTACCGACGCCTTACGGAAATCATAAGGGTAACTATTTGATTTCATTCGCACTTCTACACCTTTTTCGTTCTCAGAACGCAGCATTTCCTTCTTTTTCCCTTTTTTCTTTTACTTCTTATTTTCTCCCGAAACAATTCTTCCTTTTTATGAGAATAGCAGAAAGGAGTAGTGTTGTAACATGTACTGTTGCCCGTTGAATGCTTTTTTGTGTATACTCGTTAGGGTCAAGTTATAAAAGACACCTTACTGGGGCCGCCTAGGTTCCTTGAATGACCACTATTTGTTTTTATTGATGCTTCTCGACGCTACTGCCCCTTTCACCATAGATACCGGTTAGGGAAAAGACAACAACCTAGAGACTATAAGGCATCTGCATCCATTTTCTCGTAATTTTTACTCCAGAGCTTGCGACATTTCATTTTGGCCGCACTAAAATCAGTAGCCTTTCCACATCAGTGGTTCTAGCAACGTTTGTGTATTTCAACTTGGATTATAAATAGTAAATAATAATGGTCTGAAGGCGAGCAGATAATTAGGTTTCGGCTCCTTTTCGACATGCACTACGTTCCTGAGAGCATTAAAAATTAGACCCATCTTTCTTACAGCAGCACTCAGGTAGGTACCATCACGCACGTCTCAGAGTGTTGTTAGGAAAAATGGCAATTTACGTATCATGTTGCAATGTGTGCAGTTTGCAAGCTAATGATAGGTCATCACAGCATTATACGCTGGTTGCAGATGTATGTGCATAGCTTTAGTTCATTCTACAATTAACGCATAAATCTTAATTCGTTGAGTATGCGCAAAAGACACGACTCATTGCGAAACATTAGTTTCGACGATTTTCCTTTTTTTGTAAAAAACTGGAAAAGCCATTGATAAAATAAATTACGATACCCAACTGCAGGAACGGCACCGATTAGCTTGGATTGGTAGTTTTAAACTCAACACGGAACCTAATTTAATTTCAAGATAAATGTAACAGAGGCCTACATAATGGAAGGGACCAAAATAACACACCTTTGTCCGCCTTCAGGACTCATCAATTGTATTCACTAATATGAACATATCAGTAGAGTAGAGAGTGTTGTGAGATAGCGTGCCCAAAATGCCGGGAGACGAGGATACAAAGTGTCAAGGTACCAAATATTTGTATTTAACATACAAGAGGCGTTAGGACTACTAAAATATTTTAAGTGCTGCCCCACTCTTACAGAATACAATGGCCATAATATGCCGTGGACCCTTAAAGAAACTCTAGAGGCAAACAAACAGCCAGCTTAGTACAGTACATAGCAGATATTTTACAACAGATATCAGTCATTCCTTCGGGACATATTGTTCCAATGTGGTTGAAACAGCATTCCACTGTGAGTAAATACACCACTCTATGGCTATCTTTACGGTCAAGCAATGTCATTTCTCTAGAAGTTTATGACTTATCACTAGGATCGCATACATGCACGTCAACTCATCTGTCTAGGGTTGCGTGTATCATGTTAATGAGTACCATGAGTCGATTGCCATCGCCTCAGGTTCGAGAAACTTATAAGCATTGGCTTTATGCATCGCCTTATTTCCATTTCTCCAGTTACCAAACAACACGTGATACACTTAGTGCATGCATCCAGAAGTGGATATGTAGGTCACGAACTAGAAATTATCGGGCTGAATTGTTAGGAAGCGTTCCCAACAATGCGCTAGGAGTTGCGATTGCAATGAATTTCTGCATTGATGGTGGTGTTTCAAATCTGCATCATTTTGTTAGCGGTCTTCGGTCTGTCTAAGGAACTCCATACAGCACGTAGTAGGATTCCTTCTTTCATTTGTCCCTGGTAAGCATGATTAACAAGCATATGAGCAGCAGTAGGTGTGCTGTATCAACTCAGTCCATGTGGGGTTGGCTAGGCCTGAAATGCCCCACTCAACTGATGGTTCTGGTCACTCATGTGACATCGCTTCCTTCTTTTCCCCTTCCACCGTCTTGAGTTCTAAAAGTTAAAGTGGGAAATGCTTAGCAAGATTTTTGAAATAATTTTTACACCTGGAAAGAAAATGGAGAAAATTGAAATGGCAATAAAAGCTGGGCTTGTGAGGATTTCTTGTCTTTCATGCCTTCAAGATGCAGCATCTATGTTAGTCTCAGCTACGCAATTGAGCACGGAACTGCATCAACGCTTAGAGTGATCAAATGATCAGTACTCGGACGTTGGGAATGATAGTCATGAAAATTTGTACAAGATTTAGTGCAATTTCTTCTTTCACACGCATCTTACACTGCAATGTATTAAATTCGCTTTAACGACATCATCAAGTCGCAATATTATGTTGTGTAGTAGGGCAACGTATTTCTTGGCTTCTACAGCAATTACAAATTCTACACAGTAACTACAGGCTTCTTAGTGACGCACCAAATTTGATAGATTAGGGTTCTGAACTTATTTAAGGCCATAATTGCAAAATTTCTTCCCGTATCTCTTAATCGGGTATGTGATTCTAAAGGGAGTGTTTATGGTAAATCTTAAATGCTGTAAGGTTGAGTGAGTGAAATTTGGAAAAAACTTATTTCTTTTCCCACTTATCTCCCTATAACCGACAAGGAATGATTTGATCTAGCTAAAAAGCCTCTCTTGACCCGGTATTTCCTCGTAAATACAAACCGCTGCACGAAGAGGCCTAACTAGTCTAGGCTAAATCGAAGCACTTGGTACAAAGTAAACAAGGATATGGATGAGATGGGTTATCTTAATTCAGCGCCATTTTCTTGGATCACTCCAGCCTAACCCAGGCAAAGGAAATTCTGTACTAGCCACCAAAGTTGTATGCAAAAAGAATCCAAATATCCCTGTGTGGAAGCTAATTAAACCTTGGAGTGAGTAATTACCACACCGTCCCAAGCAGTTGACACTGCCGGGAAAGCATCAGTATTTTACATTTGATCGAATTGATAACCCACCACTTTATGAGCTTGCGATATTCATCAAGTGAGAGCTGCTCCAGCCTAATCAATCCGCTCAAATCAAACGTTTATGCAAAGGGGAACACTGGAGTTGAGGAGATTTCCTACTTCATGTTTTAGGGCTAACAATCTAGTCAGTGAAGGCGCAATAGCGCGTTCATTTATTTAAGAATTAATTTAACAATGCATGCACCTTAAAGTATTGCAAGGTATTCATTATTGTCGAACAATGAAACTAACGCTTTTTCGGCATTTGCTGTGCGGCTTGGACAAAGATCTTATAGTGATCTAAGAAAATTATTTCTGTTCTGTTTTGACAAGTAATTTTATTATGAATCACCCATAGGTCATCTCGACTAGTTTTCTGTAACAAAAATTTGGAATCTTACTTTGTGCTAGGCGCTAAACATGCTGGGTAACGAAAAAAATGCTAAAGTTTTTACCCTCGTATGAAAGAACTATCTGTGGTGGTTTGACCGCTTGCGTGCACCCATTCCACCCCAGTTGGTAAATCCAATGCCTGCTTTTCACGACCAAGTTGTGTAAATCAACTCTAACTAGGAGCAAGAAAGGTCCACGGACAATTCGAAATCCATGACCTTGCTGTTTTAGGAAAATTCTTTGAAAATCCGACTAACCATGCCAAAAATTCACCACTTCGTCCAAGTACAGACCAGAGCTGTAAGAATTGAAGAAGCGATCCTTCAGTAATAGGTGGAAGCATGTTACTCTGCAGTATCAGCCCGCACATTGCTACAGTTCATCGGTCCGGTTCGAGGAATCTGTGGCTTTACATGCTGGGGACGGGGTTGAGTTGAACCACCCACACTATCTGGTTGGTGGGAGACGATTTGTGAAGGAGTTGTTGGAAACAATTATTTGTAATTGCTTTGTCAGGAAGGCTTGTAGAAGATTTGCCAACAATCGGTTAAAAACAATTCAGATATAGGATACTTAAACATGATACCTAATTGTAACGTGATGGTTTGATTTAAGATGGGCACAATGGCCGGTGACGTTCTAAAAATGGGCACAGCTTTAACTGAAGAAGCTCAGTCCTTCCTTTTGAAAATGGCAATAAAGGATTACTTCATTTCGCTGCACATAAGAGGCTGTGTAGGAGATGATTATGGTTAGCCGTTCGAAAATCGGATCGACATCAAAAATTAAAGGCAGATAAGCATATATTTAGCAAGCCTACTATTGCAGAGTGAGTAGCAGCATGAATATGGCAGTTTGGAAATTGAACTGAATTGGTCCCTGAAAAGTAAGTGATAGCCACCATGTTTCCCCTAAACGGCATTGTTTAGGGCTGACAAATTAGTCGAGTGCTACCCCAAAATACGGACTAGAAATTGGACAATTAGAAGAAGGTTGATGCATTTAGGTGAAGAGTGAGGAGCTTATGTTTTTCTTCTCGTATCTCTTAACTGAACACGTGCATGCAGGCATTGTCAGCAGGTGTGCTGTTTACAGAGGGAAACAGTCGCAATGCTTATTTTCGCACATCATGGCATCCAGTGAGTAAAAACTGACCTGAGCCTAATCGGTGAGTTGCCGCTTGGACCAACCGTGGCAAAGGCAAATCCAGATGTATGAGTCTGCGGAGTTGCTTGACATGGGAGCATTTGCAGATCAATGTGTCTATCCACAGGGGATGCAAGTGACCGGGTCACGGATATAAATCAGTGTCTGCCGACTGTGAGGTCACATGAACATGCTAACCAGCGTTAGACACATGAAGCGGAAACATAGGCCTAGACTGACGCAGCGATGATAACCTAAAGCTGAGGTTTTCTGTGTAGCACCGCTTACATGGCAGCGGATATCCTGATCCTGAAAGGAGACAGATCGTTATCAAGATCTCCTGCTGATGAGTTGCACCAGCTGAGGTCAGGAACAGACAAATGCGTGAACTACTTAAGGATAAGTTTCGCGACCAAGGGAAGACATGAATTAATGTGGAGACCACGCGTTGGTGAGTCAAGTGATCCTGATGGCAGCGGCACTTAAGCTAAGATTTCAATGGCCACGCTTACATGCTCTAACGAGACAAGGTTTAAAGTTATATCCACACTTCTGGTCGCAGGTTAGTACGCCAGACGATGCATAAACTGTAGCGCCACGCAAAAACAGGCGCCTTCCAAGGCACAGATCCTAGCTTTGTCGCTGGACATCCTTAGCAAGTAACTTAAGCAGCTCAAGCTAAGGAACGGGTTAAAGGAGAATCGAAGTAGAACGCTTTCTTGTTTAGAGAGGCAATGATGCAAAAGTGTCACAAAAATGGTACAGGAGTAGCATGAAAGCATTCCCTCTGATATCAATCAAAGGGATCGGTTGTAAGGTCAGAATATGCTAACATGGCATGATCAGCTTAAACAGCTAACATTTGGCGACATTTCCTGGCGTACGAAAGTGTAGCATTCCAGCGGCTCGCTTCTCTTTTCTTTACGTCTATTTCTCCAAATAAGTTCTAATTAGTCATCCTGGATAGTGTGGTTTACGACGGTGAAGAAAATTTGCATATATTGGAGGTCAGGAGGGTAAAATATGTATCCTTCTTTTAAAGCACGCCCCGTCCAGACTGCCTGCTCGATTTAAAGGTTCAACAGTAGTGTGCAAAACACAACTTGAGCTGTTTATCTTTGCTATAATGGCTTGCTGCCTTTGATAGTGCCAAAAGTAAGAAAGTTCTCAGTGGGGAAAAAATTTTGGACGGTAGCTTGTCTGGTTAAGAAGTGGACGATTCAGTTACCTAATGATACGTGGAACCGCAACGCAGTGGTTTCGTAGTGCAAAATAAGGATGGAAATGCACGCAGTATTGTGACGTCCTGTTTCTCAGATTAAATTCGGCAGACACAATTAGTGTTGCAATGCTTCCCTTATTCTATGGTTTATTTGCCAGATCTTACTGCTGAAATGCGCTGAGCGCTAAACCCAACACAGCTTCTATAGTCCTTCTCATCCTTTGTCACATGATAAGCACCACTGCATGTCGGCACGAGTACGTCTAGCATTAGTGAAGGAGCCGGTGGTGGGAGGGAAAGGTCTGCATTGGCATTGAAACCTGGGTAGTGCAATGTATTCACTGCCCTAAAGTGGCGTGCTCTATGGCCTACCCTACTCCTTTACTACTGGTTCTTGCTGCTATTTCATTGATTGCCTAGATAGTCAGCAGCTGATGGCTGTCAACAGGCTGTTCTTCTGTGTTTACCGAAGCACTATTACCATGTCTCCCAACAAGCAGTGATTGCATTCTGTTGTCGATTACATAATTCCTTGCTTGTAAACAGTATGTCCCTTGCAAAAATACGTAATCTTTAGTAAGAGTCTTATAAACGGTACCTCTGGTCGGTAAAATGTCCTACATTTGGGTAAATTTAGGCGGCATGAAAGAATGCATTTTGTGAATCGCCCAAGAATTTTGTGCATCCACGTAATTCAGCGCCATTTCAAGCAGTGATTCTATCCTAGCTTTAGTTGTAATAAACCCTGAATTATCCACTAAACGTCATTTTTATACCCCTCTTGAGCACCACGTTGTTCTGGACGAACGTTTGTTTCTGTAGACATTGTTAGTGCAATAGTGCATGGGCTTGTGTAGCGCACCTCTTGGTTGAAGCACTTGAGTCAGTGCGACCTTGACCTACAAAACTGCAGTAGCATGATTGACAGGTTTGGGTGCACCAATGAAGATACGACGCTTTGGTGATGGACCACTGCTTAAGTGCAGTTGAGACTGATAGTCTGCAAGCCGCGGAAAGACCGGTCGTGACAGTTAAATAGTTATGAAAAGCATTGTGGTGATCTCGTAGCAATAACAGCTTCGATTCTAAAGTTCATTGAAACCAAGAAAAACAGGAAGACACTCATATCGATAAAACGGCAACCTCAGAGTCAATCTAAACAAGTTCAAAGGCAGATTTTGTGAATGGGCAAGAATTTCGGATTTTAATAACAGTCGCGCACGTATGTTATCTCACAAAAATTAACAACTCACCACAATGGATGCCATTAGTAGGAAGCGCAACCTTGTTAAAAGGTATTAGACCCCTTAGACCGGGAAGTTAGGGCGATGTCCAGCTACCGGTTACCGGGAAAATGCCACAGGTACTAACTTTAGCTCCACCCACATTTCCTTTAGGGTGGCTCTAAGCCACCAGTGGATTGACTGCGATTCGTTCAAATTTGGCAGTTTTAACTTCTTCATGAAAATCCACTCTTCCTTCTTAAAAAATATATAGGGAAAGTGGATAAATAAGGTTGGTTCTAGGTATAGAAAACTGTTTTATTGACAAAAAGCATGTGCACATAAAAGAGAATAAGGCGAAGACTGAGGTCTTGCTCACCTTTGACCCCAAATATTGATAGACATTTCAGCTTGTCTACTCAGGTATTTAGTCAGAAATAACCTGATGAACAGCAAGTAGACAAATTTACAATCCGTTTTATCATCAAAATAGAGTCAACAAGTACCGAAATTTGCGAAATTAATCCTCTTTATTCAATCTAAAGTTCAGTGATGCCTTAATGGTATAATTAAAAATATCCGTTAGAAGTTGGTTCGTATTGCATACGCCTGTATATTTTTTGTTCGTAGATTAAGCCCACATGCATGGGTGCATGAGTAGCAGTGAGAGAGCGCCAATTTTGTTTCCTTATGTATGGAACACAAATTAAATAAAATAAATGACCCTATCTGGGCACAGGGTTAATCGCGGTTGCTTGCGGTAGTAAACAGCCTTCAGTTAACTGGATTGCTTTGGTGTATTTAAAGTGTTTTGTCGCCGCATCGCCCTGCCCTGCAGGTTTGGTGGGTACTTCGTTAAGTTTATTAACACCGAGACTTCGAAGGGAGAGGCCCTGTCTGTCAAAAACAGATGCTACTAGATACTGAGATCTAGTCGATGTCAACGGTGATATGAGCCTTAAGTTTGCCATGACTGTATCCGTACCTAATGCAAAATTATTTGATTAGCATAAAAGCACCACTTAACATCCCTGAGGGCTAACCTCGTTTTTGGCATTGCTTCTTGCGTTGACTAGACAAGTGTGGGTCTTAATAGTTTCAATGTGCATGTTTCACGAGATAATTTATTTTCGTCCCCTACCCTTACTGCTTTTCTTAAATATTGCATGGCAGAGTTTCATTAACCAAGTTGCCACAATATTTATGACAATAAAGTGGAAGTGTTGAGCCTGATGGCGTTAAATTGCTTGCCAATTTTACTGGTCGCATTACTGCCTATGACAGAATTAATCGCATGGAAAGTCTGTGCTACTTTTAAGTACTTAGTAAGGACAGCTTCGCTGAAAAACGTTTCATAGTTGAAGCTCGTATACATTGTCTATGCACATTCTACATTCCATTAACAAGGCCCAAAACCGGCAAAACTAGTAAAAAAACCAGCCAGCTTGCGAATGAGGATTAGCAATGCAAAGCCCACCACCTTCTCAATAGATTTCGATTAAAAGCGCGAAAAACCTAACAAAATTGTTCCTATTTTTAATTGAGGTTTGTGCTATCCCTAACGAGATGGTTTAGCTGGGTTCCTAATCAGGTCAATGTGCTTATCAAGGCCAAGCTCAATTAAAATAACTCTCCTGCAAGTTGCGGTGTGCGTATCACATTTAGATGGCCAAAACCGCAACCTAAAATGGAGCTGGAGATCACGAACTCTGCAAAGGTGAGCCGTATGTAATAATGTTGGTGTTTATATACGCTTTATAGGTGAGAGGCGGGAACACAAGATACACGTGGTCAAAAGCCAGCTCGCGTGTTCTCCTCCAGCGCCGGATACTGTGACCCCATAGACTGGACGTCCCCACCTACCGTTTCTCCCTTAGTAAAACCATGCCTAGAAAAGCTCGGTCTTCTTCCAGTAAGGTAGAAAGGGATAAGGAGGAAGAAAGGAGAAATCCTGTTACACGTAAGCTGCTGCTTGTACGCTAAATTGCCATCTCTATTAGTCAAGTGGACTATGTTTGTAGGCAGAAGAGCTAGTTCTTAGCATTGCAAAAAATATGTTCAAAAAAAGCATTTTGCAAGATTTTGATGTGTGTTTGTCCCTTTGTTTTTCGTGGAAAGAACGTAGGAATCTTAATATGCACTTATTGCTCACATTAAATTTCATGCCTTGGCTGCATGCAATTTAATCAAATATATATCTTTGGCAAGTGCTGAAAAATCTGAGTTCTACAGTGAGAAGGAAATGAAGTTAAGAGAAGTCCTTTGAAGTCACCCTCGTGCCGACCATGCAATTGTCTATGGAGTAGATGAGTTCTACAAAAATTCCTTGGATGTGAAATGAGGAAGTGCAATTTCTGAGCACCACGAAATACCAGATCCAGTGGCAGCATAATTGGGCTCATAATTTAGGCCTTCCAGTGATCTCTCTTAGATAAGGACCGATTGGTATTTGGGCGTAGTATAAAGCACATTGCAAAGAAGGTACTCAGACATAGAGATGGTCAAGAAAACGGGCATTATGGAGAAAAATCGCAACACATTTAGGCACTATTGCTACGAATAAGACACGATCAGATTACTAACGACACCACACGTCATTTGAGCTGCGCAAAAATTGAGGTGATGTGACCTTCCCTAGCTGTGTGCAAGTTGTAGGCAAATCCCACATGATGTGCTGTGTTTTCGTCTGTCAGACCGTGAGGGTATTTGCGTCATCATCTTTCTAGTCACCATTACCAGCGCGCCTCTTAACACAGCTAACTTGTCTCTCCTATATACTGTCATCTCTTTGCTTTCCACCGCTCAGAAAGCCTGGTCTATCTAAGTAGCTGTCAGAAGGGCCACTATGTCCAACTTTCTTTGCATGGATGACGGACTCTGGAAGAAGACAATCACCATCGACGATGAAGCTACCATTCATCAATGGCTTGGTATCAGCGTAACTACAGTCACAGTCGCTGTCGCTCTCTTTACAGTCGATGCCGACACAGACCTAGGTAGGCACGTTACAGCATGGTCAGAAGTATGGAACACCATGGCACCTTGGTTGTGTCAGCCTTGAGTACACAGTTGGACACTGAAGGTGCGGGCGCCAACAAAGAGGAAAGCGGAAACCCTGATCCAAACATGCCATATCTACTGGTTGCAGCACATTTGCACAGAAATGTAACGCCCTCAAAACTTTCACAATTTATCTCTCATCATCTCACTTTTGCATTCTTGATGTGGTGATCTCCTGTTTAAATTGTACAGTGTTTCTCCAAACGCATTTATTGTTTGCCTTCACCTCGTTACTATGCCTCAAATAGTTCACTTCTTTAAAAAAAATTACTGCATTCTGTCGCATAGGTCTCACTCAACATGTTTCTTCTTTCTCTATGCTTTATGACCAAAAGTGTAAGAAAGTAGTCAAAAGGATTGCTACTATGCAGATCTATTTTTCACAACCGAACCAGCAGTTCATTTGGAATACTTTCACGCTGACTGCAAAAGTAGCGCGATTCGTTTGCTGTTTTTTTTGGCTCCTTAACTTGCTGCTCAAAATGTTGCATGGGCTAGAAATGTCATCTATCCAAATGACTAACTGTATCCATGTAAAATGATAGCCCGGGTCGTAGTACCTCTAACTTCATTGCAATCGCGCTGATGCTCGGCACAAAGAAACATGGAAACCAATGACTAATGGAGTCATTTGAGTGCATTGTTTGCATCCACATATTTGAGTCAAAACACAGACTTAAGAAACAGAATCTGCCAAAGAATTGCATTATAACAGAGCAGCATGCGGCAATGGTGGCTGTAGGGGTGGGCCGTGTGCCTTTTCGCAACCGCAGGTGGTAATTTGGGGGTGCCTCTGGGTCACGCGCCACTTGGAGGGGAAAACCATTTGTAAGGACAGCAAAGACACCTTGTGTTCAGCCAGTCAAGGTGCCTTTGGGTGAGAGAATTACATCCAAGTAGGCATAATTATTGTAGGCAGCGACAGTGGACTTGTAATAATTGTGTTAGAATCGACTAATATTGCTGGAAAGGAAAAAAATTAGTGAGTTGAAATAAGGAATGCAATTCAGTGCAAAGCTACATACAAAAACTGCATTAGGAGTTTGTTACTTGGGTGGACTGCCTCTGTTCTTACGTCTACTGTTGATGGTCTTCAACTGGCAGTCGCTCGACGCAACACAGTCGCCAATCCACCTCAGTAGTTGCAAGTGGGCAATCTACAAAGTTGTTAAAACTTGCAGCAAACTTTGCAAAGATCCCCATGTCACTGATTTCATCGTCCCAGTCTCCTCGCAAAATTGCTATGATTAATATTTGATGCGGCTTGAGGGCTCTTAGCAAATATAGCAGTTGATGCCTGGAATGAAATTCTGGATCCATCGAGTATACGTAGAAGTCGTAGTCCAAGATGTCACCCTTGAATTTCTTTCCCCCAAAATAACTGTAATATATTCTGCCATCTCTTTTATTCGCATGATTTGTATAGATAGGATTAATTATATCAATAGCATCTATGAGGTGAGAGTCAGGACTTAGTGATTCGTCAAGATGCATAATGCTCAAAATTGCTCGGCAATACATCCGTTTGTAGGGCTCAGAGATATGGAGCATGTGAGCGTTGAATATGAGGCAGCATTTGGTAGATCGTTGAGGAGGGGATGGACTTGAATAAAACGAATTCTCTTGAAGGACCCGCTTTATTTCCATGTAATATTCGATAGCAGGCGGTAGTTTTTCATTGACAGTTGGTGAGGTTTCGGAAAATAGGAGAAGACAGAGATGTTTGTCTAGCCACTCCCAAGTACTGATGTGGCGAATCATTGCTTGAATTGATCGTCGTCTTGACAGTATCCATCTCCAGTTGGAAATGGACTTGCAGACATTCACCAAATTCTCCGCATCAAGTAATTCGCATATTCTCAGCGCCAACTCACCTGGGAGATCTGTGATTTTGCGCCGTTTCTAAAGCGATTTCAAAGCATGCCATCAATAGTGACAAGGGAATGGAGCAAATGAAATGTGATACGGAAGAACACAAAGGGAGCAGTACATGAGAGACAGTAAAGATAAAGGGGCACATGAAAGTTAATTTAGGCTCACCATTATCAAAAGGCGTTAAGTTATATTGACCAGTTAAAATAGGCGACAGGGCTTAAATACTGACGGTCTAGAGGGGAGGAAAGGGAGCATTGGATTGACCTCACAGCACCGTTTCGAGTTCTGTAGTTGTAAGGTCACGCAATCACCATGGCTTGGTTGATGCTCCCTTGTCTAATGACAAGGCACGATGTAAAATCACGTAGGCTTGCACAATCCAGAAGTTTTAACGGCCTTCACTTCTTAAGGTATGCCTTATTGCTGCCACCGCATACTGGCCAAATAGTAAGCAATTCTTTTAACCTATAATAAAAATGGTTTTATGCCTGTTTCCCTATGACAATAGAGCTGACAGGGGCCACAAGCCGCCCTGTCAATTATTTGAGTCACTGATTGAGAAATTCAAGCCTCCAGCACTAGTAGGATAAAAACCAATTTTAACAACTTCGCGATTGTACTTCTTGAAAGTCTCGCCCAACACTGAATCAGTTTCAGCAGAAAGTGTGGTTTGAGTGACTGGTGAATGTGGGTGACGACGAGCTAAAGACGAAAGTTATTATGGTGTAACACAAGAAGCCGCGACACCTGTGGTGGTTGCGTGAAACGGTGGAATATGGATGAGGTCCAAATACTTAACTAATGTTCCAAGGCCTTGCACTGCGAAGCGCTGCAGTGTAACTGCAACTATTCCAGCTCATCTCATCCTACTTCACCTATCCACTGGTGGTTCGTGGATGTATTAGATTCATCTTAAGTGTTAATATACATCAACTACTTCTGATTTTACAAATACCAGACGAATTCTATTGGATGTGGATCGAAAGTTGGCCAACTTTCCTGCCATAGTTGCGACACCATAACTGCGTATTAATGACTTTCGTCCCACACTCATGGCCACCAGAATGCCCATTAAAAGTAGAAGGGACGACAGAGTGAATCATTTCATTCTCTTGTCTCTTGATTGACCCAGACATGAATTCTGCCCACGTGAAGAAGACTCATGGCACGGATGACAACTCGCGTTGTAAGATAATTAAGACCCCAAGGAAGATAGATTAGCAATCACTTATGCTTATGAACCGCAAACACTGCAATTCATAACCAGACCTAACAGCGTCATACCAAGACTCTCCATGTTTTGGCTCCGGGTTGGGTAAGCTTTCATTTTTCCATCCTACTTGCTTTCACATGGTTCCCTTTTAATTCTCTATTGACAGATTTTATCTATGCAAGTTCGCCTTAGACTCTACTGCATTCCCGACCCTTTATTCCAAGATTAGCTTAGTTCTACTATTAAAAAGAATGAGTTCGCTAGATGGGGAGGAGGTGGCAGCATAGAGGTGGAATTCGGGATGCGTCCAGATTCGATGTGGCTTGTGGCTCACGGCTTTGCAACCCCATTTTGGATTTCCTTGATAGTTCTATCACTGACCACCATGACAATGAATGCTCGACAATTTGTTCACTGCCCAGACGACCTCCGTGGGCATCTTACCTACGTCGTCGACAAAGAAAAGAGAGAATCTCGAGCACTAACAGTTAAGTGCACAAATATACTCGCCTAGTTGGAGTTAAGCTGCAAAGACATGGGTTTTGCCAATTGTTCTAACAAGCAAAAGATCAGGAACAAACGATTACTACAGGAAGTTGGAAGTTATAACGTGGAAGGGTGGCCTTTCTTTGTCTCATCTAGCTGGTTTTATAGACTACCTCTACGGTCATAGTGGTTTTCAACAAGAGATTTAAAGCTAAGCCACTAGCAAGTAAGAATGGTAAGAACGGACAGAAGAAAAGCAGTTGTTATTACTGTGAGTAGATCACCACGAATTCCATCCAATGCCCGACCACCTTCCATCACTTTGTGCGAGCCATCTGCAAAACATTTTACATGATCGCTGATGGCAATCATGTTTGCAATGCGAATGTTGCGAAGCACACCATCGATCTAGAATGCAGGCTCAAACCTGAGCCGGAGTTGAGTCAACATGTGTTTTATCATTTTTGCCCACCTGCATGATTCCGATCAAACTCACACCCACACAGGGATGGATGGGTGGCTTGCTTCTCTAGTGCGAGCATACCATTGCTTCTCATCTTCCTATGGGTACCGACAGCAACTCCACAACAAGCTTTCACATACAGCTAAAATTACACAACTTTCTTGCCAATTACAACTTCTCATTTACAACAGCGTGCTCTTCCTTGTCTACCAATGCAGCATCGCAAACGGCTTTAAAGGCAATAGTTTCCATAACACTAGGACGGACCATGTGTTGACGTTACAAATGCATGGAGACAATGCACTTCAGCAAAATCTTTGGTTCTTGCAAATGCGAAGGAAATCTATGCAAACAACTTGTTTACGTTTTGCAGCAGTGTTTAGATGCTTTAGTGCAGATGGAGGATGTAAACAGCAAAGATGTTTAAAGTAGGCTGAGAAAATTTCCCACAAGGAAGTGAAGTCTTGTGTCTCAATAATTTATTAGCATCGAGCTTGTGCCACGCAGGGAACGCAATTTCTTTAAAGCTGATTTGCCTGTGTAGTGGATTTTGAGTTCCCACATGCTCTGCGGGTTTGGTTTTCAACTTTTTAACTGTAACACCAATAAGCTATTGTTTTCTGCTTGTTGCTTCCTTTCACATAAGCGTTCTGTAAATGGTCAAAATTAGAGGCAATGCATCCGTCCTCACCACTCTTTCCCATTCATCTCAACAAAGTGCGTAGGCATGCATGTCAGGAGATCTAAGCGCGGCGCGTACAAAGGTATTATTGGCACGACATCTAGGTAGGAAAAATGGTGCAAACTACTCGCAACTCGAGTGGTAGGAATCCGTGAATTCGCCTATCGTTTTGTGGTGGGGTGCTGCATCTCACGTCACGGTTCAGAAATACACACTGGGCAGAGCAGCTAGTGAGAGCTTGCCAGCCAAGTGGACAACATCACACAAGCTTGATATATTGCATAATATGGTTTTTGAGGGCTTTAACCCATCGGCAATGGGTCAGCCACGCAACATCGAATTGCATGTACCAGAACACGCACCACTTTCCACGAAAGGGACGAAGAGTGGTTCATGCAGCCGCCCATTTGCAATAGAAATGACCAATGACACACCACAAGGCATTCAGTTATTTGCCACACTCACCATTAAACACTATCATTTATAAAGGGATTGTTCAGTCTCTGTCCCTCTTTCAGTCCAAAAGTGATTAATTTTAGCATTTAATAAAAACAAGCGATATTGAACAGATGTGGTTGACTGCTGAAGCCTGTATTCAGTGCAAAGAGACCTGCTGTCTTTCCTGGCTTCATCACACCTTAGCAATACTGCAATAACTTCCAGTTCCTTGCAGAAAACCAAGTCACTGCTGCCTTCATTTGAGGCCTAATAACCACCTGTGTGGCATTTATGTCGCACCAACTGGCGCCCATCTTCGTCCCAACTCATCTGCCTCGCTTGTATCCTTCTTTACCATTGGACGACTAGGAACAATCGGTCGAGATGACGTGGTCGCGTGACTTTCACATCAGACGAGGCAAAACGACCCAATGTGTTAACGTTATTGTAGGGTCAATCTACCATCCCCTCTCACCCTCCCTCTCCCCCTTCCAAGGTCTAAGAATTCAAACCACGCCATCTGCTGTACAGTCAACCTACCCCAAAACCTTTGAAAATGGTGGGTTTGAGTAACCTCCATTTAGTTTTTTACCCTTTTTTCCTTTCCTCACAACCTCTCTCTTATGCCCTTGCTTGTCACCTTTAATATCATGTTTCCTACATCACATTTCCATCTCATTAACGTTGGCATACTTTCGCTACAGTTTAAAAGCAGCTCTAAATCACTGACCCTCTACCCGAAGTGGCGCTTGGAATATGCGACTTCCTTCAAACGGAAGATACTGTGAAGGCCCGTAACAGCATCCCTAACTGGCAACAGATTTTGTTAAGCCGATTTGACTTACAGGCAAATGCTTTCACGTGTCTGACCTTTCAACTATTTTGACTTGATCTGTTCAATTTTTCGCCCACAGACCATAAACCACCATCTTTTGCCTTGTCTTGAACTACTTTGTGTGTCCTCACTATGCAAACAACTCGGCTTCTGCAAAAATTATTGCATGCTTTACACCGACGCTTCACCATGGCGGATCTATATCATACAGATTCCATCAATTGACTGTTAAATGAGCACAGTGGAATTTATTCGTAAATACTATGAGCGCTATGTATACGTGATAAGGCCGGATGTGTGACTGTGGTGTTTCAATGCATTTCAGCTATGCCCCTAACTTGAAGGCACCGTTACAATTTGTCATCTTCGACTTGTTGTTCAAGAGTATCGGCACTTCTGACAAACGCCTCCCTTTTCTGGAATTACCACCCTAAATATATCTTTCATCTTGTGACTCACCGCTCCTACTTTATTCTAGTTATTTTGGTGGCTTTCAAAGCAACTAGCATAGACATACTGAATTTTATCTGCTGCAAGGACATTTTGCAGATCTTGTGTTAAGCTAACTCCCATGATGGCATAATAATCATTTTGATGATGGAAAGGTTCCGAAGGCATATGCTTAATGTCCAAGGAAGTAAAGGACAGGTTTGTCGTAGGCACTGGCATTTAGGTGTTATCCTATCCCTTCGAAGTCTTAAAGCATCAGATAATGACTAGCATGCGGAGTGGAGTGATCGGATGGCAAGAAGCGAGTAATATCAGCAAGTACGCTAGGGCTATTGTTGATATAACGTCTCCTATGCGAAGACCTCACATCACTCCTTTCTTCACCTCCTCTTTCGGCATATAATACCTTGAGCTCATACATTAGGTCGACCATATATGAAATACGCAAAGCAGCTTAAACACGACAGAATAAGCGTCACAACCTTTCTACCATGATTTGTGCCTTTTTAATGAATGGAAATTCATTCCACCTCCTTGAACCACCCCGCAGTTAGGCCTGTCGTGGCAGTGCCAAGGTGCGATAGATTTAATCATTTAAGGCAATATTTCTCTTTACACCTTACCTTACCTTCCTCATTTTTATAATCACTGCAGATATTCAAAGACGGTTACTCAACAGCGTTAGCGACCAGAAGCCACTTCTGGCTCCGGTTGTGGTATTCATGTTGAGAAAGCATCACGTAACATCCGAAAGTCACGCATCCGAGGTGTCAAAGTCGTGGAATGGGCGTGTGACTAAAACTAGGTGACATGAGACGTATGCGTGTGGACATCGTGGTGAGGTCAGTCTAATCCCTCCCCCGAGGCGCAGTCCTTGTCGTCCCCACCACACAGGCTATCCATGCGCATATCCATCGATAATGGCGTTTACTCTCCTTATCAATCGGTCGAATTTATTTATCACAAAACAGTCATTTTGCAGCATTTGCCGTGCTGCTGGCACTTCACGAATTACCTATTTAATGTCTGAGCAAACCAGAAGCGCAATGTTCTTCGGTTTACTGCACCTTTTAAATGCTTAATATTTCGCCAATTTACTTGGTCGCAAGGCTTGCTGCGCCAGTGGTAGCATCGCTAGCTTTGTAATAGTTTGTCTTTGTTTTATAATTTCCGGCCTGCTGTGCTGCACATTCCATAGCTAAAGTTGCACTTTACAATCAGCTTCAAGAGATAAATTAAAGTCTGCTTCCCTTATCGAACGCTGAAATTGTCTGATCAACCTTAGCTTTCGCTCCTTGAAAAGGGTTATCACAGACCTAAACATTGTACTCCACTCAGATGGCAATGCAAGAGATCGACAACCGGGCAATGACTTTATATTTGCTCTAAGAAGGCTTTTTCTAAGTATATACACATCGTGATTCAACAAATTTTCTACCGCTTAAAACTAATTGTTATTCCATGTTATTTTTTAAGCACCCAGTGCGGCTTCGGTTTCTATTCTCCTCTGGTTGAAGCAGAGGTCCATCAGTCCGCCATACATTAGCAGTCGGATACCCTCAAGCACGTGCACCAGGAGTAAATTTTATTATGTTCTTTTGCCTCAATATTTGACACTCTGCCGAATTCATTTTCGTTTTGCCACCTGAAAAGCGCTGTTTTTATCAGCAACACAGGCACTTTACTAAATGCATTTCCTTTTTAGAATAAGTAACCGCTAAATTTAGATTTTATGCGTAATTCGCATGGCAATTTGCTTCGCCGTGATAATATTTACTGGCTTGCCACATGAATGACTCAGTAGTTGATGGGCTTCTGCAGCACGAACTATCTTTTGTCAGTTTCGTTACCAGCATTGTGCAAATACTTGCAATTTTGAAATAATTCTACTAGATTAAATCCTGAAAAGTGCCTCTGCGCAGTCGCAATTAGCATGTTTATGGCCTTCCCTTAATCTTCAACCTTTTCTGGTGTATTTCAAATAGATGCGTAGGATCCATAGATGAAGTGGAGGACCAATTGCTTCCTATAATTTTGCAAGCATCCTGCTGCTGTTAGGCCTGGTATTCTCGTAAACGTGTCTCCAGTGAGAACCAGCATGTGCATTGTTCCCATGGTGGTCACTGAGTGGGATGCCTGTCCGTCCGGTGAATAAAAGCTTGTGATTACCGACACGTGGTAGGACTTTGTGCAGCCTCCCACCAAAATCGTACCCCCATCAACAGCATTTATCATTGCAATTTGGTCAATCTTGTCGCGGAAGGCACTTACCACAGGACATGAGTTTGCGAGTGTAGACACTGCGTCGTTGCTTCTTACGGTGTTATCGCGTGTGTGATGTGATCAGCGATTGGTGTGTGGGGCGCCAAAAGGCGCCAAAGTAAATTGCGAACGCATCTGCTCAATGGTCATGAGTAGTGGAGCCAACCTTGCCTGAATTCGCTCCACCACTGCCGCTCAACCTCATGTGGCAAGGGACTGAGGATGATGTCTGACCACTTCAACAAATGGGGTGATTTGCCCCTATGAAAGGTGTGGAGGTGATCTCGCTCGTAGGAGCATTTGGCTATTTCGAATGCGTTAATCTTGTATCGCAATGCTTTGTCACTCCTACTTTTAACGATCTACGTGGTGAGCTTATTCGATGATTCGGCTACTGTGTGGATCACAGAGCATGCAGTGTTGATGGCACTGCTGGCCAGTCGTGGGTATTCTGATACATGGGAGGCCGGCTGAAATGCCTGAGGACGATGGTACCACACTCATGACTGTAATATTGTACTGCCGCTCTTACTAAAGGGGAAAGGGAAGGGAGTTAAAATGCCACCAGACTGATAGTTATTCTAGCACCAGTGCTGTGGTCGCACCCTTTTTCCATGGATCGAATATAATCAGCAGGCTGTGATTAAAACATGCAATCACTTCATTGATAATCAGTTAGACGATGGTAAAGGTCAAATAAGGGGATGAGCAGATTATTTAATTAGTTGTTCAGACGGAATTCAATTAATTAGTCAACCGATCAGTCACAGAGTCAAATCATTATTCGGTGGGATAGTTGAGAAATTAGGGGAATCGATTAGTGAGGTTGAGGTTCAGGACAGCGATGCCAGCAGTAGCACGAGAAAAATAGGCAGCACAGACGCTTCCTCAGCCGCTTGAACCATTAGAATTGGAGAAGAGCAGTAAGAGATGGGAGTATATTCCCTTAGGTATGAAAGACGCTTGCATAGTAAACGAGAGGAGGGAATGAAGAGTGCAATCTTACTGGAGGACGCGGGTGAGTCGGAGGAAGTGGGTGATGGGCTTGGAGTAGAGAAGCGCAGCAAATAAGTTTCTGACAAAAGCACCAGGACAACACTGGACGAATGGCTAACTGATTTGGTTCTGCGTGCAATGGCACAAATGGTAGAGTTACTCACCGAAATGATCTGGTGTTTGCCCCCTTGCATCCTCTCCATCACATTTACACTCTCCTCTCCTTCGCCTTCCCTCTCCTTCCCTAGATCGACCTCTGCCTTACCTCGCATGCCCTACAGTTGACTCGCAGGTAGCGGAGTCACTGTAGTGAGCGATGACGGAGTGGGAGAGTTGGATACCATCTGGGAGGGTGGCAAGTGCCACCACTCCATCTGCTCATCCATATCCGACCACTGACTTGTCACAGTCAAATAGTCGGACAGGTCACATTCTGGTTCATCACCCTCCACCAACTCAACCACGTCGTCGTCGCCCTGAGCTTGTGCTTGTTGCTCCCTGGTGGGGGTTTGCTCCGTCCTTTTGTTGCGAGCAAGGCCTGTGTGAGAGTAAAAATAAAATGATTGGATTTGAGCAGAGGAAGCTGAATAAGGGCTGATGTCTGCTATTATTGCAAGTAACAATGCACACGGGTCAGTGTGATGTCCACTTACACATGAGTGAGTCGACTTCTGGATAATACTCTAGTGGAGGCCAACGATGTCGATCAGGGGAGCTTGACATTTCTAAAAGTGCGAGTAAATTATGATGCGCGCCGTATTGATTTCTTTGTTGATGTTTCAATTCAAATTATCGATTGATCGATCAATCGTTGGGCAGAGGATGGCCTTGAGGAAGAATAGATGGCGCTAATGACAAAGCTGAACGTAGTTGCACTTGTGGACGCAAGGTGAAAAATAATTTCAGGTGCAAGTTAGCTTGTGTGGACAGGCAAAAGATGAAAGGAGATGGGCGTAAATGTGTCACAATAGCGGCATAGGCTTCGCTTTCCATCTAGGCTTCTCGTCGTGTCATTCGAGGTCACCCTAGCGACGTTGAATTAACATTTGCGTTTGAAGGGAAGATAAGAAAGAGAAGAGAAGGAAGAGGAACATAGTGGAAGGAAAGGAAACAGCCTAGTCCGGCTGTTATTGTAAGCAAAAGGCGCAACTGTTTTTACTGGGTTTGGTACTATGGAGAACATATATTCGGAGGTAGGAATGAAAGTTCACTGCGGATAGTTGCGCGGGTTGTGACGCCGATTAATGTATCATATTTGTCAACGTCCGGGTTTCTTCACCAACTAACAGTAGCGCCAAAACTTTAAAGTAAGCCATCTCACAACTTCTTTCAATCACATTTATTAGAATCCCATGCCTATATTCACTTGGAAGAAGACTGAAATAAGTGGCACGTTCAAGGACGAAAGTAGGCAAGTTCAGTTAGTTGCATGGGTACCAGTAGTGACACAAACGCTCACTCGAGATCTGTGCAAACAAGTGAACCACACAAGAAATAGGTAAGTGAGAAGCGGCTTCTATGAAGAGACAGTTATTCCTAAACCACCCTAATGCGAGTTCCATCCAATCGGCAGCATCTGTCGCAGATACAAAAGGCTACACTGAATGACGAGAAAGCATGCCTAATCAGACTGGATAAATTTAAAATACAATGCAAAATGCAATGCAAACGGATGGACGTATGATTATGTACACTTCCAAATTGGCGAGCTCCTCCCTTCGTATATCCGCACTCTCAACTCGCTTTCCGTCTACGACGTCACTAGTGTAAAAATCACCGCACCGCACCGCATCACATTTGGCCAACTCCCACCAATTTTACCGAAGAGAGCATAAAGGTGGTATACTGCCCCAACTCTGCATTTGTCACCATTCACAGTAGCAAAAGTAGAGCTTTGATCTCACCTGTGGCCTCCACCAAGGATATCTGAGCTAAAAAGCTTCCCCGTGCCCGTGATGAACGGACCGATCAAAATCAGCAGATTGACACCTGGTTTAAGCTTGATGAGGGTTGCACATTGACGTCCTGTCTGTAGCAGAATTATTACCACCTCGACGTGAGTTTATTCAAATTACGCTTGCTAAAGTTGGAGAAGAGTCGATTTGGTCCATCGATGGAGAAGAGCGAACTCAAGCACCCTTTCGGAAGCTGCTACAATTGATACCACAGCAAATCCCAAAGGAGCGACACATTCTACTTAAATGTATAGCAAAACACTTTGACCATACAATCGTTACGACTTAATTGTGAGAAGACTCGATGAAGAAGGACGATGTTAACTACTATTATTGCTAATGCATTTTAAGAACGATAGGCACCGAAAAGCATCAAAACCAATCAGGAAGTAAAACTCGCGCCTGCCTACGCGAAAAGCGGGGCAGAAGAATTGTTCATTTCCAAGTTTTGTGTCCATTAGATACTAACGCAGATCAGCTGCTGCGCCGTCAGAAGCAGACACATCCACATTTGTCTCCGAATCCGCCATGTTACAGGCACCAACATAGGCAAATGTTTTGGCAGTGTTCACCATTTCTTCCAGCAGACTGAACCTCTCCATCCGAAATCACAGCGTTATTGTGGTCAGGATAGAGCACCGCACAGCAACAGACAAAACACGTACACACAACGATGACCGTGAAATTGACAAGTTAGCCTATCCACTGCAGATTGAAAGCAAATTGCTGGAAGTCTTTAAGAAAAACGAATCTTTGCTAATTTCGTAGCAATTATACCTAGAATAGTTTCAATAATTTGTTCCGTGCATACGTACAGTTGGTGATTTGTGAAAGAGTCGTTGGAAGCAATTATTTGTAACTGCTTTATCAGGAAGCCTTACGGAAGATTTGCCAACAACCGGTTAAGAACACATTCAGATTATGAGATACTTAAACATGATGCCTAATAGTAACGAGATAGTTTGATTTAAGATGGGTACAATGGCCGGTGACGTTCTAAAAATTGGCACAGCTTTAACTGAAGACGCTCAGTCCTTCCTTTTGAAGATGACAGTAAAGGATTATTTCATTTCGCTGCACATAAGAGGCTGTGTGGAAGATGATTATGGTTAGCAGATAAGCATATATTTAGCAAGCCTACTATTGCAGAGTGAGTAGCAGCTTGGATATGGCAGTTTGGAAATTGAACTGAATCGGTCCCTGAAAAGTAAGTGATAGCCACCATGTTTCCCCTAAACGGCATTGTGTAAGGCTGACAAATTAGTCGAGTGCTACCCCAAAATACGGACTAGAAATTGGACAATTAGAAGAAGGTTGATGCATTTAGGTGAAGGGTGAGGAGCTTATGTTTTTCTTCTCGTATCTCTTAACTGAACACGTGCATGCAGGCATTGTCAGCAAGTGTGCTGTTTACAGAGGGAAACAGTCGCAATGCTTATTTTCGCACATCATGGCATCCAGTGAGTGGAAATTGACCTGAGCCTGATCAGTGAGTTGCCGCTTAGACCAACTGTGGCAAAGGCAAATCCAGATGTACGAGTCTGCGGAGTTGCTTGACATGGGAGCATTTGCAGATCAATGTGTCTATCCACAGGGGATGCAAGTGACCGGGTCACGGATATAAATCAGTGTCTGCCGACAGTGAGGTCACATGAGCATGCTAACCAGCGTTAGACACACTACTCGGAAACATAGGCCTAGACTGACGTAGCGATGGTAACCCAAAGTTGAGGTTCTCTGTGTAGCATCGCGCCAGCTGAGGTCAAGAACAGACAAATGCGTAGACCTACTAAGGGTAGGCTGCGCGACCAAGAAGAAACATAAATCAATGTGAAGACCACGCATTGGTGAGTCAAGTGATCCTGATGGCAGCAGCATTTAAGCTAAGATTTCAACGGTCACGCTTATGGGCTCTAACAAGACAAGGTCTAAAATTGTATCCGCACTTCTGTAGCTTATGGTTTGTAATTAAAAACGCTTTTTTATAGTCAGATTTGCCGTTTTGAAGTTTATAATCCAAGGTGAGCCACTATTGCCGTAGACCCACAACTCAGTTTACAACAAAACTCTGCAATCAAAATACAGTCGCTTCCGCACATTAGGCTAAACTTGCACTGTCTTGGTTTGTTTTGCCAAAAACCCAATAAAAAGGGCACCTGTACACAGACTGGATGCCAGTTATAATGTGCGTTTGACAACCGTCCACTAGTGGATGAGGGAACACAGTCATGCAATGGAGAAATTTGGGATTAACTCATTACTTGACCGCACTTGTCCCTTGTTTATCATTTGGTAAACAAAATAACTTAGCGCAATTGGCTCCATCTTCATGGCAGTGTTTGCCAACGATTAGAAAAAGGGAAAATTATGAACTTGTGCATCCTCAAAGCACGTATGCAGATGTGATGAAGTGAAATGCACTTATGTTAGGTAGGCTCTAGAAAGCAAGGAAGGAAAGGAGAAAGAAGGAGAGGAAGAGAAGTGGTAAAGGAGAAGTGGGTATTTAAAAATGGGGAGGTGCTTTGAGGGAAGAAGAAGAGAGATGACAGAATAAAGGAAAGGGCGAAATCACGAAGGATGGAACGAACGAGATATTCAAATGAAAAGGGGGAGGAGGAAGAAATTGGCATTGCTCATGCAATGGAGGTAAAAAGGATGGAAAAGAGAGGCAGGAAAGGACATCTGCTAGTAGGCGATGAGCAGCGATAATGGTTGTGGAGTGATTAAAATGCACGCATGGCTGGTGTATGTGGATGGATGAACGGGTGCCGTGGAGAGAAATGACGGAGGTGTTACTCGGAGTGGGCAAGTGGGAGAAAGAAGGTGAAACAAAAAGCGGGACCAAAAGTTTGTGTGAGGAATGCTTAAAGAGAGTGGCACCTATAGAAAAAAGGCGAATGAAAAAGGATAGCGGGAGGTGTAGATGGCAGAGTTTGCATAAGCAAGGGAGTTAGCAAGTAGGATTTACTCAGCTGTCATCGGTGCGTTTCCCTCATCAAATGGGAGCTGTTCTGGTCAAATAGTGGGTGAAGAAGAGCAGTAAGAAAAAGGAGAAATGAGACTTTTGCAATGATAACTGAATGAAAAGAAGAAAGATAAAAGGATGAGTTAAAGGGAGGGCGAGCGTTCGCCCTAGCCAGTGAAGGCACATGAGAAAAAAGGGGGGCTCCCATTAACTATTGCTAAGATAATGCAAGTAGAAGAAATAAAGCGGAGATATGGGAAGGATGAAATGAAAAAAATTAGAAACAAGCGCAAAAATGTTGCAGGGATTGCATAAAGTAAAGAATGTAGGAAAAGGCAAATGAGAGGGGATAATGGATACTGCAGGTAATGGAGTCTGGATGGACAAGGGAGATGAGCGGGTAGTAACCACCTGGCTGCTGGCGCCCGCATTTCTTTCCTCATCATCGAACGAGAACTGCTCTTGCTAACTAACTTGTCTATGAAAATGGACGGAAGGAGGAAAGAAAGAGGGAAGGAATGCGGCGAATCGAAGGCGAGCTTTTGGCTTTGTTAATGGAGGTGGATGTGAGGTAGGGAGGAAGAGGGGAGACGGAACAAAGAACGTTGAATGAAATGGAGAGGATAGGGCGGTGATGTCCTCGAAAAATAATCGAATGTAAGCCGAGAACTTTGCCTACACCCAACATTAACAATTTTTGGCACATAGACATTCTCCAATGCAAAGACGACCAGTGGGCAGGGTCCTTCCGACTTTTATTCCTTAGCAAAAGACACATTTTGACAAGCGATAGCGACACCGATGTGCAGAAATATTTGACGATAGCCAGAAATTTACCAGTCCCATCGTTATTGGTATCATAAGACTATTTCCATGGCATGCAAGCTGAAGATATAACACCAACTCTCTCAAATTAACTAGTGAAACAGTACATATCATAGGCTCTGCAGGGAGACTTGAGAGTACTAGTACACTTGGAGGCAGAGCGTTAAGCGTTAGTACGCGGACAAGGTTTGGACGGACTGCTTATTGCTACAGGGATGCAAGAAGGAGATCGCCCTTACCTTCAACAACTCACTACCTCGTGGGTTGTCCTGAACGCATACCCTTTAAACCTCCATCGCTTGCTCATGCGCGCTGGTGGCAAGCGACCATGCAAAACCCTGTCAACTGAGACGGTGCAGCAGCATCAGCATTTTTCGCACCACTTTTGTCCTGATTTATTCGGAGAAAGCAGACTGGTTGGGCAAGGCCATCTTTTGGTGGCTGGTGTGCTAAAGGTGTACAGAAGTTCAGGAATCTGTAAAGTGGGGGCATTTTTCCCCTCAGAGACAATTGCGCTTCTCAGCCACTAGGTTAAACAAACAATGCGACAGATTTACTTCTGTTTAAGGCACAAATCCGGTGCTCCTCTGAGTAGGAAATGTCTGCGTTTACTGTTAGCGGCGACGGTTCTAATTAAAATGTAGAATTTATCATTATACTTTACAAAAATATAATTTGGTTTAGCACATTTATCTTTTGACGAAGGGCGATTACATAAGTGAGCAGCTGCGTATTACCTATGAAGTAGATTATTGGTAAGATGGATTTCATGTCTTGGAACGTATGGAACTGGTGGTGAACTCCTAACCGTATGATCGACCTATAGAGCCGTGTCTGTTCTTCTTTTCCGTAGATGTCCGATTGCATGTTTCGAAACATATTTTGCCTGTCATACGACACCCGTGAAAGAAGCCATGAGATCTTGAGTTTTCAGCTCATCTATTCATCACAAAGCATTTCGCACTTTAAGACAGTGGGTTGTTTTAACCACGTTGGATGGAAAAACAGTGGTTATTCCGTCAGACGATGCATAAAACTGTAGCGCCACGCAAAAACAGGCGCCTTCCAAGGCACAGATCCTAGCTTTGTCATTGGACATCCTTAGCGAGTAACTTGAGTAGCTCAAGCTGCTTCTTGTTTAGAATGCCAATGATGCAGGAGAGGGTCACAAAAATGGTACAGGTACATGATATCAATCAAAGGGATCGGTTGTAAGGTCAGAATATGCCAACATGGCATGATCAACTTAAACAGCTAACATTTGGCGACATTTCCTGGCGTACGAAAGTGTAGCATTCCAGCGGCTCGCTTCTCTTTTCTTTACGTCTATTTCTCCAAATAAGTTCTAATTAGTCATCCTGGATAGTGTGGTTTACGACGGTGAAGAAAATTTGCATATATTGGAGGTCAGGAGGGTAAAATATGTATCCTTCTTTTAAAGCACGCCCCGTCCAGACTGCCTGCTCGATTTAAAGGTTCAACAGTAGTGTGCAAAACACAAGTTGAGCTGTTTACCTTTGCTATAATGGCTTGCTGCTTTTGATAGTGCCAAAAGTAAGAAAGTTCTCAGTGGGGAAAAAATTTTGGACGGTAGCTTGTCTGGTTAAGAAGTGGACGATTCAGTTACCTAATGATACGTGGAACCGCAACGCAGTGGTTTCGTAGTGCAAAATAAGGATGGAAATACACGCAGTATTGTGACGTCCTGTTTCTCAGATTAAATTCGGCAGACACAATTAGTGTTGCAATGCTTCCCTTATTCTATGGTTTATTTGCCAGATCTTACTGCTGAAATGCGCTGAGCGCTAAACCCGACACAGCTTCTATAGTCCTTCTCATCCTTTGTCACATGGTTAGCACCACTGCTTGTCGGCACGAGTACGTCTAGCATTAGTGAAGGAGCCGGTGGTGGGAGAAAAAGGTCTGCATTGGCATTGAAACCTAGATAGCGCAATGTATTCACTTCCCTAAAGTGGCGTGCTCTATGGCCTACCCTACTCCTTTACTACTGGTTCTTGCTGCTATTTCATTGATTGCCTAGATAGTCAGCAGCTGATGGCTGTCAACAGGCTGTTCTTCTGTGTTTACCGAAGCACTATTACCATGCCGATTACATATAATTCCTTGCTTGTAAACAGTACGACCCTTGCAAAAATACGTAATCTTTAGTAAGAGTCTTATAAACGGTACCTCTGGTCGGTAAAATGTCCTACATGTGGGTAAATTTAGGCGGCATGAAAGAATGCATTTTGTGAATCGCCCAAGGGTTTTGTGCATTCAAGTAATTCGGCGCCGTTTTAAGCAGTGATTCTATCCTAGCTTTAGTTGTAATAAACCCTGAATTATCCACTAAACGCCATTTTTATATCCCTCCCAAGCACCACTTTGTTCTGGATGAACGTTTGTTTCTGTAGACATTGTTGGTGCAATAGTGTATGGGCTTCTGTAGCGCACCTCTTGGTTGAAGCACTTGAGTCAGTGAGACCTTGACCTTTACAACTGCAGTAACATGATTGATGGATTTGAGTGCACAAATAAAGATGCAACGCTTTGATAATGGACTGTTGCTGAAGTGCATTTGAGACTGAAAGTCCGCAAGCCGCGGAAAGACCGGTCATGGCAGTCAAATAGTTATAAAAAGCATTGTGGTGATCCCGTAGCAATAACAGCTTCGATTCTAAAGTTTTTTCGAAATCAAGAAAGCAGGAAGACTCTCATTTCGATAAAACAGGCAAGCCTTTAGCATTTTAATGCTAGTTGCACACAAAAAATTACCAAATCATTTTAATGGATGCCATTAACAGGGAACACAACCTTGTTAAAAGGTGCTAGACCCCTTAGACGCAACACTAAAGCACCCATGGAACTTCTTGAAGTCCAGGCGATATCCAGCTACGGCAGGTAACAACTTTGGCTTTGCTCGCATTTCCTTTAAGGAAGCTCTAATCCACCAGTGAATTGACTGCGATTTCATTAAACTTGGCAGTTTTAACTTCCCCATGAGAATCCATTCATCCTTTTAAACAATACATAAGGAAAATGGATAAATAAGGTTAGTTCTCACAGTATATAAAGGTGGCGCATTGACGAAAAGTATGCACACACAAAAGAGAATAAAGCGAAGACTAAGGCCTTGCTCACCTTTGATCCCAAATGTTGATAGATACTTCATATTTTGCATTCAGTCATTAAGTCAGACATAACCCAACGAGCAGCAAATAGACAAATGTGCAATCCGTTTTATCATCAAAAGAGTCAGAAGTGCCAAAATTTGGGAAAATAATCCTCTTCATTTAATCTCAAGATCAACGATGCCTTAATGTTATGATTTAAAAATGACCACTAGATGTTGGTTCTCATTGCATACGCCTGCGCATTTTTGTTCGTAGATTAGGCCTACATGCATAGGTGCGCTAATTTTGTTTCCTTATGTATGAAACGCAAATTAAATAAACTAAATGACCTTATCTGGCCACAGGGTTATTCGCAGTTGCTTTCGGTAGTAAACAGCCTTCAGTTAACTGGATTGCTTTGGTGTATTTAAAGTGTTTTGTCGCCGAATCGCCCTGTCCTGCTAGTTTGGTGGGTACTTCGTTAAGTTTATTAACACTGAGACTTCGAATGGAGAGACCCTGTCTGTCAAAAACAGATGCTACTAGATACTGAGATCTAGTCGATGTCAACGGTGATATGAGCCTTAAGTTTGCCACAAATTTATTCGCCCATAATGCAAAATTATTTGATTAGCATAAAAGCACCACTTAACAACCCTGAGGGCTAACCCCGTTTTTGGCATTGCTTCTCTCGTTGATTAGATAAGAGTGGGTCTTAGTAGTTTCAATGTGCGTGTTTTATGAGGTTATTTACTTTCGTCCTTTACTCTTCCTGCCACACACGCTGATGAATAAGAGTAAATTTTATCGACATAGGTGTCAAGGCTCCTGATTCTGTTTGGAGTAATTTAAAACTACCTTAAAACGGATCAGAAAGCCGAGTTTATTTCTACATCTTAATCTTGCGCTGAATTTCACTTACCACGGAACACTTCAAAATCCTGCCAAGAGTACGAAAGCAAGCTTCGTTCCCCTTAAGCTGAACTGAACGAGGGGCCATGTGGAGTTTCAGCGCACATCCATACATTTTCAGATCTGCTGTTTGTTCGTAGCATAAGTTCCACAAGTGACCTGTTTTGCGTGCTCGATTTGCCAAGAAATGGCGACAAACAAGGACAATTTGCCTGCACATCCTTTACCAAATGGTAGAAAACTCAGGTAGGTGAGTCATCGTACTACGGCCGACGGTGGTGAAATCATTGGAACACTGGATTTAAAAGTGTTTCTTATTGCATGTCATGCAACTGACTATCCACCTTGTTGGCTATCGCACCCAATACCTTAGGGAATGTTAGCAAAACAAAAAAATGTGTGTTTAATCATCCCAATCCCTCATTATTCGTTACCCATATTTGTGCCTTTTTTCTAAGCAATGGCCCATTCAGTCTCGTCATGGCAAAACTTCATTAATGATGCTCCTTGTGAAAGTCTTAGTGATGATGCTGCAATTTTTGTAGTAGCTTTGCTCGCACCTAGCAAGAGTTCGCAATCCTATCTAACTAGCATTAAGTATGAACTAATTCAAAATAAGTAGGACCTAAACGTTTAAAATAATGGTTATAACAAAGACATGTTCACTTCTGTTGCTAAGTGCTTGAAATCCGCACTGGAATAAGGAGTTGCGTTCAACGTCAGTTCCTGAATAACCATGTGGACTGCATTAAAACTCTATTATCTCTATTAACGACGACAAATCAAGACTAAAACGTGGGTACGCCTCAATCAAATGCACAAGGCCCTTAAAGATCTGAAATCGCTCACTAACCGGGAACCTTATTGTTTGCATGTGGGAGGAAATGAGGCGCTCCTATGAAGCGGACAATGTTTCCATTGGTGAACATTACTGGTCAGGGAACCCTGAAGGCTTATGCAGAGCCGAAGCTCATTCCATTGTTCAACTTAAGGGTGATACACATAACGGACTAGGTTAAATTTGTGCACACGTTTTCATGGCTTTCTGTCACACAGCTCATCACGAAAGGACTTCTAAAAACAGCTCTTTTTTGACCTTACTTGCAATCATTCTACTACTGCGACTATGTGTGAGTGGATTTTATATCCACACATTCTCCATAGTTCCAGATGCTTCCAATTTTCTTTGTACGCTAAATGGTAGTCAAGGATTGGCAAAACAATTCCCCGGCTCATTGGATCCTTCTTCTCTAGTGGATATGTAACTACTGTTGCAAGTCCACGCGAATCGTGCGGTAATTGGTGGAAAGCGAGTTTTCTTAACCAAAAGACAAGCGACCGTGTAGTTTTTACAAGTAACCTGAGGAAATTTTTCGTTGAGTGGAGAGCGTGGCGGTGGGTAAAGTAGAGCGTCGCCTTCAATAAATCTATCAGAATGTATCAGCTGCACATTGAACGAGTCAAAAAGAGAAAATTTGTTTTAAGACAGACTTTCTTTTTAGTCGAGAATAGTGTTTGGGACTGTACTTAGAGGCACTAAATTTGTGTGGTAGCATCCAAATCCATAAAATAGGATGGCAAAACATCTTTCTCCCCCTCACATTTGCAGGTTTCATTTGAAAAGCATCAAATTTATTTTGCTGAAGGTGTTTATGATTGCACTCAAACATGGAACGCTCGAAAACCCTTGCTAAAAGAATTCACCAGTTGTTCAGAAGGCACAGAACCACCCGATGGGTTGGTGTTGGATACAATGTGGGCGAGTCGAAGGACACGTCAACCATGCCATTGGAATGCGTGGAACAAAACCTGATCTAGAAATAAGCATGCTTTATTTAGGTACATCTTGTGATTTGTTTGAACAGGTTCGAATTCTGTGAGTAGTAAAGAAAGTTAATCATGTCTTGTAACAATCAAATACGAGGCTCGAATATTGTTTGATGTCTACTACCAAATTAACTGGAACAGTTCCATTTTGGGTGTACCAGAACTGCGCAATTACTGTTACTGTAGGCCTTTTCAATACTTAACTTAAATAAATTCCATAGACGGTGATAATTCAGCGGCTTTTTATGCAAATGTAAATAAATCAAAAAGTCAAAGGAATTTGCAGTCAACAAGGAGTCCACACGGGTCCTGTAGTCGGAACTGGAGCGTGAAGGAACTTTGACCGTCATCACACCGATTCAAAGATGGATGCCCGGCCATCAGTGGAGCCGACAATTTTCCTGTACAGTTGTTGCGCATCGTTCATTAGTGTGCTTGGTCTACTGGACAGGTTATCTGGACATAGTTAATGCAGCGAGACATTAGAACTGCACCATTGCAGTTCCTCGTGCTAACTGCAAATAATAAACCACTCTTTGCTTGGTCCCCTCTCTAATATTGCCATTGCGCTGGGGCGCCAAGGTAGCTACAAGTCCAAGAAACATTAATCGCACATTCAAATAAAGAGGAAATCGACGGCCAGAGGAGAATGCTGAATGCTAATTACCTAGGACCTAGAACGTCTCTAGCTGCCATGACAATAAAATTTGACTAGCAAATTAGTTGTGGAGGACTTAAATAAGCAACCAATTTGCACTGCATAGAATCTTATCCTTTGTCACATGGTTAGCACCACTGCCTGTCGGCATAAGTACGTCTAGCCTAAGTGAAGGAGCCGGTAGTGGCAGCTTACTTTCCCCTTTATTACTGGTTCTTACTGTTATTTTCTTAACCTCTTAGATAGTCAGCACCTGATCGCTGTGGACATGCTGTTCTTCTGTATCTACCGAACTACTACCACCATGCCCTCCAGTGCGCAGTGGAAACAAGCTGTTGTCGATTAGAGACAATTCTTTGCTTGTGAATAGCATGACCCTTCAAAAGTATAAATTGTTTATTAAGAGTCTTAGAAACGGCACCTCTTGTGGGTAAAATGCCCTACATATTGGCCAATTTAGACGCATGAAAGACTATATTTTGCGAGTCCCCCAAGGATTTCGTGCATTTACGTAATCCAGTGCCACTTCAAGCGTTGATTTTATCCTTGCGTTAGTTTTATTAAACCTCGAATGACCTGCTGAACGTCGTTTTTATACCACTTCCGAGCACCACATTGTTCTGGATGAACGTGTTTTTCTGCAGACATTGTTGATACAATAGTAGATAGGATGAGTGTAGGAATCACCAGAAATGTCGGAGAAATTTACACTCAGCAGTGGTTCTACATGCACGTTAAAGCAAATTAGGTTCGGAGGGAAGCATTCACCGCCATCTTATTGTTTCCGACGATGGATGCCTGCTCATAGCTGATGGCGTCAATTGTCCTATGCAGCCGCTAGGCGTACTTCATAAATGTTCGCACGACTACCGGACATGCCGTCAGGATGAGGCCAATGAAATGGGGCGTTTAAACTAGGCCAAAACTGGCTCAGGTCCTACTTTACATTCAGTGAGCCACTTTTGCCACGTTGATCTCCCTTGTAGTGCTGCCGACGTAACGCAAACTGGGATAGTTGGAGCTCTAAAATCTATCGCTCACACCCATTAGTACAAGGGGATATTGACCGCTAAAATGCACCTAAGACGAGAGCGTTGAGAACTGGGCAACAAGACAACATGATTTAGCACATGATTTGAATGTAGGTTATTTGAATAAGCTAATTTTGCAACTAACTTTATCACCTTTTCCCATAAATTAGTGCAGTGCTTTTGCGACGAATATGTGCCACATTTTGAGCAAATAGCTCAATCTGCCAGTGTGTATCTATGCCTCGTCTTTAATCATCAGATACCTGTCTTAACAGACAAGGCACCCATTCTGTGACTAATAGCCGTCTCTCCTCTGACTATAGGTAGGCAACACGCACTTCTGGTTGGTAGGAGTAACACACCAATCACAAGACGCCCATGTAGTCATGCGAATTCCCTCTCATGCAGGTAAGTGGCTACCAGCCACTATGCGCAAGTTCTCAAACATCTGTAGCCAAAATAATTAAGTCGTTTTATTTTTCTAGACTGCAGCAGGATAGCTCTCATAAACCTTAAGGTATTTTTATTTAAGGACGAGTTGGGAGCGCTATATGCGCTTAGTGAAACCTGTAAGACGAACAAGTTAATGGAGCATCCCTTGCTCTAAAAATATGACCTGGAGCACATTTTATGCTTTTGATTTCTACTGCAGCACAAATCAAAAGAATTAATGACGTCGCATCGCTGCCACATATAGCATAAATTGTGCGAAGCTGCATGCTATCAAAATTATGTGAGCAAATCAGCGTGTCCACTTTAAAAATCTAAGCGATGCTCTGCTTATTCGGCGCATTGGAACTGCAGCGCCATCCGTTGCTGCATTTGAGGGATGGTCTGGTTTTTACAGGCGTAGTAACGTAGCAACTTGACTACAAGGAAGTGGAGAGCCAATTCGCTTTCGCTAGTATTTTGGTTGGCAGAACAATGCAAGTCTTTGCATTTTGCGATTTTGCCCTTCTGGCGACTGGCAAAGATGGTCCACCTTAAAGAGGGTTCACGTCTGTTAAGATTTTGTAAAGCGCGCGCTGGGACACTGTGGGTGAATAGCTTCATTGCCAAACTTGCGGAACCGAATTTTTCGCAATGGTTCAGCATGGTTATTACATTAGTTCTGATTCATTCTATTTCTCCTGACCAGTAGTTGTTTTATCTACCAGCATCGCATTAATGCCCATCTAAGGCAGGTTATCGTCGATCTCGATGGTATTTTTTTTTACCAGCACTACAACAAACTTACTGTAGCGCGAAATAAAGAAGTCTTCTTTCCAAAACACTTCCGTATTTGCAGCAAAATTCGCATGAAATCAGATTGATATATGGCAACAAGCGAGGTTCAACATCAGACATCTTATTCCTGCTGTACATGTTGCTGCTACTATCTGGACAAAGCATAAAACAACTATTAGCATAGACGGGTTTCTATTTGCGGCAGGGAGCATAACTGTCGCGCCTTGCGGATGTCGCAGGTGACGCATACGCGGATGGTAGGCGTCTGAGTCATAGTTGGCTGGCCGTTCCTGAATCACGTTAGACATGGCCTAGGTCATCGCGTCGTGTGGTGGCCAGAAGGAACGTGTAATATTGTTGCACGAGCCTTTCCATTTCTATTAAATTAAGGGAACATAAAATGAGACAACAAATCGAAAAGGTTACCTAATTGGGATTTGATGCACTGCTTTGTTTTCAGGATTGAGGTCTTAAAGGTGAGCATTAAACAGGTGCACTATAAGGGACACCTCACTACTGTTCCAAAAGACCTTGTAAATTTAGCATCCAAATGTATTGTAATCCTTGTTCCGACAACCGTTGAATGTCCACGCATTTGGTGCCACAGGACCACCAAGAGTTAACCTTTGGTTTTTTAACTTAACTAGCCGCATCAAGAGGAAGTGAAAGGTTTGTTGATAGATAACTGCTACGCTTGCGTGATTCCTGTGTTAGCGGGTCTTTCTTTCATCCATTACAATCAATGCGTGAGAGCTTAGGAAGCCATGGTGAACCTTATCTACTACAAATGTGTGAAAACAAATCAACTACGTCCAGATACTATTTGCATTTGCCCTTACTTAGTTTCCTAGCTATCAGAATTAATTTAGCTCATTCCTCGGTACTCATTGAGTGATATTTCAAAGTAATGTAACGTAAATACTGTTGAGTGACATTTATTTGGGCGTCAAGACTTAAAGAAAAAGTGAATTTGTGTTGATTTTGCTCAAATGAGGAGGTGATTGCTCATGTTTTTATCAAATTTTTTAATTAGCGAGATTGGCTAAAGTCGGAATCGGTGAGGGACAGTGCATTATAAGCTTCATCACACTCAATCTGCCATTAGACATGCTTCTACCTGCTTTTCAGCTAATTTATGCAGTGGATTTACGATCGTGGCTGTAATTTTTGATGTCACTTCCGCAGTTGATTGCCAAATCATGGGACCCCAAGATAATCATTCCAGTTGGCTAATTTGCGCCATGCTCCCATTCGTATGGCCTACAGTAATTGCCATCGCTTTTGACATGATTGTGTGTCTTATGGAGCTAACTTAACACTGTAAGGAAAGGAACTCCTTTAAGTACTAAGTCAAACATGACTCTTGCAGACATTCCAACATATTAAATGATCGTATGCTTTTTATAACAACAACTAGTGCGATTTGCATCGGATGTTGTAAAGCAGCTTCTGTGATACAGTCTATATGGCATTGACTGGCACTCATCGATTACGCTCAGAAATGTAATTGCCGTCTCTTTTCTGTTTATGCTACTTTCGCATGCCAGTATCTTATTTTGAATTTAGCATTGAGAATCGGCTTAACCAGTATGTCGGTTTTAAGAGTCGCTTGTGCAGGGTAATGGAAATGCGCCCTTTGCTGTAGTTGCGTTTAACATTCAACAGTCGACCACAGTAGTGGACGTGCGTTGTTCTTTCATACAATCATGAATGAGTAGAGCCATGGTGCCTTTAACGGCTCTTTTATGCAGTCTCAAAGCGTTCCTTCGACCAGATGGCTCACTTCTTCCAGGAGAGGAGGTGACAGTACGTCTGCGTGGTTGTCAGATAGGTCTAGCCCCACCATCACTTGCATGGCTCACGACACTTGATCATCGCAGCTAAGCGTATCAGCATGGAAATATGTGCACATACGTCGTCAGCAGCTCGCGATCATCTTCTTTTTCTTTATCAATGGCACGAATCAACCACACGCAGAGGACATTAAAGTTTTTCGTTGGTATGGCAGTATGGCAGCGTCTTCTCTCGGTAGTGAAGCGACTGTATTGGCTTTAGCGCTTCATTGAGAGGAACTTTAAAGTTACGTAAAAATCAGTGTCAGAAATCGCGTAGAAAGCCAAATGTGGGCTATGACACATTTTATTTCCTACCTTTTACCATTAGTTTTCCTTCCCTCCCGACTCTAATCCCGTAGAGGTGAAAGAGATTTTAATCTAGTAACGAAGAGTGATAAAAACCCAGAAACCTATTACTGGTTGAAATACGAAAGGGTTGACAGCTCTGTGGTTCGCTTAGGGATTAGGACCATAGATGGGGGCCGATCGGAAGCAAACAAGCTAAAAAAGAAGAAGAGATGCCTGATACTGAGGCAAAAACCGAATAGGCACGATTAGATCGTTGGCTTGGAATGTTGTGTCACGAGACCGTAAGCTCCTAGCACTTCTTATTAAGGATGTATGAAATTTGAAGAGAGTGTTACACCTTCTGTTGAATGGCAGTTTGAAACTAATTTTACACTAGCGAACACAATAATGCCTACGGCTATTAAGGACTAAATCTGATTTTGCTGGAGAGCGCATAGGATTTATGGTATTGCCTGGTGCCATGATTCGGGGCTATAACAAAATTAGTGACGTGAACACGTCTCAAAGACAGAGAGATGGATCGCCAATGTTGCTACAAGTGTAGTAGGTCACCCTCTATCTCTTCTCCTTTGCCTCAAATCTTTTGGTAAAATAGGCGTACAGCTTGGACGCATTTATTTTGCTAATCATAATTGGAGTGAATAAAGGCTGGAGTGCGTGCATTCCAAGCTCTTCTCTGTTTCAAGGGAGGCTTATGATGCATTCGCAAGTAGACTTGCGTTCGATTATTGCTCCTCACTCAAAGTGTGCGCCTCAACATAATCCGTGTTTCCTTGAGGCCGTAGCTTTTTAAAATCAGTTGTGTTTGTTTAAGGTGTACGACATGGTCCTCTAAGAAATCGTGAAACTTTCTTCGGAAGTTAATACAATCCTCGATTTCTGCCTAAACGGCATATTTAAATAAGTAATAATTTAGTAAATAAGCTTCAAAATAGAGAGACCCTCTTATCTTGTGATATCGTCATTGTAAAATCATTCAAGCAGAACATTATGATAGCAAAACTCATTTAGGAGTCGCATGGTTGTCTTTTGGGTGCCATCCGAGCAAATAGAATGCGACGATGGCGGACCCGTCCTTGCTTGCCGCTTCACTTCAGGCACGAATCCTGTAAAATTAATCATAATTGCACACACGCTTGTTTAATTTTTATGACTTCGCCATGCTGCATTTCCACCCGTTTTGCATCCAAGCTGAATTTTGCGATTGTCAATGTGATACTTTAGATGCACATTCAACCAGCTTTTTAAAAGTCAAATGATTTCGTTGCGATTCTGTGTGTGTCTTGAAGCTTGCAAAGAACTTTGAAGATCACAGGGTTACGCAGCCAAACATGTAAATGCAAGAGGTGAACTCAAAGTTTGTACCGGCAACCAAAAGTTGGTGATGGTATTTGCTCCATCGCTTCTTGTAGTATGCATGAGTGGCAGGTAACCTAGCTCGTCGAACTGCTCAAACCGCCTACACTGATTATGAGAAGGTACGAAGTTTTCACAGTACTAAAAGCAACAGCCGAAAATGCCCGTAGGATTGGTGCCGTCGGGGTGCCTTATGGATGAAAAGAGGTTGAACTGCCTCCAAGTGACACAATAGCACAGCCTCACGAAGTGCAGCGTTCAACTCCGATCTGCTATCGAATGTCAGCAACCACATAAAACTTACACCGCCGTTGCGTTGTCCTATAAAAGCGAATATAGGGGTACGCATTCAGATGGCCAAATTGTAGGCGTTCCTTTAGGTAAAAGACAGATTGAAAGGAAGGAAAAGAACCTATTTTCAAGGATAAGCGTTTATCTTAGGCAGCTTTTATTCGCACGCAAACAAGTTCATTCGACATAAAGCCACAAAATCCGTTGTCTACTAGTGCATCTTATAAAAATTACCATCTTAAGCATAACTTATTGCTACAGCCACTACATAATGGGAGCTAAAGAAGCCGAAATTTAGATTTATGTTCCTATGCTCTTGCTTGGTGTGGTAATCAAGCAGCCAAGATAGAATGAACGAGTGGTAAGGAATACATCCACTGTTGTTTTCAGTTTTTATTATCAACATCCTACTTATCTGAATGAATCGCGGATAAATTGACTACGCTTTGCCGATTTACCTAAAAACAAGGCTTAAATGCGTACATAACAAAAGCCATCAAAATAACCCAGTGGCTACTTTTCTTGTAGAAAGGAAGGGATTTCAAGCCTTGATGTTAGGCGTGAAAGTCGTCACGAAAACTGGTGAAATTCTAGCTTTCCCAACCAAGGATGGGTAAAATAGGTGGTCAATGAGTACCTCGTAGGGACTCGCCATTCGCATATCCGTACAAAAATATTTTGCGTTGAGTAGCAAAACGTCACATCATTGCTTTTTGTTTCATTTCATTGTCTGAGGGGAGTTTTGAGCCAACTGAGTGATAGTTATAACAATATTCTTGATGCTTAGAGTTGCCGACCCTTATTTTTGTAAATTGTCATTATGCAAAATTTGCCCTATGGCATGAAAACTTTCCCTTTTTTACCAGTCACGAATCATTCTTTTTAACAAATCAGTGATATAATGGTGCCATTTCTACGCGCTTCTCAGTAATTCCTACAATTCCGCACACTTGGGTGAAATTTTATTTCCAAAATTAGCGATGTGACCACCACGCAGCTTTTCTGATCCCCGACTTTGACGGACCCGGAGCAAGAGTTTAAGTGCCTTGGGTCTGCAATTATTCGCCTTTACCTCTATTCATGGAGTTGGATTGGTAAACTGAACATAATTTTTAGCATTACCTTTCCCATAGTTATGGTAGCGGAATGAATTGTTTCCATTAATATGTCCATGAGCGGTCTCACATGAAGTAATTCCCTCTTAATGGCGACCAGGGTCGCATTGTTACGAAATTTTATTTGATCCATTAACAGCGTCTCGGTACAATAAGTAGGGAATCTATGAATCGCTTTACCATGAAGAATATCAGCAGATAACTGCTTGAAGGTCAATTCGACCCATCCAGACATTTTTCCCACACCATTCGTGCCAGGGGCTCACTGCAAGAATGTTGGAAAGAATTTAATACATCACCATGGATCAAGGAGATGATTTTCGCCTTGATTCTCTCCTTCTGACTGCCTCCACCCCGCTGAACTATGGCTGTAGCCAGATCCATAAACACAATTACACCTTTGCAGTCCATTTATTCTGTTTTACACATGGTTGTGCTGCATTCAAGCTTAAAACGTAAAAGGATTAAAAGCGGTGACAATTAGCCTCAACCAAAATGTAAATCTCTTCAAGAGTTTTGCTGCTGAAGTAATGGGGTTTGGAATCCCCATGAATGCAGTAATAGAGCACGTTTGTGAGAGGTGTTAGCGATTAAGGCTGCAAACACTGTCAACCGTACCAAACCTGTCTTGCAGACGTTAGTCAATTGGTAAAACAAATAGGAAAATGTCGCGGAGGCAAAGTATGCGGATAAATGAATGCAGTGATCGTGCATTCTGGAAGTCGACATGCACTTTGGTCAACAACAGACTAAATTCATGCAGCGATTTGAGCTGAACGTAACGTCCCACTGCAACAGGCTTCTGATAAACATTCCCCATGATGCAAGAAAATCCGCGTTGCGATGCTAGTCCCTTGGCGGTAGAAAGGAGGGTGTATGAAGATTCCCGGAGTATGTGAAATTCTGCAAATATCTGAAATGCAGGAAGGCACAAACTTAAATTACGGACAGGCCTCGGCGTTGCTGTCCACATTTTTCTCCAGTTCCTTTCCTGCTTCGGATCCTGCCTCCAAATCTAAAGGTATTCCCCTCGGTGGAGACGAGAAGCCTACGGCGTCTTCTGTGGTATTTTAGGCCGGATTTTCATTTAACCTCAAAATTTTAATCAGCAACAAGTCTTCAGAGACAAAACTGGTGAACAAGGCGCGTAGTAAAATTTTAACCACAGTAGACCTGGAAAATGTGTTGAGTAGACAGGGGATTTGTTCATGAAATATCGCTACAATATAATGTCTTTTTAGCTGCACTGATGCTATGGTCAGAGTTGCAGTCAACCTGCCCTTTATAATGCCAGGATCAGTCAATATGGCTTCGTGGTTTCCAACCCCTTTCGCTTAAGGTTACCAACAGAACTTTCTAAAGTTCAGGCATACAATCAATCATGTGAACCGACTGTTTCATCACAAACTGAAAATTCAATTTGTAAATCACAGGGACTGCATTAATTATGCCTGTCAAGGAGGCAATTCAAGTGCAAGTAAAGAATCGACAAAACTCAGTAAAGGAGTTTTGTAGAATGCTCATCCAAATCACCCAGTTCCATATTTTGGTAGACTTCCATCTTAAGCTTCTTTGTGCCCTGCTTCCTTGCAGTGATGGGTTCCGGTATACCTTTTTAACATGTAGCAGCAGGCGGAGCTGGCATGGTGGCAAACCTGTGTTAGTGTACTTGTGGCAAATGCGATTTACTAGTTTCACCTTGGCTTGCACAAGCCTCCTAGGTTGATCTTAGAGATGGTCTATATGTGCTGCACAATCCGTTTCGGATGCATTGTTATCCCGCGCACCTCATATACGCAGTGCTTACTTTTTCTAATAAAACTTCCAAAAGTATTATTTTGTTTGGTGATTTCCAGTGCAGTAAAGTGAAATTTAATATGGTGGTTCAGAAGTTGGCTGTCTATGCTGCCTCATGGTCGCCACACAGATGAGGTCAACTCCAAAGCAGAATAGAACTGATACCACCGTGACCATCTTCTATGCATGGCATGCAGCCCTTCATTCCGCATATAACGACCGCCCTGTTTGGGTCCAGAAACTAGCTGTTGTGAGGCAACTCGTTAATTTTTGCTTACAAATAACAAGAACTCAATCCAGATGGCAGTTGGTAATGTCTGTAGGGAGGAGGAAGCCCCTTATATAGGCATGAACATTATGCGCTTGAATGAGTCAAGTGAGAATAATGACATCAAACATGCTGTTACCAAAAGCTTGGTTTCCATTTTACACAGTTCCGGCAGACATAAATTGGCTAGCGTAATGTTGGCAAGTTGATTTTAACATGAAGGCCAAGAATTTTGCTTGGCACTGACTCGAAAAGAAATTGAGGCTGAGATGACTTAATGTAAATGAAGCGAGACTCCCTTGCTGGATTCCCATTATTTATTCCACTTCTATTACCAACGCCACTCATCGTCCCAAATCACCTGCATTTTATGCTGGAAGAGGCAATATTATGGGGACTATTTCGATCAGAGCAGTGCAACATCAAACTGCCGTCCAAGCATGCAAAATTACTAACAGCTAATATGCTTCATTTCACAGATTTTTATGAGTAAAACCGCCCTACTTAATTCATTTCGACTTTGGTAGGCAATGCGCTTCATGATAAGACAGTAATGGTTGCTACAAACACACTGTACCCAAATGGAAGGCAAGTCAACGTGTTTCATGATGTCTCACATGCACTTATAGAGTTGTTGGTACTTTAACACAGCAATAACCGTTGCTTTAAAATTCGGCTACACAAGGCGCATAGCCATTCTGCAAATATTTGCATCTATTAACGCAAGCAAAGTAGCGCAGGTGGAAAGCGAGCTTTAAACAGATTCTCCACGCTCTGGTTTCGCCGCCAATTCTCATTACTATAATCGGCTTCGCTTGATTTTTGACCCACAACTCTAAGTTAAATCTACGTTTCCACGTGTGTAAGCATTTACTACAATTTAGCTACGAACTTAACGTCGAAAGACAATACTTTTTGGTAACTTTGGATAACTTCTTGGTTTATGTTACAGACCATGCAAATTTAAGCTGGACAAACTGCGTTCCTAGGCTTTGCTTCAAAACTAAGTGGGTAATTCGAAACGAATACAATAATCGCTTAACATCGCTGCGAATCATGGCGATCCCTAAGTCGAGTTGACTACTTCCAAATCCCTCAATTTCACCTTAATTTAAGAAAATCATGGTTCCATCGAAAATGAAGCAAAACATTGTGAACAAAGTTATTAATGGAAATGATCATGTAATGTGGAAACTCACATGAAACTCTGTGTGTTGCGGCTACCTAAAAAATTTTGAGCACCTCCTCTACCTCCCTAAAATTTCATGCCCTTTTAAAAACATGAGCAAAAACGCGGTACTTGAATAGTCACTATAAGGGCTTTCAAACAGGATGCAAAACCTGCGATTGCTCCACCACTCATCGATTTAAAGAGTTAGGCTCCAATCACTCAGAGCAGTGCTCGACTATTTTTAATCAATGTAGTGGTGTAGCACAGAAGGCAATAAGTGCCGTTAATCAATGGTCGCACGCACCAGCATCTCATTCGGCCCTGAAATGATCTAGAACTGTTGACAGACAATGGATATGCGCCCGTCTGACACTACCGCCAAGGCGGCGGATAGTGATCAAAATTTCACTCCAGTGAGTACATTATTGCTGCCTCAATAATTGTGCAACATAATTTGTCTAATTTTAGCTATATGATCTCACGTTTTCCCTATTCGACTCAACGTTTTACTGTAGCAAAGTTGTGCGCTCGGTGTGCTGCTATTTACATCGAATACAAATCATGAGGTTCTGCAAGTCACCTTTAAACTTCGCATAAGGAATTCTGACGGCAGCTTTTCCGATATCAAAATTTGACGAGGTGGCTACAAATTCCATTCTCTTTTGTTGGTCTAGCCGTTCGAAAGCATTTATTTACTATAAGAGGCATTATCTAACGATTCATTGATTTCGGTTTTGCTTAAGAAAAGAGTCAACTTGCTGCTCCTTCACAAAACAAAGGCAAATATCTCCAACTCCCATGTTTTGGTCTAATATGATTCATTGTACAAGTTTTCGTTAGTAAAATACAGCTCCGCAGTGGACAGTAGTTGGGCTCATTTGATGCTACAATGAAATAAATTTCAAGAGATGTCTTTAAATCGAGGTACACTTACAGTGAATGCCGTTGAAAGATGTGGAGTCTGAGTTGGTCGTAATTTAAAAACTAATGCAGAGGTGAGAGGATCAACCTTAGGCTGGAGTTTACACTCCACACTCACAGAACCCAGATCAGACATCAGGAATACTCCCACTCTCGCCACTGATCGTCATAAAGGAGTACTCACTAAAATATCCTTGTGACAAAATTAAGTCTCGCCTCACGGAATGACTAGATTCTTAGGCACCGATTTGCCACTACTCCTCCCTCGTTAATATTTAAATCATCTTACCTGATCTTGCTGCCATTCTTCAGAACATTTCATGCTCTCTTCAACAGTACGATGTTTTCCAATGATTTGTCAGCAAGCAAATTCTAGGGTACTCCCATCACTGCTTTAAACTCAAAGGTAACTGAACGCTATTGTCAAAACCCAGCCTAATCCATCGATAACAATTAGTGGTACCAAAAGTGTTGGAGTATCAACGGGACTTGGTGATTTAAACAGGTCACCTTTCTATAATAGAGGCTTTCCGTCCACAGCGAGTAGACAACGTGCCACATTACGCAGTCCGTCTTTAAACATCTACTGTCAGGTTGATTATGCTAGAAGATAAGGTCACCAAGCACCTATGTTTTCGCACAAGTCTGATATAAAAGGATACCAAAATAATCTGATTGTAATCCGCGCAAACTGTTGTCACAGCGCAGTAAAAGGCAAATTATTCTCTGAAGCGGCTTTGGTGGTACTGCTGCCATCAATACCACGATTTTTACAAAGTCCACACGATTGACTAATGAAGCTTGAATTAATCGAGTTTGTAGCCGTTTGCGTTGCAATTTTGCCTAGTCGAATTCGGCGAAATGTGTAGAGGTTCTGTGGTCTGACACTTGAAAGATACTTGAATCTGTCTAGGTGACGAATGTCCACCAGAGCCACCGAGAAGCAGAGGACGCACACACTGAGCCGGCTTAAGTATTCACTGATTGTGGACAGAGAGTAGTGTGACTGAACATGCGCAAAATTAAACAATCATACAGAATGCTTTCTCCGACTATGCTTGATGTCATTACCAAGCTGTTAAAAATTAATTCGAATTGCAGCACTTTGGAGGATATTTAAAGTGTGCAATTAGAACGGCTGGAATAAGCTGCGACAAATTTTTCCATGATTATAAGGTGACCCATCCCAGTCGTAAACGCCGTTTAATTGACCGACAAGTCTGTCAATATCTGATTTTCTGCCCGTTGAAGTCTCATTTCAACGGATCAAATATTTATTAGTAGAACTAGTCGGATGCTTCCCCAAAACCAAGAAATTACTAAAGTCGAAATGCTTGTGCTCATGTCATCAATCCCTACGTTAGCACCACTGAACAATTCCCAAGCTTTTCAAAGTGCTACAAATTGCAAGAATTTCGCATTTTACGGCTATTTTGCTGATTCTTTACTCACAAGGCGTTAATTTAATGTGAAAAACGAGGTTGTGGTAAGATGTACACTTGTGCGAGACCCTGCTCTGTTTCACTTGCAACACGAACTGGTCACCGGTTGGGTCCTTCATCAACTAAAGAGTTCATTATTGACGAGTTTGAAACTATTCAAAGGCTTCCACCTCCCATAACGCGAATGCAGTCGATGCCTAGCATCTATATGGACTCCAGATGGTTACTTTCCGTCCCGTGAATGCACATATAACGTCAAACGAAAGGAAAAAAATGAAGAAATAAGCATGAAAATCTTATCGAAACTTAATGGCTTACTGATGTGCAGAACTATTCTGATACCATCCTCTTACTCCTCAGCTTCATTATTGCGGATTCGCTCCTCCAAAACTGTCTACACATCTAATACTGAGTTCCACCGAAAGAGATGGGATACGACCGCTTAGCTTTGAAATAACTTTTGTCATCTATTTACCATAGGAGGTCCTTCCATGATCTGTCGCTGCAGGTCACTACAAAGTGTAAAATTACAATGTGGTACATTGACAGCAGTAAGCCTCACTTCTTCAGGAATGCGCTAATACAAGTGGTGGCATTCCAGTAGATCATCTCTCCTCGGCTGCGCCTCCGAAACCAGTGGAAAGAGGCGTAACTGATCTTTGACTCATGCAGATGCAGCGAAGCAGGTTGTCTCCATCACTGGCGCTTAAAATCCACGATTATTGCTTGAGGCGGTACGTGTTTCTTTAATTTGCTGATAATGTTACGAGGCCCACAATAACACAACCAGGATAAGGCGCACACAACGTTAGATGCAGCAACACATCAATAACCAGCATCAACCACGATGACAGCAGCAACAGTGAAACACATTAAGCCACCACAGCGAATCGCGAAATCCTCCGCGAGGTGCAAACACGACGTTGGTGCTTGCCTGATTCAAGTCTTCCTCTGAGTGGCTTGAAATACCACATCATATTCAAGTGCTCGCACGACAGTCACAAAGTCAGTCCACATTTTGAGAGAATTCTGAAAATGCAAGGACCAAACAGAGCCTTTGTCCAAGGCCTGTGAACGAAACATCAGCCGACGCGGCAAAACCGATCTGCGAAACGGTGCTCGAATATGCCATGGTTTCTCAACTCAGGAATACTGCGCGCTCATACTGGGCAGCATGGCAGCAATGCTCCAACTGCATATCACATATCGCCCTTACCATCAGGTAAATCGGTGAAGATGAGCGGTCGGGCAGGAAGACAGATCCATAATTTCATAAATAAACTCATCCATCCATCTTTGCCCATCAAAGAGCTCAAGTTTCTACCAGCTAGATTACCAGTCAAACAAGTTAAGTCAACGACAATAACATTATGGAAACACTCTCTGTGTGACCACAACTTGTTGTTGACCTCGTATACAATGAAAACTGCTCCACGACTCCAAAACGACTTAAGGGTCAGCCTCTTATACTTTTTTATGGTTGAGCAAATTCTGCTCCATTTTCATTAGTGGAAGGGCACATCGCGTAATTTCTTTGATGCAGATCTTTCCGTGGTATCACCCTTTAAAATGTGGAATACAAATGTTTGGCTACAGCTTACAAAATTCTGAAGAATTCTTACAGCAACAGGTTGCACTAGTTTCTATTTGCTTAGTAGAAAAGTGGTTTGGCAAGCAGAGTTCTACTCGGCGATATCCGAATGGGATCCATATGTTTGCATGTTGAAGAAACACATCGCCATTCTTAAATCGGTCTTTCAAATTGCACTGCATGCCGCGACATCAGAATGACAATCGAAAGCTCATGATCCTCTCTAGATAGCTATTGCCAAGTCTCTTTGCAGGTGCTTGTCTGCTTCGACCATAATGTGGTATCTCACAAAGTCATCAGCTGCGAGTGAGGAACAACGATGGAAGCATCAATTTTCTGATTGTGAGGAGTGTCGCATACCGGTTCAAGCAGTAGCACATACTTGGGCTGTAGTGGAGACCATTACAAATCAAGTCCTCTGTAATCGTAACTCCACTGGAGTTAGGTGCCATTTCTCTTGGTGTCACAATGTCACAAGAATCTAATATTGATTTCTAGATGTGCGTGACTTTATTTTCCGATTTGAAGGGTTTCCTGGACATCGCTAAAGCGATGGGCAAAGAGCAGTCACAGGTGGTCCTTCAGGTGCCCTAAGAATGTTGGCGTGCGAAGCACGCATTCGCCCAAAGAGCTTCCATTCACTTACAGCCCATTGCACGTGCTAATCTTCTCAAAGATCATTCTTTACACAGTGCCATTTTTGTTCTCCTCAAGCTAAAGTATGCTTTTTCCCTATGCATTCGGGAAACGAATGAGAGAAGGTTATGTTTAGTCCCCCTGTAGCTTACATGTGGAAACCGTGGCTGACTTTACCCCGAATTGGCTTTACAGCTACCACCGTGAAAACTGTTTAATTCCCACCGAGGCGTGGAGGCCGCAAACCACACACACACACACACACACACACGTCATTCATCAAAACCAGGCACTGTAATGCCTCTGAAAACTAATGGTTGTTTTTTGTGTGGTGACTAAGCTACACTTATGTCAAATTCATGCGAGAGGATTTGTTAATGCTGACTAATGCGTAAGCGCGTATCCGTGCCCTTCTGTGCACTAAATAAAACCTGCCATTCTCTAACTTCTCGCCACACCATCCAGGTGGTTCACTAGCACCTGCTGCATAAGCGACTGTTCACAAAGATGGTTAGAAGAGGTTAGGTGGTTTGATCCGGAAGCGCGACTGCTGGCAAAAACAAAATGAGTGTCCCAGTGAGGTTCTTTTGTGCTAGCAACAGTGTCGGTGATGTCTCATCGCTCATTCTTAAGCGAAACTGACCAGTAGAAAGATATGCATTTATAAACGAACAAAGAACTGGGCTGTCCGACTCGTTCGATCCAAGCCCTTTGAGGTCAAACTCAAAAAATTGGGATGCAGAACATGTTTTGCCTTTTCAAGAAGGGATTTTGGAAAAGGGTTTTACTAGTTTTCAGAAGTATGGCACACGAACTTGACAAAATTGGCACTGCCTTTCAAAATGCGACAAGGTGCTTCAACTCAAATGAGGTATATAGCACAAGTTGGTCTTAGCTACGTTTGCTTAGCTCACCTCAAGGGACTCACAGTAAAACCTAAGTGCCTGTATACCTACCTGGAGATAAAACTGTATCAGAATAACCAAGCCAATGATTTTGTGAGAAAAAATGAATGAAATGTGAGCAGCAGCACGCTGCTCTTGTGAGGTCACGTTGTGTAATGATGGCACGAAATAATGAAGAGACTCAAGAGGTGATAATAAGGCTCTCAAAAGGTGTTCTGCACAGAGCACTCGAAGTGGTCATGTTAGGACTAATTACTGCTCTTCTACTCACCTACAGCTCTGCAGGTAGTCATTTTCGTTCCAAATGTTTGTACTCCTGAAAATATGTTATTAATTCCTAGACAAGGGAATTCCATTTAACAATAGGAATGATTTTAACGCTTCAATAGGCTCTAGAAATGTAAGAATATTTAGCAACGATTTGTTGACTACTTCAGTACGGGATCGAACCACCTAACTAACATGTATTTTAAAAACAATTTTAGTTCTATTTTAAGACACTTCAATGCGTAGCAGTTAGTAGGAGATGATTCGTGGTTTTAGGTGGTGAAGGCCTATTCCTATGGAGCTCTCGGGCTGTCGGAACGCCATTCAGAAAGTCCGAACCGTTCTTTTACCACCTTTCACCATTTGCAGCATGCACGTTTTACCTTTTTAAATGATATCATTGAGATATTTTTGACAGCTAAGTGGCCTTAGAAGTTATCAACTTATGCCCCTCCTTTCAAAATCTTTTAGGCCCTGTATGCCGAAAGCGCATCAGGCCCTGATAGAATAGAAAATGTGGGTGACTTGTGCTTTGTAGGCCCAGTAATCGTTGGCCACCCTTGTCTATTAAGCGAAGGTACTTTTGCTCTACCACAAGGGAATAACCAGCATCAAACGCAGGCCTATTTCAACACTCACCTCCCACGTATCTCTTTATATCAAGCCTACTCAAACGTTCATCAGCAGCACTAACAAACCGCAATTATAGACTTTCCATTTAGAGGAAATGGTAGCTGCACCAACAGGACTTTGCTGAAACACAAAGAACTTACCATGGAGACCTGGCCTTACTAATGATGTGCAAAATGCTTTTGATGTTTGCGGCATGGTATTATGGGTGATTTACAATCAGACACGTATTGTAGACTAAGCAGCAATAACTCAAAATGACGTTGCAAGGACTAGGAGTATCCAAGTCGACGACCTCCATCCGGCAACACTCTTTGTCCCACACTGCGATACCGTGCAATCTCTCCAAAGTCAGTTAATGATAACTGCTGAAATGAGGAAAATATTGACCTGATCAAAGGTACAAGAGCGTAATCCGACTAAACGAAATGCAACAAAATGACATGCTGCACCTATTGATTGCATCTATGCAACTCATTAATACATGCTTAGGTTATAGAAGGAGTTGCACGAAAATGAGATAAACCATTTCTCAATTATTTGTGATTTGTCTGAGAAAGTGGAAGTTGCCTTAAGGAAATAATAAATAGCTGGTTTTAAGCACACTTCATGGGGGCCATGTTGATTTGAGGATATCGATTCCCCTGCCGCGAGTTTCCAAGGGGCAGGGAAGAAACAAAATTGATTTCGCAATTGGGCGGACGGAGAGTCTGTGGGGGAGTGAACGTAATTCAAGGTAACAAGGAAGCCAAAATGGGTTGCACACAACTACCAGTATTTATTAACGTGTGTTCGCATTATTTGTGGCCCTGGCCACCTACTGCCGATTGAAGAAGTGCAAACACCTGCAAAGAGACCAGTTTTGATGATTGCATTTTCTACAATGCCCAGATGCACCTCTTCTTGAATCACTACATGCTCTGTGGGTGCAAAGGACACATGGTGTATATTAAGCTGTCTCCTGCATGTAGTGAGCAGCGCAACTGATTCTAGCCACTTTTATTTCCCCTTGGCAATCGATGTAATTCGTGCTGCTGGCAAGCGAATTTCACAGCAATTTTAGAAAATGTGCCGCAGGAGGCTGCGTCAGGCTGGCAAAATTTCAGTGGCGAATTCTGGCCCATTCAGGTGCATGACGCTTACAAATAGCGGGAGAGAAATGGCGGATCGGTCGTTAAAGTTCACTTGAATCAAATCGGTGGGCAATAAAGCATTAAAAGAAAATCTTCTTGTCACACATGTGTGACACACAAACATACACACCTTTTTACAATTTTCCCTTCCCCTTTAATCATTCTAAGTTTTTATATGCATCCGCATGTGCACACATCACCAACTCTTCCTTTCTACTTTATTTGGAGCGCATTAAGGCAGCAACCAAAAGTCTGCCAGTAAGAGGCTGCGTAACTAGCGCAATGTGATTTAAACTCTAGTGGAAAAGCACAATCAATTGCAAAGTTAAAAAAAGCTACGCTGTACACAGACACTACTTTCCGTGGTTAAAGTAGACCATCCTGGAATACTTCAGAAGTGCTGACCAATTATTTCACACCGAAACCCTCCTTCCGTTGTTTCATCAAACAAATCAAAGGACATCAGTGCAAAACTAAAGCTGGAGATTGCTTTAAATGACAAGCCGGACGTCCAACCCTATGCGTCTTTTATTAGTTTTGTCCTCACCAAAGCCCCCATTTTTATATTGGTAGCGCTAGAAAAGTACCCTTACCAATCGCATCCATCTTGTCTTACTAAACAGTACCGACTACAAACTGATATTATATAAGTAACAATTTTAGTTCGCTCCCGTTTCCAGCTCATTTTCATTCTCAGGACTCAGTATTTTCCTCAGAAATCCTACCCTTTCTAATTGTTGATTTCACCTCTACCACCTTCATTTATTATCTTGCCTTTTCCTCTCATTCGTTTGTTCCTTAAGTTACTCATTCATCCAGTTGTCTCATTCTTCCCCTACCTCTCCTTTTCAATGCAACATCTTCGACACTAACAGCCAACCTCCCAACAGCCCACCACCGTCTCCCCTAAATCACTCCTTTTTAGCATTCTACATTAGTACAAATCAAACAGTTTTTAATAAGTTACCCTACTTTTCATTTGAACGACACAATCCAATTCATCATGTCCTATTTCTCATTTCATCTTCCCGGCACATATGCGTGACACACATGTGTGCATACGATTACTGTTTTTCTCCCTTTCCCAGCCAATGCCTTGCACGTACAGCGTGCAAGCGTCATCTGGCAGTCGCGAATGAAAGCTAGACACAGCTGACTTTAGCTTTGCGTACCTTTCATTTTTCATAAGGCTGTAGCTTTGTTTTCCGTTTGCGCTTCTTTCCCGTTACCTAAGCTGCAGTGAATGTCGCGGTGATTGTGTTGAGGAGAGGTAGGCGCTCGCCTCCACATACACACACGCCTCTACTAAAACCAGTCACCTGCAGGTCGCCGAATGTGCAGTCATCCACCAGCAGTCTGCTGTCACAATAAGGCTTTTCAGACAGGCGATCATGTGGAAGAAGAGGGGGACGAAAAGGAGGAACATACTCATATTCGTCGCCTTGCTTAGAAGTCGTTCGATGTTGCGCAAGCTGCAATCGACAGAAATAGAAGGAGACGCTGGCACTGCAGCCACGAGCTATGCCATAACCGAACTTCTGGATGGTAGTAGTGTGGATGGCGCAAGGGACATTTGCGCTAATTAGAGGGGAAGGAGGAAGGCACTGGGCCGCTCGAAAAAGGAGGAGTGGGAGCAGCAGCGTGAGGAGAAGGGGAGAATGGAGAAAGTGGTGAGGAAGGGAAGGAACACCACGTCATCAGCGGTGTCCCCCATCACGTTGACGGCAAACCGAAGAGACGCGTGGCAGGTGAAGTTGACTCCTTGCCAAAACCATCGATGGACTTGTGTGGCGCCGACCACAACATCAACGATCTCACCGACACAGGTTCACGGGCTTCATCGGACATTAGTGGAGGACAGAATGCTTGCTACCATCAAGGTCATCATAGCAAGCCGAGCTGGTGAAATTGTCTTCTTCTGGTCAATGCAGCACCCGCACTACAAGCAGAAGGGGGGGGAAGGAGTTGGAGGAGGGTAGAAGAACACTTTAGCTTTTGTTGTTGTTGCTCTTGATGCACAAACTTGCACAGTTAGCGGTTAGCCCAGCAGGAGGAGGAGATGAGTGACGATGATAAGTTATGCCGAGGGAGGGAAGGACCTTTGTCCATCCTACCCCTCTCTTCATTTTCCTTCACTCCTTCCTCTTTTTCAGTCTTCGTTTGAGAAGCCGCGTTGGTAACAACATATCCCTGTAGTCCGTTGGAGTCGATAGCACTACTGCCTAGCCATCGCCACCACCGCCGTCCGCCGCGGGTCTTGTATCCTCGTTCTTCACTTCCTTCTCAATTCCACCGCTTTTACTCTTGCCCTCCCTCCCATTCGTAACTCCTTCTTCTTTGAGTAGCTGTTTGTCTCCCACCTCCTCTTCTTTTCGTCTCCACATTCCTTGCTTCATTCCTTCCTCCCCTCCTTCCGCTTCCTCCCACTCGCATTCATCTGCATCTTCGCCTATAGCATAGACGACTGTAGCTGCATTTGCCTCCTTCCATTTCTTCTCACATCTGCACAAGACGACGACTTGCAGTATCTGATAGAGTCGCATCAACTTCATATCAGATGTTACTGACGAATTCCCCCTCCGTCCTCCCCACTTCTCCACTTCTTCCACATTAACATCTGCCTAAGCTGCCTTGCTGTGGCACGCCCCTCCTCGGCTTAGCTGGCAGCTCTTCTTTTATTTTCGGCAAGAACAAAACATTTCTTCTGTTAAGCAGAGCGCCTTTTCACTTCGTCATCAACAGGATGACGGTGCTAATTCGTAGTGAGTTACAATAGTAGAAGAAATAGAAGAGGCACGATCATCACATTAAAGAAAGAACGAGAGCAGACCTTGCCGTTGAGAACCCAGCGTTCTAACATGCACGCAAATAGCCCTTGCGCTTATTCTGGCAAGTAGATATATAAAGGAAGCTAATCGACACTTAACGACCAAATACTAACTAATAAGCCGATTATAATGAAATGCTGGCAAATACTTACCAGATTGCCATCTTTCTTTAGCAAATAGATGTCCACAGCAGTTACGCGATTTGCGGGCAAATTTGGATGAACACCTCAACGCTTGTCCAATACAACAAATGAGCTTTTATTTTTGTGCAATTTTGACAAGTGATTTACTTGTTTTACTAAACTCTTTGCCCTTACAGACAGACTTAATTATTAAGTATGCTGATGAGATAAAGTGGTACGCAAGCATAAATGAGCAAATTGGAAATCATTATTTAAATCTAATAGCGCATAAATTGTTTTCCAAGGTTTGTAAGTAATACATATGTGTAGTTTAAGTAACAGGATGCACTTTTCTATCGTCAATTTGTTGTGAATTGAAGCTTATAATGAAGATGTGTTTTGCGAATATGCTGACTTGACAAACCTTATAAATTTATTTTGTTAATGAACCAGCATTGCTTATTACGAAATTGTCAATTATTTTATGACTTTTATTATTAATTATTATGATTATCTACTATACGCAGGTCGTTTGAGGTCGTGAAGGAATAACAGGCTTGTGAGCTTTGCTGTGCAGTGTGGGCTTTCGCGTTTCTTCTCATCCAAATGAGTATTTTTACTGCGGATTGAGGTCCAACTATTATTATAAAACGCGCACCCTACCTTTTGCTACTCAGGATAGGAATGAAAAGGGATTATTTTAGTTTTTGCACACATTCGACCAGCTGATACACAGTCGATGAATGGAAATATGGATGTATGCATGAGAAGAACTGTCGGTTTGACGCCATTGCAGTAGGGGTTGAAGAGCTCTTAAGGTCAAAGTTGATTTGAGAACATATATATTTGTTATTTTGAACATCTGTTGTGGGAATTTTCGTGGTTATTTCACACACTGAAGGAGCGAATTTATTCGTTCTCCCTCAGCACTACGGTGTCTGCCGATGCGTTCGCATTTACACAAATTGATTTAACCTGCTAAAGGTGCGTCTGCTGTGCTTTCTATCGAAACCACCTTCGTTGTTTCGTTGTATATACGCGCGTGGCATGCAATTTATATGGCGGAATGGTGGTTGAGAAAAATACCGCTTGATGAAGAATAGCTATAGCGTGTTGCTTGTGAGAGGAAAGGGACTGACTCGTTGAAACAACAAACTGCGGTTAGTCTGGTGGTTAAGACGAAGCGGGTACTGCTGTTGGGATTGGTGAGGAAGTTTCCTATTAGACAGACCAAGACTAGGCTTCTTTGGTGTTGCCTCTGGTAGGGCTTTACTGCAACTCTTTGGTAAACTACTTTCCTATGCGGCCTTATGACCATGGGAACTTCGTGAAGTATGCGCAAATAAATGGTGTAGAAGTCGATTGATAGCGGAAACGATGAGTTCAGCCCTGCTTTGTGTTGAATGTTTGGCTGTCAGTTAAGTAGAGGAAGGGGAGGAAAAGAAGAAGATGGGAGTTGCCGGAGGGAGACACACACAGTGAAAACTGTATCATCCCACTCTTTATCTTACCAGTTGTATGGTTGCATTTTAAGGTTGGTGTCGATGGCATTGAAATGGTGCTCGGTAGTCGGTGATCTGTAAATTGGCTGGCTCACAAGTTAGCATTTTTAGTGATAGCAGTAGTAGCAGCAGCAGCAGCGGCAGCAAGTTTGGAGTTTGGGTTGGGTTCCAGCGGTGGCGGTGGTGACGGCAATATAGGAGGTCAAATAATGAGAAGGAAGGGGAGGGTGAGGTGGCACCTATATGATACTAGTAGTGAACTGATAGGGAAGAAGGGGACACTCGTCGTCACCTCATAGCAAGCATTCTAGCAGTAATGGCAAATGAGATTGATTCTGCAGCTTCGCAGCAACCGTACTGTGTGCCTATATTCTGCCTGATCGGAGCGCTATCGTCATCGTAGTATTAGAGCAGCCCAACCAAAATTATTCCAATCAGTTTGCTACTTAATTTTCACTTCTCCGGCAACAGTTCGGTTACGTTTTGCGATGACTGACGCTCACTTCTGAAATCACGTAGCCTGCCTCTATTACCCATTCCCACCCACCTTCACCACCCAGGCGTCCTATGTGAATCGACACACTCTTGGTGTGCGTGTGTGTTCCGGTGGCATAAAAGAGAGCAAGTGGATGAAATCCTTTTGGTTTCCTTTATCGCTAACGCGGCGCCCTAAGATGTGTGCGTTATGCAACTGCCTCTGCAATCAGCGTAAATTGTTTTAGTGCTAAACAGATCCTGCTATTGAAAAGGATGAATTTTACCACTAATTCCTTTTATTCTTCCACCATCCTTGAAATGTATTTATCAATCTTCCAGCAAATGCATTCCAACCGCACAAATATCATTTAAGCTACAATAGTTTGCATAATTATTGCAACTGCACTTTTTGCTAACACCTTTTAATCGGCTCGTTTGCCTATTTTAGTTGTTTTTGGGGTTGTAGTAGCCACTTAAGTCACTTTAATGACCATAGACGTCTAAAGGATCGAGAAAGGCAATGCAAATGGAAAAGTGGAGGTGAGAGAATTTCGGCTCAGGTATCATCATTAAGGAATGTGGAAGTAGATTTTGAGAAGGATGCTCTTACAAAACCACACATAACTACTAGGAGGGTGTGGAGACTACTCAGCAGTGCCTTCTGCCGCACAAGACTGGAAGTCTCACTCGACTTACTGCCATATCTTCGACGACAAGGCCTAATGTAATGCCCTTTTCTCCCTTTTGGCTTCCATATAGACGTGTTTTTGTGATGTGCAGAATCTGCCACTAGGTAGTTCAGAGAGATGTTTATGTGAAAAAAGAAGTAGAGTAGAGGAGGAACCCGCCAGTCACATCTGATATGGTGTTTATGAGATTCCAACAGATACTCAAAGTCATTGTCTTGCCTAGAATTGCGATGGTGGTGAAAGAAGATAATGAACGAGTCGATGAAGTAGCAGTCATCCATGCAGTGGTAAAAAATCCAGATGAGTGTAGGTGGAAGAGTGGGCGGTCGAGATGCTAATAAGAAGAAGTCAATTTATGCAATCCGTCCTTCTGTTAACCACTTCAAACCTAAATGCCCTGACTAGAGTTGGGATAAGGAAAGAGTGGCACTCCTATAAACACGCTCCCCCACCACTTTGAAGGCATCGGCTATGCTGTATTAGCGAACTGGCTCTTCAGCATCGGTAAAGGAGTCGATCTACTGATAGGCACACAAGCACTCGACAGTTGAAGTGCTAATGTGATGTGGAGGCTGAAGCACAGTGATTGGAGGGATGCCACTGAAATGAATTCCACAGATTCCTTTTGGTAGCGGGACTCTGCTTTTGAAAACATTCAACCTTCAATGTCTGCTCGGCAGTTGATGTCGTGGGCTTCTAAGTTGGTTTTGGATTAGAAAGTGGAGGAAAATTTATGGAGAGAGGAGAGAGGCATAGAACTAGTACTTTCAGTCCTTTATAAGGTCAGGGTATCAGAAGTGCGAATGGGAATGTTAAACATCTGTCGAATAAGCGAATGAGGTCGTAGGTAAAAACGAACCCAAAGATTTTACAACTTTCTTCTGACGCCAATTCTGCAAAATCATTCCTGCAGTAATACTATTCAACATGTGTAACCCACCACAAAACAACAGTGAATCGAAGCGTTTTCTTTATTAACGCCATTACCAGTTTCACAGTGTTATGAAGTCTAAAGCAAGGGAAAAAGGTAAGGAAGTAGGAGAAGTGGTGCTTAACAGGAAAAGTGCCATGCTAGCCATACCTGGCTAAAGTAAGCCTAAGCTAGCACGCATTTCGGCACATTCATGTCTTTGGTATCATGCGCTTGCAATGTCGGATTTAGTTTGTAGCAATCAGGATTTATTATGCACTGACTGCGAAAGCACAAGTATCCATGTTGGCAATCCCTGCAACTTTCTCCGTAGCTGTACGGTTTTTCATTGGGATAATTCCCTCTAAAGGAACAAAAAATGCATATCAAGTACAGCAGTTGTGATGATGTACGAAGTTGGACGAGCTTGACTTACCCAGGCCTGTATTGACAAACAACCAGATATTGTGGATTGCTCCAGCCACGTCTGAGATCATTACATTGCCACTTGGCACATCCCACTTCCTTTGAGGCTGCCCAAACCATCTGTATAATCATACAATAATGCTGTCAATGCGCCATGCATGACATAATGCCAGTAACTTGACCTCAGTGACATTGGTTTGTATTGAAACTACTTAACTACACTTGTGGACTCACCTGTTTATAGGGATCACAATTACCACTACAGCTGTCCCCAAAGTATGAGTATGATCGGGATCCATTTTTCCAGGCACAGACGCCTTCAGTCAAGGCGGGTTCGAAGCCGCTGATGAGCGCAATATTTTGTCCAATTCCACTGTAATGTGGATGCTCATCGGGGTTTGGATGTTCGAAAGTGCACTTACTGGCCCAGTGGACTGCTAGGTGTTCCAGATCCTCAGCGTACTCCTATTTAAATCAAAAGTAGGATTGGACATGATTTAAGTGACAAATTCAAGTGGAAGGAGTTGAAGACTTGGCGAATGTGGTGCTGCGGAAATCAAATAAAGTGGTTATCAAATGTGCGGATGAAATTATATAATAGCGCTAGGCGTGAACCCACCATAAATTCCATATCACTAGCAGTAGGCTGCACTTTCTCGCGTACTTGCAGATGAGCCTCAAGGACCTGAGCCCTCTCAACATAAGTGGGTAGATAACATGTTGCAGCAGATATCAAGATGATAAGGCTCAAGACCTTCCAGAGAAGATCTGCAATTTTGTTGAAAGAGATAATTAGTTTAAATCGCAAAAGTTTGGATGTCCACAACGTTGCAACTCACACAGCGTAGAAAACATTTCGGAAAAAATGCTGGAAGATTAGAGAATCACATATATCCACATGAGGACTCCTTTTATGCTCCACAGTGACCCGGTTTCATGACCCAGTTATGCATCCCTAAAGAATATTTGTATTAGCTCATTCGCATTTTCAACTTTCAGAATTTAGCAAATTAATCACAATCAGAGATCATGGGATGTGCGGATTCAAGTCGCCAAGATTTCGTATATGTGATGGTTTACTGTTGCGGCGTAGAAATGTGGGTGAGGTGTACCTCAGCTCTATAGTCCACTAGCGAAACATCTAAGTAACGCCGTAGTCTATGTAGTGCATATTTGCATGAATACATCGTTGATGACGGCCGTTTAGGATGTCGCTTCTGAAGGAAGGCACAAACACCTACTCTCTCACGAAACAATCCTCAACACTCAAGAACTTAATGCAAGACGGATAAGCGATGGGTGAAAAGAGTGCGATTTTTCGGTTTTATCTGCTAAAACTCTTTGTCTTACAATCCGTCGAGGGGCATTCCCGCGACATACATTTGAGCTGTGTGCAAATGCTTCTTTCTATTTTGTAAAGCTCTTCTACGAATGTTGGCACTTACGAAATCAAAATTGAGCACATACTAGGAAGATAGAATTTAGCACTGGAGTAGAAACCATTTTAATGTATTTTAGGTCAAGCAGGTAGGACTGAGCGGTCATCACACACCCATCACATCAACTGTTGATGCCTGTCTTGTTGCTATTTGATGATTGTCATGCACTGCTTTTGCTTTTGCCTTCCGGTGTCGGTTCCAGGCTCATTGATTGGGAATACTGGCCAAGGGAGGGCATTTTCAGTTGTACAGTGAAGAGAGTGGGAATCAGTGTCGGTGGCGCTGACTCGGTATGGTTTAATGCGGTCTCTTGTCATCGAATGGGTGCAATAGATCAGGAGTATTCTGGTGTCTAATCCTAATATGGCTGGCTGAGTGTACTTGTATGTTAAGGTCATTGGTGAACGCGTCGTAGGTGAAATGTTGGCAATGGATCAGTGCCTACAGAGTTAACCCCATTCAATTTCAGGTATGAGCATGCCCTATCTAAGGACACGATCTTACCTAAATTTTAGTGCAGCTAGTCTTGAATGCTCAGCACTTTAACTGTTAACATTCACAATATTTAAGCAATCAAAGTGTGTAATAATCTTGTTTTTTGGTAACTCAAGCAGCATTTCAAGAACCACTTAAGGGTAGAGACACATCTGCACAAATCAGGTGGTTCACCCACGGCGAAAATGAAGTTGCGTCGTTAAACTGAGGCTATTTCGCAATGCGTGAACTGGTATCCGCCAAGATTTTTTTGTGAGAGAACTGCTAAGAAGAGCTAATTTGGGAAATCCGGCACAGTCTCTAAATGGTATTTTTTAGCTCTGCCACAGTCCATTTCCCCTTGGTCTGCTGAGGAAGGAAACAAGTGCTAGCCTCCTTTTGGCTGTGATGCCATTTTCTTCCAAGGTTATTTTGCCCCAACCTGCTGGACAAAATACCTGCATTTCTTTGTGGAAACTCCTCTAGTCAAGCTGGCGAAGACACTTTTCTCCTAGAATCATTAGGTAGATGTTTGCTACAGATTCTTAAAAACAGAGAAAACCAAGCCCTTTGGGACAGCAAATACATGCTCTCTTAACCTAGCAGCTACAATCGACTATCGCGGCTATGTCCATTTCGTTTCATGTGCTGTCACTGCAGAAGCCCAAGCGCATTCCCTACTATCGTGCAACCGAAATGCCACGCACATGTCGAAAGTACCGAATCAGTTGCCACCATGAAGTAACTGTTTTCATTCGAGACCCTTGGTGCAAAGTTTTGCAAGGCGGCTGAGGAGGTGGTCTTAGGCCAAACCCAAATCTATCACTTTAACACCAGGACGGTCGCACTGTTACAGTGTCGTGGTACCCCATTTGTGCAAAGCTGTCGAATGTAGTCGATAGTGCCGTAACTCCATTACCAGGCGAAACCGCTCTACTACCGAAACGGCAACGTAATGAAAACGAGCGTCACTTTATCTGCTGCCCAACGTTGGGATTGGACTTAGAAGGCAAGAAGAAGCGAGGCAGATTACAGAGGCGAGGTTCGGCAGTTCGAGTTAAACTATGTGAGTAAAAGGAAAACACTCCATTACATGGTCACTGGTTATCATGGGGAAGGAGACGTCTGCAATCAGCACTCTACTCAAGTGTCATTGTCTCTCCGTTGACTTGGCGCTCAGCACAGAAGAGGAAAAAAGGAAGAAGCTTAATATGAAATGTGGGGTTGTTCTGGGCCATATTGAACTCCATGCATATGCACCATGAGGCGTTCGCATTGTAAATACTTCAGTGAATGCTAGCAGTGGTGATGTGAGCCAGCTCTTGGTGTAACGCAGGTGAAATTGTTGAATGGTCTCTTCATCAATGCTACGGGTGACGAAGTCAGCGAACACGCCGTGGTAACTGCGGTTGACAGCAGCTCATGCTTTGTTCCCTCACCACTCATTTCGAGTTGCGTGATGGCAGTTATTGTGCTTCGATTTGGCGGTGATATGTGTGCAATTCCGAATGACACACGTTCTGGTTTAAGTTGCCGTGATTCATGAAATCCCTCCTCTTCTTGTCCACTGTAGCTAGCGATTTGAATTTTCACCGTGATCAGTTAGGTTCTTCCTGTTGCTGCCCAGGTCTCTTTGCTTCCAGCGCTTCAGCCTAATGCTGGTTCGGACCTAACACTTAGTGCTCTTTCCACTTCACATTAAAAACATCGCAACCCTTACCTATAGGTTGGGTGGATTCGGTGTACCCTAAATAAAACAAGCAACTGCTGAAATCGTTGCTACTTCCACATTCATTTAAGTTATCGCAATGTTTCCTAAAATGTTTAGTCCTCTGAAGTCCTAGGTCTTATTGCTCAGTTTATACATATCTTTGGGTGACCTTAAGAGGCCAGGACTTGACTGGCACCCAATCCCTTGTCCTTTAGTTCCTCAATTTTCCCCCGCGATCTTAACACTTCTTCCCCATGTTATCATTCATTTCGAAGTTAAGCTTTATTCGAGGATGCTCATTGTCCGAGATTCCAAGCGTGTTTAAGAGCAATAATCACGCTAAACCAACTAAAATTTATGCTTATTTCCTGTTTGATTGATTTAAGTGCTGATTTCTGGGTTGGAGAGAGTGATTATGTGAACGTCAACATATCCGTATAAGTCAGTGACAGTTCTCGTTCACTTTCACCGTCTAGTGTTTTTTGTTATGAAGCAGCTCTTTACACTGTGTGGAGGATAGGCCTCCGAATGGCCTGCCTGTGCTGCATACTTTGTCGTGTGTTTAGTTCTGCATTCCTCAATTTGTGTTGATTCACCCGAAAATCATATAGTGCCCTTACTACTTGTATAGAATCACTTAATGTTAGACCACGTGCATGGGTGATTGTTAGGAATGCATTCGTTTTCTTTTAATGCTTTATTGCCCACCGATTTGATTCAAGTGAACTTTAACGACCGATCCGCCATTTCTCTCCCGCTATTTGTAAGCGTCATGCACCCGAATGGGCCAGAATTCGCCACTGAAATTTTGCCAGCCTGATGCAGCCTCCTGCGGCACGTTTTCTAAAATTGCTGTGAAATTCGCTTGCCAGCAGCACGAATTACATCGATTGCCAAGGGGAAATAAAAGTGGCTAGAATCAGTTGCACTGCTCACTACATGCAGGAGACAGCTTAATATACACCGTGTGTCCTTTGCACCCACAGAGCATGTAGTGATTCAAGAAGAGGTGCATCTGGGCATTGTAGAAAATGCAATCATCAAAACTGGTCTCTTTGCAGGTGTTTGCACTTCTTCAATCGGCAGTAGGTGGCCAGGGCCACAAATAATGCGAACACACGTTAATAAATACTGGTAGTTGTGTGCAACCCATTTTGGCTTCCTTGTTACCTTGAATTACGTTCACTCCCCCACAGACTCTCCGTCCGCCCAATTGCGAAATCAATTTTGTTTCTTCCCTGCCCCTTGGAAACTCGCGGCAGGGGAATCGATATCCTCAAATCAACATGATCCCCATGAAGTGTGCTTAAAACCAGCTATTTATTATTTCCTTAAGGCAACTTTCGCTTTCTCAGACAAATCACAAATAATTGAGAAATGGTTTATCTCATTTTCGTGCAACTCCTTCTATAACCTAAGCATGTATTAATGAGTTGCATAGATGCAATCAATAGGTGCAGCATGTCATTTTGTTGCATTTCGTTTAGTCGGATTACGCTCTTGTACCTTTGATCAGGTCAATATTTTCCTCATTTCAGCAGTTATCATTAACAGACTTTGGAGAGATTGCACGGTATCGCAGTGTGGGACAAAGAGTGTTGTCGAATAGAGGTCGACGACTTGGATACTCCTCGTCCTTGCGACGTCATTTTGAGTTATTGCTGCTTTGTCTACAATACGTGTCTGAAAGTAAATCACCCATAATACCATGCCGCAAACATCAAAAGCATTTTGCACATCATTAGTAAGGCCAGGTCTCCATGGTAAGTTCTTTGTGTTTCAGCAAAGTCCTGTTGGTGCAGCTACCATTTCCTCTAAATGGAAAGTCTATAATTGCGGTTTGTTAGTGCTGCTGATGAACGTTTGAGTAGGCTTGATATAAAGAGATACGTGGGAGGTGAGTGTTGAAATAGGCCTGCGTTTGATGCTGGTTATTCCCTTGTGGTAGAGCAAAAGTACCTTCGCTTAATAGACAAGGGTGGCCAACGATTACTGGGCCTACAAAGCACAAGTCACCCACATTTTCTATTCTATCAGGGCCTGATGCGCATCTGGCATACAGGGCCTAAAAGATTTTGAAAGAAGGGGCATAAGTTGATAACTTATAAGGCTACTTAGCTGTCAAAAATGCCTCAATAGTATCATTGAAAAATGCAAAACGTGTATGCTGTAAATGGTAAAAATGGTAGAAGAACGGTCAGACTTTCTGAATGGCGTTCCGACAGCCCGAGAACTCCATAGGAATGGGCCTTCACCATCCAAAACCACGAATCAGCTCCTACTAACTGCCTTGCATTGATTTGGCTTAAAATAGAACTAAAATTATTTTAAAAATGCATGTTAGTTAGGTGGTTCGATCCCGTACTGAACTAGTCAACAAATCGTCGCTAAATATTCTTGGATTTCTAGAGCCTATTGAAATGTTAAGATCAGTTCTATTGTTGAAAGGAATTCCCTTGTCTAAGATCGAATGTGACTCCCCGTAGGCAATCCTTAAATTGCTAAATTGGTAACGCATTTTCAGAGGCACTATCATTTGGAACAAAAATGACTACCTGCAGAGCTGTAGGTGAGTAGAAGAGCAGTAATTAGTCCTAACATGACCACTTCGAGTGCTCTGTGCAGAACACCTTTTGAGAGCCTTCGTATCACCTCTTGAGTCTCTTCACCTCTTCACGCCATCATTGCACGAGGTGACCCCACAAGAGCAGCGTGCTGCTGCTCACATTTCATTCATTTTTTCTCACAAAATCATTGGCTTGGTTATTCTGATACAGTTTTATCTCCAGGTAGGTATACAGGCACTTAGGTTTTACTGTGAGTCCCTTGAGGTGAGCTAAGCATGCGTAGCTAAGACCAACTTGTGCCATATACCTCATTTGAGTTGAAGCACCTTGTCGCATTTTGAAAGGCAGTGCCAATTTTGTCAAGTTCGTGTGCCATACTTCTGAAAACTAGTAAAACCCTTTTCCAAAACCCCTTCTTAAAAAGGCAAAACACGTTCTGCATCCAAATTTTTTGAGTTTGACCTCAAAGGGCTTGGATCGAACGAGTCGGACAGCCCAGTTCTTTGTTCGTTTATAAATGCATATCTTTCTACTGGTCAGTTTCGCTTAAGAATGAGCGATGAGACATCACCGACACTGTTGCTAGCACAAAAGAACCTCACTGGGACACTCATTTTGTTTTTGCCAGCAGTCGCGCTTCCGGATCAAACCACCTAACCTCTTCTAACCATCTTTGTGAACAGTCGCTTATGCAGCAGGTGCTAGTGAACCACCTGGATGGTGTGGCGAGAAGTTAGAGAATGGCAGGTTTTATTTAGTGCACAGAAGGGCACGGATACGCGCTTACGCATTAGTCAGCATTAACAAATCCTCTCACATAAATTCTATATAAGTGTAGCTTAGTCACCACACACAAAACAACCATTGGTTTTCAGAGGCATTACAGTGCCTGGTTTTGATGAATGACGTGTGTGTGTGTGTGTGTGTGTTTTGTGGCCTCCACGCCTCGGTGGGAATTAAACAGTTTTCACGGTGGTAGCTGTAAAGCCAATTCGGAGTAAAGTCAGCCACGGTTTCCACATGTAAGCTACAGGGGAACTAAACATAACCTTCTCTCATTCGTTTCCCGAATGCATAGGGAAAAAGCATACTTTAGCTTGAGGAGAACAAAAATGGCACTGTGTAAAGAATGATCTTTGAGAAGATTAGCACGTGTAATGGGCTGTAAGTGAATGGAAGCTCTTTGGGCAAATGCGTACTTTGCACGCCAACATTCTTAGGGCACCTGAAGGACCACCTGTGACTACTCCTTGCCCATCGCTTTAGCGATGTCCAGGAAACCCTTCAAATTGGAAAATAAAGTCACGCACATCTAGAAATCAATATTAGATTCTTGTGACATTGTGACACCAAGAGAAATGGCACCTAACTCCAGTGGAGTTACGATTACAGAGGACTCGATTTTTAATGGTCCCCACCACAGCTCAAGCATGAGCTACTGCTTAAACCGGTATGCCTTCATCGTTGTTCCTCACTCGCAGCTGATGACTTTGTGAGATACCACATTATGGTCGAAGCAGACAAGCACCTGCAAAGAGAATTGGCAATAGCTATCTCGAGAGGAACATGCGCTTTCGATTGTCATTCTGATGTCGCGGCATGCAGTGCAATTTGAAAGACCGATTTAAGAATGGCGATGTGTTTCTTCAACATGCAAACATATGGATCCCATTCGGATATCGCCGAGTAGAACTCTGCTTGCCAAACCACTTTTCTACTAAGCAAATAGAAACTAGTGCAACCTGTTGCTGTAAGAATTCTTCAGAATTTTGTAAGCTGTAGCCAAACATTTGTATTCCACATTTTAAAGGGTGATACCACGGAAAGATCTGCATCAAAGAAATTACGCGATGTGCCCTTCCACTAATGAAAATGGAGCAGAATTTGCTCAACCATAAAAAAGTATAAGAGGCTGACCCTTAAGTCGTTTTGGAGTCGTGGAGCAGTTTTCATTGTATACGAGGTCAACAACAAGTTGTGGTCACACAGAGAGTGTTTCCATAATGTTATTGTCGTTGACTTAACTTGTTTGACTGGTAATCTAGCTGGTAGAAACTTGAGCTCTTTGATGGGCAAAGATGGATGGATGAGTTTATTTATGAAATTATGGATCTGTCTTCCTGCCCGACCGCTCATCTTCACCGATTTACCTGATGGTAAGGGCGATATGTGATATGCAGTTGGAGCATTGCTGCCATGCTGCCCAGTATGAGCGCGCAGTATTCCTGAGTTGAGAAACCATGGCATATTCGAGCACCGTTTCGCAGATCGGTTTTGCCGCGTCGGCTGATGTTTCGTTCACAGGCCTTGGACAAAGGCTCTGTTTGGTCCTTGCATTTTCAGAATTCTCTCAAAATGTGGACTGACTTTGTGACTGTCGTGCGAGCACTTGAATATGATGTGGTATTTCAAGCCACTCAGAGGAAGACTTGAATCAGGCAAGCACCAACGTCGTGTTTGCACCTCGCGGAGGATTTCGCGATTCGCTGTGGTGGCTTAATGTGTTTCACTGTTGCTGCTGTCATCGTGGTTGATGCTGGTTATTGATGTGTTGCTGCATCTAACGTTGTGTGCGCCTTATCCTGGTTGTGTTATTGTGGGCCTCGTAACATTATCAGCAAATTAAAGAAACACGTACCGCCTCAAGCAATAATCGTGGATTTTAAGCGCCAGTGATGGAGACAACCTGCTTCGCTGCATCTGCATGAGTCAAAGATCAGTTACGCCTCTTTCCACTGGTTTCGGAGGCGCAGCCGAGGAGAGATGATCTACTGGAATGCCACCACTTGTATTAGCGCATTCCTGAAGAAGTGAGGCTTACTGCTGTCCATGTACCACATTGTAATTTTACACTTTGTAGTGACCTGCAGCGACAGATCATGGAAGGACCTCCCATAGTAAAGAGATGAAAAAAGTTATTTCAAAGCTAAGCGGTCGTATCCCATCTCTTTCGGTGGAACTCAGTATTTGATGTGTGGACAGTTTTTGAGGAACAAATCCGCAATAATGAAGCTGAGGAGTAAGAGGATGGTGTCAGAATAGTTTTGCGCATCAGTAAGACATGAAGTTTCGATAAGTTCATCATGCTTATTTCTTCATTTTTTTCCTTTCGTTTGACGTTATATGTGCATTCACGGGACGGAAAGTAACCATCTGGAGTCCATATAGATGCTAGGCATCGACTGCATTCGCGTTATGGGAGGTGGAAGCCTTTGAATAGTTTCAAACTCGTCAATAATGAACTCTTTAGTTGATGAAGGACCCAACCGGTGACCAGTTCGTGTTGAAAGTGAAACAGCGCAGGGTCTCGCACGAGTGTACATCTTACCACAACCTCGTTTTTCACATTAAATTAACGCTTTGTGAGTAAAGAATCAGCAAAATAGCCGTATATTACGAAATCCTTGCACTTTGTAGCACTTTGAAAAGCTTGGGAATTGCTCAGTGGTGCCAACGTAGGGATTGATGACATGAGCACAAACCTTTTGATTTTAGTAATTTCTTGGTTTCAGGGAAGGATTTCATTAATTCTGCTCTTAAATATTTGATCCGTTGAAATGAGACTTCAACGGGCAGAAAATCAGATATTGACAGACTTGTCGGTCAATTAAATGGCGTCCAATTTACGACTTACACACGTGAAAACGTAGATTTGACTTAGAGTTGTGGGTCAAAAATCAAGCGAAGCAGATTATAGTAATGAGAATTGGCAGCGAAACCAGAGCGTGGAGAATCTGTTTAAAGCTCGCTTTCCACCTGCGCTACTTTGCTTGCGTTAATAGATGCAAATATTTGCAGAATGGCGATGCGCCTTGTGTAGCCGAATTTTAAAGCAGCGGTTATTGCTGTGTTAAAGTACCAACAACTCTATAAGTGCATGTGAGACATCATGAAACACTTTGACTTGCCTTCCATTTGGGTACAGTGTATTTGTAGCAACCACTACTGTCTTATCATGAAGCGCATTGCCTACCAAAGTCGAAATGAATTAAGTAGGGCGGTTTTACTCATAAAAATCTGTGAAATGAAGCATATTAGCTGTTAGTAATTTTGCATGCTTGGACGGCAGTTTGATGTTGCACTGCTCTGATCGAAATAGTCCCCATAATATTGCCTCTTCCAGCATAAAATGCAGGTGATTTGGGACGATGAGTGGCGTTGGTAATAGAAGTGGAATCAATAATGGGAATCCATTAAGAGAGTCTCGCTTCATTTACATTAAGTTATCACAGCCTCAATTTCTTTTCGAGTCAGTGCCAAGCAAAATTCTTGGCCTTCATGTTAAAATCAACTTGCCAACATTACGCTAGCCAATTTATGTCTGCCGGAACTGTGTAAAATAGAAACCAAGCTTTTGGTAACAGTATGTTTGATGTCATTATTCTCACTTGACTCATTCAAGCGCATAATGTTCATGCCTATACAAGGGGCCTCCTCCTCCCTACAGACATTACCAACTGCCATCTGGATTGAGTTCTTGTTATTTGTAAGCAAAAATTAACGACTTGCCTAACAACAGCTAGCTTCTGGACCCAAACAGGGCAGCCGCAATATGCCATGCATAGAAGATGGTCACGGTGGTATCAGTTCTATTCTGCTTTGCAGTTAACCTCATCAGTGTGGCGACCATGAGGCAGCATAGACAGCCAACTTGTGAACTTCCATATTGAATCTTACTTTACTGCACTAAAAATCACCAAACAAAATAAAACTTTTGCAAGTTTTGTTAGAAAATTGAGCACCGTGTATATGAGGTGCGCGGGATAACAGTGCATCCGAAACGGCTTGTGCAGCACATATAGACCATCTCCAAGATTAGCCTAGGAGGCTTATGCAAGCCAAGGTGAAATTAGTAAATCGCATCTCCACAGGTGCACCAACACAGATTTGCCACCATGCCAGCTCCACCTGCTGCTACATGTTAAAAAGGTCTGCTGGAACCTATCACTGCAAGGAAGCAGGGAGTTGAGAAGCTTAAAATGGAAGCCTACCAAAATATGGAACTGGGTGATTTGGATGAGCATTCTACAGAACTCCTTTAATGAGTTTTGTCGGTTCTTTACTTGCACTTAAATTGCCTTCTTCAGAAGCATAATTAATGCAGTCCCTGTGATTTACAAATTGAATTTTCAGTTTGCGATGAAACAGTCGGTTCACACGATTGATTGTATGCCTGAACTTGAGAAAGTTCTGTTGGTAGCCTTAAGCGAAAGTAGTTGGAGGCCACAAAGCCATATTGACTGATCCTGTCATTAAGATGGGCAAGTTGACTGCACATATGCCTCTCATACTGAAATTGGCACCAATTCTGCCTCCTCTGGCCTGAAGCAGTTCTATTTTTTCTCTATCCTATTTTGACTGTGAGTAAAATCCATTCATTTTGTTGTAGTTGCTGATGGACTACAAGTGCCGGTCCTCGCCATACGAACACTTGGCAAATGTTTTTTGGTTTTTTGTTAAGGTGGATGCGAACATCAAAAATCTAAGAGGATCATAGGCTAATGTATTTCTTTAGAGTCTAAGACATTCTGTGCTACTTAGACCACTATAATGTTATCCTACGTCCCATTTGTGTAGATAGCCTATTTAAACACTTGCAGTGCACCTGTCAATTAAAAAAAAGGTTTGTTTCCCAAATCGCTTGCAACGTTAGTCATTAAACATAATGAAAAGCAAAAGTCAATTTGGTATATGATGAGTAAATAATATGACGCCAAATTATTAGATGCAATTGACATTTCCTTGCAACGCCGAGAATGTGGGAGGCAAAGTCCAGACCATTACTTCGCAAAGGACCAAGTAAGGAGAGTTTAAACACAACTTAAAATATTTTGTTGTTAACGAGTGTTGTCACATCCCGTATGTCATCCACGTACCTTCAGTCTGAGATCCTTTTACGAGCATAAAATTACCAAAACATGCCTTATATTAATAACGAGTAAAAGTGGAATTGTGCCAGAAGCGCAACGCTATCAACTGCATTGGGTGCGTACCTCGTCAAATCGTCATGCATGGTGTGCATCCACTGCAGACCGGCCATTTAATCGAATTCTGGGTTGCCGAAATTCCGGTGAAGGACGGCTACAAGCTCATTCCATTGGATCATATTCCTTAAGTAGTTGCTTCCACGATGCACCCACACCTTGTGAGAAGTTGCACTGACAATAGTCAAACCTGTCAACTGAAGAGCATCAAAAGAACGCATAGACACGGTGTTGTTCGCAAACAAACCCACAAAAGTACAAAATGTTAACCCTACAGAACAGCATTTGGATGCAAGCAGTAATAGGTAAATGGTTTTGGAAGTGGTTAGCCACTAGACCATAAGATTTACGCAATTTTTCATGCCGCTGGTAATCCGTTTAAGGACTTCTCCTTTGTAGCAAAAATAGGCTTTGATTGCCCATCACTGGCTAGGCAGCGGCTACTTTTCAGGCAGAAGAACGATCGGTGCAAACAACAGGCAAACTCAGATAGGAAGCAATCTCATGAAAATTATGAACATAACAGTGTCAGCCTTTATGATGCCGATTTAGCATCCATTTTTCGAGGATGCTGAGGCTAAGCAGAAGAACAGGAATTCGGTATTAACTCCGATTTGATCAAGACAATTCCAACAACCCTTTCTGCGTACAGCACTGATAGCTCTTCACACACTACCCTGGTGAATGAGACGATGACCGAAATTCGTAAAACCACATAATGTCTGGCAAGAGTTGCTCACTAACGGGAAAGGCTTAAGTATAATCAAGCTGGAAAAGGCAAGTGCCGTAAGATTTGAGGATTGACTGGTAAGCCTTCGGTAAGGTGAACTCATTACCACAGCAGTGAAGAAGAGCGAATCTTGCGCAAGAAGTCCTACTTCATAGGGCTCCAGAAGTGCACATTTTATTGAGTTCTCACGGATTTTCCAACACTGAGGCCACTGCATTGTTGAGACGCCAAATCAGGTTTGCGAATGTCAACTCAATAAGTACCTTCCAATATTGGGCACTCCCTTCCCCTCCGAAGCGAAACATCATCTAACTTATATGACTTCACTCCACTATGAGAACGGCACCCGAACAAGTGTCGTTTGCACAGATTCCTTGACTTTGTTATTTTTCCAACTGACGGTATTGCAGTTGTAAATAATCCCGCTTTAGCATTTCTCCCCTGAAGAAAGCTTGCCTGTCGCGTTAAGCGAAATATCTCTCACCTAGGGAATACAGTTCTTGAACTAGAAATTTGCAACGACCTCACAGTTCCCAACGGCGGACTTTCATGCAACGTACTTACCTGTTCGCCTTTTATTCACCTCATCGCCTGACTATTCTGGCGCCGCCCACATAACTACCCCATTGTCAAGCATGTGTCATCGCATGATATTGCAACACGATTTCACTGTTTTAAGCAGTGATTTCAGGCATATTCTTAGGAAGCACCAATCGGCTAGAGGGATAAGTTGCTATTAAAAGAAGGCATGAGAGTAAGATCACCATGCCTAAACTGACTGGGTTTACTTAACTGTGAGGTAAAAGGAACGCGATGGAAGACATTGGCGAGGCAACCACCTATGTGTATATGAAATAAAATTTTAATATTGTTGCAACTGCATGTGAGTAGACTTAATCATCCTAATTCAATTCTACGAATTAAATTCAGGAAAATGAAGTTGATGGTCGGCGCGCATACTTTGCCCTCGTGCGCAACCTTCCTCTTTGCTTGAAGAGGTATAAATTATACGTACAAAAGAAACGTAGGACATGTAGATCCTGTTGGATATTTTACACGAAAATGCCGATTGACGTTTTGAAACAGGAGACAGATAAATGTAAAGAAGGGAAACCTGGTATCGCAGCACCCAATCATTGGAATATTTTCCATTGACCACCCAGAGAGCAGCAAAATCGTCAGTTGCGTCATCAAGCGCCTCCTACATGTGATAGTCTTTTTCGTTTGTCTTTCGGTTAGTTAATGCAGCAGACTGGTGCTCTTAGTATAACCCTTAACGAAGCGTCTGGACGATTTGTCGCGCCCAAAAAATCGCAAGACTCTGTTTGTTTGGCAGAAGTTGGCTAGATCATGCTTGTTTTGTACGGTTTTCGGTGATCGGTATTCCAGTTGACGCGAATACATGCTCCAGGAAGGCGACAGGGCGTCGAGGAAAACGACATTTCTTTGGGATAAGGTTCACTTCTGCATTTTGTAGGTGATCGAACACTAGTTTTAAGTTGGCGCTATGCTGTCAGAAATCTCTGCTAAAGATCAGAATGCCATTGAGGTGGAGTATGGAGCAGTTTGAGAATGGACCAATCAGCGCTGACCTTGGGATATGGCTGCAGTTAAAGAGTTAAAAGCCTATTCAATGAAATTCACGACACCCATTTGGTATTGCAAGTGCTGTCCCTTCTCCTTCCGTTTGCACCATGTTAACTGCCGCTATCCTGATTTTAAGGTTTAGAATGGAGAATCCCTCTGTTCTACGCAGACAATTTAACGAATCGTTCGTGTGTGGGTAATAAGAATGCATTATTTTTGTTTGTGACACCTGTTCCTCTTTAACAAATAATTAATCTTTAAATAGTGATAGTACCTAGTCTCCTTACCGACCCCTTCCACCTCTGATTGCAGACTGCAGAATGAAGTGAGCCTGCTACCTCACAGCGGACATCATTTCTTGAAGCAACGTGTGGCTGCTGCAAATGATACAATTCCTCATAAGGAACCAAGACTTACCACTTCCCTCTCCTTATCCTCCTCTTCCTTCTTGCATTAAGCAGCAGCTGCTTGATCGCTTAACCAGTCAGATTTAGGATCTCAATCACTGAATTTGTCTTCACGTCGCATTCACCACTGCTAACCCAAAGACGACCCGAGCACAATTAAACGAATGCTTTATTGCAAAAGTACTTCGGTCAACAAGTTTGAGAAGAGGTTAAATTTGTTTAAGTGACTTTGTAGCATGTTTGCTTTCATGCAAAAGCGGAGCGTTCATGTTACGGTCGGTGCTTCAAGCTCTTGCATTCACTGCATTATTAGCAACAGCAACAATGCCAAGAGGCCTAAAAGAGGAAGAAGTTATCTTTACATGAGGCCTTAAACGAGGCTGAAAGCTGGTGAGCGAAGTGGACTGCCAACGCTAGAAGTAGCCAGCTCACCTGCAAATGTGTAAGTCGCCTCAGATCCTGGCTGATGGAAGTACGCAAAGATATTATGCAAAGACTTACGTCGCAATTGACAAATGTGTTTTACTTAGATGTGCGAATGATCACTCACCGTCTTATAACCAATCAACAGTGACAACCAAGCTTTTTGCATTTCCATGCCATTCAAATATGGAAAAATCGTGCCTGTGTGGTCGTGTGAAGTTGACCGCAAGCTTTCTCAGATTGGATAGTGTATCTACTGTTAAATTACCTTGATTGGGTAAAGGAAAGCGCAAATGGGAATCTTGCCAATTCACAAAGGCAAAATATGACTCAAAGAAACACTCAATCTCACTGCAGTAATAAAATCCAGGTGCTTCAAGAGCATGTCCTCTCCACTTGCACGCGATTGTTGCGTCTACATCAAGTCTGACCTGTATTGTGGAGAGGAAATGAGCACAGAATAGGCACGCCAAAAATCATGAGCGAACGGTGAACAGGAATACCCGGGTGTTGTGAGTAGTGTAAGGCAAGCCGTTGGCAGCAATTTTGGGCAAAATGCATGAACCGCAGCTAAAAATTTTGCGCCTTGAACAGCGAATTCTAGCCATAACAGACACTTGACTAAAGTCGCGTATCCTCCTCACGCAGAGAATCCTATATTTACCCAGTTTGGATCAGGTGACTCCTAACTCATTCCGCAAGCCGAGTTAGACTGTGAGGTATCAGAAGATGTTAGCTATAGGTGTACATCTAAAAGCGCATTACATTTTAATCGCTTTAAGGATGATCAGGAATGCCAGTCGACTATACTTTAAGCTAAGCTATCCCTGTCTAATTTGCAAAATGCCTGAAACTTTTGATTCCCAGAGAGGTTTTCTGCTTGTAAAATCTGAAAATTGAATGCAATGTACAAGTGAAAGGCAAAAAACTTCCGGCAAAGTCCGTCATTTTTAAGCTGCAGAATTTCCCTCTATCCTCCTTTTCCTCCCTCAAACTCCCTACCTACCCATACTCTAGCCTCTTTCTTTCTCTTTGTCTTTCCCTCATTCAACCATATATCCACTTGTCCACTGCTACTTCTCGCTCTCTTTTAATGCAACATCTTCGTTACTAATATCACCACCGCCCACCAGCTCACCACTAACCAAATTTGATTTTGCGTAGTCCAAGTTGAAATAGCTTAAGAGTCAAAGATGGAACTCCTACCCCAACTACTCAACTGTTAGCAGTAGAAATAGGTACGCAACCACCTCAAAAATCTGATAAACTTACACAGTAATTTCAAGCTACAAATGTTGGTACTGTGTGCAAGGGCCACAGGGGTTCATTTATTTGGTGCAAATACGCCACCACATCGATTTAGACTGTTCATGACTTACGTTTCTCCACAAATCATTAAGCTGTTGTAAAAACGTTTTGACAGCCACACATCAAATTCTTGCTGTAGAGGTCAAGAAAGGAGGGAAGAATAAATGTACTACACAGGCATGAACAGGTGCATTTAACTTCAGCGGTGCTGCAATCCGGGCCACTCACCAGTTCTGCATGCCCTTCCGACACAATCTGGTGGTGCTAAAATTGGAGGAAGAAGGAACGAATGCTGAGTTGTCGCCCCATCGCTCGGCTAAACAACAAATAGAGACACTCCGTCTGTCAAAGCTACAACCCACAAACGCAATGCAGGTATCCGCTTGTTAGATGGTGCTATATAGACATTTTAAACAATGAGTTGAAAGTGAACAGTGGCAGAGAGATGCAAACAGGCCCTTAAAACCAACCAAATAGGCTTTTGAATAAGTTAGTTAGGTAAATGTAAGTGTGTTCTAATTATAGCGATGCCGAAAATATGTGAAGAACTGCACTGAAACTGCGTTTTAGCAAACATTGGATTGAGTAAGTAAACATACACATGCGCATTACAGGCGTTATCGTTTGACAAAACTTGAGATTGAAAAGTCTTATTACGCAGGCGCTTAGTCGCACTTAGCCGCCTTGTTTTATTTAATGCATTCGTTCTCACCCCATCCAGACTGCTTTGGAAGCCTCAGCTTTGCCGTTATTTGTAAAAGTAGGGCTTAGTTGCATGAGACATCGGCAACAAAGCAACAATGAATGCGTAGCCAATAAAAGTTTATCCCTCTTAGCTGGAATACAGAGTAAAAATCTTTGTCAAACATTTCTACTCATTTTATTTAGGCATGCAGAGTAAAGATATGGTCAGTGTGAAGACACGCAGGACATGAGATGCTCTCTGCAAAGAGCAGGCCCCGCATCACGGAAGCAGCACTGATGGCATACAATATTATTTTTAATTGACTTCTCTGTTTATTAATTTGTTATGTGTAGAAACAACTTGGTAACGAAATTACACGTCCACGCTGCCGCTAGATTAAGGGCAAATGAATGGTTTTACCTGTTCTGTAATGCTAGAAAGCAATGCAGAACCCGCTCCAAATAGTTGAACTATCATCATTTACTTATTCGCACAAGGAAATGTCATGTGGTGATGGCGCATAATAATGCACTTCTCTGATTATTTGCAAATGTAATCGAGACAAATTCAACACCACTTAAGGCAGTTGGTGTGCAACCAAGCGTTCCTAAACAACTGACCGACTAAACGCTCATCTTGCCAAATAGCAACTTGCAATCGGTACTTGCGGGGCGGGTGGCGTGGGTGTTGATCTTTGAGATGCTTTGCTCCCTTCTTTTTATTCATCCATACATGTGTACGACATGCTATTTATGGAAGATGCAAAGATGAATTAGCCAGCAGCGCTTGAGATATCGACTCTGTTTTTGTACATTATCTGATGCACTTAATTATTGAGAAATCATTCTTCTCCTCTTTTAACTTCATCCAATACAATTTGCATTTATCTGCTGCGCACCGCATTTGTGAGGTCGGCTACATTTTCCTTGGGCTTCATCTAAAGCATCTTGTAAATGAGATTTCAACTAACTCCTACTAAGACCCTATCAAAGGCGTTCTGCATTCGTAGAATCGATCTCTTTCTAACTAGAATTCATCTAATGCATTTTGCGTCTGTGAAACTGATTTTTTTGAACGTAGGTGTTACCTTGTATGCTTAGCATATGCGGATTCAATTCCTATTAACTTAAGCTTGATCTAATGAAGTGTGCATTTGTAATAGCGATTACCTTCATTTTTTACTTCACTTAATGCATTTTGCCTTTATGAAACCGATTTCTTTTCCCTTATGGTTTGTTTAGTGTACAATCTTAGGTGGCATAATTTTCTTTTCTGCTGCGCATTACTCAATGCATTTTGATTTTGGTTGCCCTTTTCTTCGTTCGTCTTAATATTTAATAACGCCTTTTATTAAATTTAGTCCCAATACACATTCATATTGTGCTCTTCTCTTCTTTTTGAAATTCTAGAAAAGTTGGTGCCTCCATATACATGCATGCCAATTATTAAATGGCCGTCGATAACCACCTCTTATAATAGCCGTCATTTATGTGCCACATCGTCACCGGTTGCAACATGTTCTTTCCACTGCAATGTTAATGCTAATCATTGTCATCAGGCAATGGTCGTAGGAACAAGATGTATGCCTCTGCACAGTGTGGGTGATCATTCTCCGTCACTTGACTGCATTATTACAACCGCAGCTGCCTAATCTTACATCCCCACTCAGGTTTGAAAATTCAACCGAATGTCAGAAGGACTAGACAACACCGCAATAATTGGTCACAAGCTGGGTTGGCATCAGCATAAAGTCCTGATGGCTAAGCTTGAAAAATAAGGATGCAATTAAGAATGAGGAGAAGAAATAAGGCCGCAAACTTGTATGTGAAGCGATCACCCACTCAGAGCCTTAATATCGTGTTTTCTAGAAAAAAGCCATATCGTATTTCAGACACAGAAGTATGGGTCACTAATTTTTTCGGTCTAAGATAAAAAGACAGAGCACTACTGCTCTTTCACATAAGTGAGGAAAAGTAATCGCAGTGCTTAGCTGACTCAAATGTTCTGCAAATTCGAGCAGATTCTAAGTGCAATGGAAACATGATTCAATCGACTCGCACCTACCACTTTAAAGAGGTTATTAACAGGAGTAGTAGGATTACTATAAGCACTATTCCTCGGGAAATAAGCGCATTCAAATGAATATCGGTGCTAACTACTGCTTCAACCAAGCAAAGAAGAAGAGATGAAAAAACTATAACTGGTACATGGATTTCTTCGCTAAATTAGGTACAAGCGGATGCTGATTCCCATGGAAAACGAATGACCGACACTGCTGGGGCTTTCGTCTCATGTTGTCCAATGCAGCTATGTACATATTCAAACACACAGGCACACAGACTTTCGTTTGGGGATGTTAGGTTCTGGTTACCTGTATCAGGACCCCATTATCGGCGGAGTCCATGGATGACTCAACGAATGCAATTTTTAAGCTGGCCACTAAGAGAACAATGCAGCAGATCAAAACATGCATTTAACCGACTGTCCAGGCATCCGTCTTGCTTATCGCCTAGCTTAAACATGATACAATCTCAAATTTTCATTTTTTGCTTGCCTGGGTTATTGGCAAGAAAATGTAAGAAAAACTGCAGATGCGCGTCGGTTTCGAAGCCAAAAAATTGTGATTGTCACCATGTGCCCGCTTAAATTTTCTCAAGTCGAGTGAGGCCACAAAGATACGCTGACAGTCGGGGGCTTAGACTGTTCCACAATGAATAGAGAGACCTGCAAGGCGGGTTGTGACTCAGAGGCCTGATGGTTTCGCTATATCGACAGGCCTCAGAGCACAAATGATGAGGAGGGGCGGATATATGCAACCTTGAAGGTGATGCACCGACCGAAATTTGACTTTACGATGCGGAATAATGCTTTCCAAATTATACCAGCACCAGAATAATGGAAGCAGAATGCCACTGCTGCTATAAGTGATTGAGAAAGATGGTATCCACTGCACCATCTTCTCCTCATTCCACCTTGTTTGTTCAAACTCCCCTTAGCACCAAAATCGCCATTTCATTATCACCTTAAGAGGAGGGAGACAAGGATTTGGGACCAAGAAATAGCTAAAATGGCTCGTACCATCATCAAGAAGAGCACCTGCATCGTTGCCAATAAAAGTTGATGTTCTCTTAGCATTGAGTGTTGGTTCATGTAATCAAAAATATCTTTTTGTACTTACCGATACATCTGATACTTGGTAAATGTTTTGGTGCTTGGATTACAAAAATAGTGAGAGGAAGGAATGTAGTGCGATATGTGTGTTTCCAAAAGCGTGTGCCCCTACGTGCGTGCAGATGTTAAATTTCGTTTAACATGTAATTCTGCAATTCAAGACACCTTTTTTCCAGTTTACACCTCCCACCTATGCCAGCGTGTTATCACAGAAATAACTACCGTTTAATAATACCGACAACAAAGGCAAGCAAGATTAGCGCCTTCGCTGAAGTCGCATTAAGGGGACCCGTAAATTACACGGTATGAAATAAGGTTGATACAATAACCACCGAGGGGCGAAGTTGACACAATGCTTGCACGCCAGGTGACGTCCTTCACTATCGTGTAATTAAAGTCACCAATCTTGAGAAAACCAACTATGTGCAATGCTGTCGCAGAACCTGATGTCACCATCCGCTTAGAATTGATAATTACCTGTGGCAACCTTGTCGTTACTTCGAAATCTTAAGCAAAAGTTAAATTTCCACTTAGTGGATTCACGATCTTTATATCTGCGATTCTTGCCAAAAGGTGTAGATAGAAGGGATAGAACTCATCTACACCATTAACTGGTCGGCACTGGCAGCAGAATATTTGGTTTTACTTATTGCATTGACTTTCCTACATCATGTCTACCTCTCATTCCTAACCATACACTTTTGCCTTGGTAACAGAATTCAGTACATGCGGTCGCGTACAAGTAGGTGTCCGCCAGGTCAAAAGCATTATTTTTGCGTGGATTCTGTTGGCAATACATGATCGGAATCAATCGCTTATCATTTATGAGTGAAGCGAAGATTCTCGATTGTGTCATATTCCAGATTGTTCCAGAAGGGAAGTCTCCGAGTTATACCATAAATCCGATGAAAGAAATCAGTTTAAACCTGCAGGGATTGCTTGCACATATCTTGCACATCCTTGTCCTTCTGGCAAATTGAGATGGCTAGGGATCCGACACAGCAATTGCAGCAACATTGCTTGACCTATTGTCACACTGTATTTTATCTGCAAAACACCAGAATTATATAGAAAATTGAAACTTGTTGACGAATCATATACTAGTGCATCATAAGTCGATCTTTCCACAGTGTGCAAATGCAGCATTGAAAATGCAAGCATACAACCGCAAATTCCAGAAGAACGGAGACGAAGGGATAACCATCAACATTTGTTAGATAAAATGCTGTCTACCTAATGCAATCAGCAGTAGAATTGTTTCTATCCAGCAGAATTTGAACAGATGGCACCTACGTCTTGCCCGAGATTCGTCATCGGCTCGAATCTCAACTTTGTTGACGTGGTTCTTTGATAGGTAGCAATGATTGATTGGTGGACACGCGTTTCATTCAAACGTGATTTAAAATGGCTTTACACAAAACTGCGAATAACCGCTCGAACCCATATAAAAGCGACCTATTTACAAAACTTGTGGGCTCTGAAACACAACATTTGCCATCTCTACGAGCACACTTTTCAAAATATCTGCTTCAGTATCTCACAAAACAGAAAAAAATGATGACGGACAACATTGGCCTGGCACTCATACGACTCTTGACTTTCTCCCAATCCTAGGAGCCCTTGCCAGGCAGTGTAGTATCTAGAGCGACACCGCAATCGCCAACGCGCAGGATGCATGGCGAGTCATATAATTCCATTTTAAATATTGTTTTGTACTTCTAGTAATACTTTTTAGCACGTTTGGGCAATGAGTTGCGGTTTAGCCATGCATTTGACGAAATGATTAAAGAATTTTCCAAGCCAAAAAGGACCGACTTGAGCAGTTGTGTCACTGAACAATGCAGCACATGTACGCATAGCTTTAAGTAGGCCTCTGTGCGTCAAGCACATTGCCCTTCAATTCCGGTTCTGACACCTCATTATGTCGGCTCTTAAACCAGCTTCTAGAAAGCAGTTATACTTTAGTCTATGAGTTGCAGTGTGTCATCTGCTGTCTACACATGTATGCAGAAGCCTAATTAAGTAAGTTAAAACCATCGCATCAAAGCGGTCACTCATATTTTTGGGAACGGAAGTGTCTTGATGTCAGATTTTGTGGCCACTGTGATCAGCGAGATCTAGTGGTGTGTAGTAGTGTTGGCAACTTTTGGTGGCATCGCTGGTGCACACAAAGAATGACAAAAGATCTGTAGTGGGAGATATGGGACCCAGCTTGTAATATTTACCACAGAGAAATCATTAAATTTCGCAGTAAGGTGCAAAATCGTAGGCATGTCTAAACTAAAATAATTTTCGAAAGTTTCGCAGCTATCACATCTGCGTTTTCGTTCGTCTGCTCTTTGTTCTAATTAAAGTGGTTATTTTACAGTGAATTGCATTGTGGTTTCTTTATAGAATAGCCTAGAATGTGTAAATCGAAGTCATTACCATCACTTGAATTACCTGTCTTTCCCTAACCTGCGATGGTCTTTGTACAAATCGCCGCATTCTCACTAGCAGAATTTCGACTGTACTGACGGGTGACATACCCCTTGGCTATGACCTTTAGCTCAAAATGCGATGAGAAAGGCTTTCTTAAACACGTTTTAGATGCATACAGTACCCAAGCTCCAACTACGTAAAAGGTCGATAGTTCTTTGTCATTGCGTGTTTAATGGCCACATTTGTTTTTATCTGCCCAATATGTCAAATAGAGCCGAGTCACTTAATGTCTAGAATCTATGAAAAATTTGGCCTGTTTCTTACCGCCTTAAAAAAACAAGAGAGTGAATTACGAGCACTCGCATCACACCAAATGGAAGTTGCTTAATTCGCTGCTACTAATAACGCTGAAAGTAGTTGTTGAGGTGTCAAAACTGCTTATGCTTACTTAAGCTAGCAAAAAATTCAAAGAGTCTTAAAGCTGAACTCTCATTAGCATGGTTGGTGTCTTCGAGGCAGCTACAAGAGAACTGCTGCCTCGAACGTGGACATTTAGGAAGTTCTCCAGCCTCGCACCTCAGGTTGGCATGTAACACGAACCACAGGATTCTCTTCACATACCTGCGCAGTGCATAATATACCAGGTGGCAGCATACACTCAAAAGGATTGCCTTACTATCTATTGCTTGTCTACTTGCCGAGGCTAATAATGTCTTGAAATGATCAGATGCCTACTAGTTTACATTCCATTTACCTCTTGAATTGATGCATAAAACTTGACCTAGCCAATCATTATTGCCAGTGCTTCAAAATCCAAATCCTGTAGCGGAGCGAACCACCCATAGCAGCTTTTCATCTTAGTTTCTTTTCTCCTCACTCCTCATCATTCCCTCCTTCCATCGCCACCTGTACCATAACCACCAACACACGCACGCAACCCACCAGAGCATGTCTATTACTTGAGCATTGTTAGCCCATGTGTCACTAGCCTCTCTTCCCCAAATAGCCAGAGCTATTCGTTTTTGAAGCTGCAAACGTTGGCAAGCGAGAGAACAAATGCTAATGCAACGAATCTGGATACACGCCAAAGCATAACCATTTGTGGAATAGATCGCTGTTTTGGAAAACCTCGTGTAAGCTCACGATAGCAATTTTCTTAAGTGAAGAAATATAAATCACACCCAAAGTAATTCGGTTTGCTTCATTACAACTCGAAACAAACTAATATTATTTGAAAATTAAACGTCGAAGCATAAAATATTGAACCAACTAGGTATATAATTTACAAGTAATTCAGCTTGAATTCATGCTGAGAGCAACTCTAGTGAGTTGAGCATTGATTCTATATTGCAAGTGGCAACTTCCCACACTCTTGAGGGACAACGGAGTGCCATCAGGCTTCTAGTAAGCTCCTTATAATTTTGTGCCTACTTCTCCATAACTACTAAAGTTAGAACATCTAAAGTATGCCTCATACCCTCTTTAAAATCGCCCTGCTATTTTATTTGCGTGGTCAAGGATATTTTGCCATTTACATTACCACAAAAGGAGACCACGCTGTGTTAATGCCTTCTCTTACACCTCAAAGTACTTGAGAGAATTGGAACAACCTTAGAATAGAGTGGCATGCTTGACCAGACAGATTATAACATACCAGACACGTGTAAACGCCTTAGGGTATGTCGCTGGCTTAAATGTTAATTGAAGCTCACTTGTCACCAAGATCAAATCACGCGCATCAATGGCACTTCATGTATAAGGAGCGCATAATATTAAATGGTAGTCATGTAAACATTTCGGCTCGCTTGTGTTAAATGCGCCGGCATGCAAGTGGAAGGGAATAATCTAACGCGTTAAAAAGGACGAAAATGAAAGCGAATTGAGAGATGGGTAAGTAAAATAAGAGGGTCCAAAAAATTAGCGTGGAGTGTCGCTTCGGGTAGCCAACGTAAGAAACGTTGGGTTAATTGTATGGTCATTTATCTAACCTTGATATTGCTGGCAAAACTTACACTCATGAGGACAGAATCCATTCGTTGTTTTTAAGACTGCTGGTTATGACAGGCAAAGTTGACATCAAGTCGGCGGCCCCTTACTCACGGCCAGTCAAAGCCATACCTTCTCTTGTACTTAACTTTGCTGTTTAAGGGGCAAATGTCAACTCCAGAGTAAATTTGCTTATGCTGTCTGAGTCTGCTGACCCACATTCACACCTTGAATAGGAAGTACATCTTCATTCACATAATACAATCACGTGCGATAATTGTCCCATATCAAAGCCCATGCCAAGATGCCCATATGACCTTGTGGATGAGTGTGTGAATTCGAGTTTAGCGGTTAGGCACATGACGCAATGGTGATGGGAACGTTGCTGCAATTTAGCACGGCCAGAAACCATGAAGCAATTAAAGACTGATACTTCAACAACGGTACTCCCGAAGTAAAAGATGCAGCACTTAGCGTGTTACCATTTCGTAAACATTATTCCATCCCACTAACGCAACTATGGTTAGTTGGAATCTCTGAAAGATCTGAACAAAATGAGCACATTTTGCCCTGTGCAGTGTTACTATGCTGAGAACTCACCAATCGGCTGTCGTTAATAACGTCAATAATTGTGGGGAAAGTCAGTCCTTACTTGTTCTCATTTGATTGGACGCGTCTTATTTACGTTTCTATACAACTCTTACATGACATTGTGTAGTGGACAGAATTTGGTTGCAGTGTTCTATTAATCAGATCGATGCATGAACAAGAAAATAACGGATTGCAACCGAACAATCGTCGTGCATTCTGTCAAACCTGTCTGTAATAAGGCGTGTGCAACGGACTTGAGCAGGTTCGAGTCAGCACTGAATTCCTCAGCGTTGCCTTTTAGGCCTCTAGAACCTATGAATTACCTTCAACATGCTTTCCGTGTCGTCACGAATGCGCAGATGAATGAGATGTGACTTTGCAAATTGGAAGTGGTGGCATTAGTTAGAACAGTGTTAAAAAATTTGGCTGATGATGTTGATTTATCAATAAGCTCGAATAGATGTTACTCTCTCACCTTTTAGCTGTACGGAGACGTTGAAGGTAGTGCTAGCCTACCGGCAATAGCATTATAGTCAATGGTGGTCTTTGCCGAGTTCGCAAGCCTTTAGGTCGGACTGTACATGGTCATCTAGAGCAGGAAAGCCATAAGTTGAAAGGCTTGAAATGCGTGATGTGGGATTGTTGCGTATTTCCGTTACCGCTTGGTGATAATAACTCGTCGTTGATTTGCTCTTACTCCCAGTTCATTAACTCAAATTGATCCTTCAACTGCATCAACTTACCAGTCCATTTCGTATTATTCAGTCTTTTAAACAAAGAATTTAACTCCGCATCTGTTACTTGGACCATGGGGGAAGCCCATTTTGACAATGTAAAATGAACTCCAAAATCGTAGTGAACTGTTAAACTTAGATCAGGCAACACGTCGTTTGTCAATCATCTACATTTTTAACCATGCTTCAGGCTTTCTTAAGCACCATTGAGGGCTCCCATCATCTATATGATTGTCTTCCATGTGTGAAGTCATTCCGCCACGTTTTCCATTTAAATTTGATCAAAAGCTCTAGGTCGTGAACATGCACTGTGATTAGCAAAATGTGTCAATCCTTTCCCGTAGGAGTTCCATCGACTGCATGCCTACTTTCACTCACGCTGGTGTGGTTTCCATCTCCGCCGGTGTTTCGCCATTAGCAAAACAAGATTAAATAGAGGACGACAATGTATAATCGTGTTTGGCAGGCATCGACAGTGATGAACAGCATGAGACGATTGGCAGTGGCAATGTCAAATGCTCGAATGAGAATTTTCGACATGACGGGTAGAAATAAGCAGTAGAGTAACAGTTTCAGCGGTATGTGCGCATTCTTGGACTGGATCGTATTTACTGTCAATGAAGAACTTCGTTGCACTTAGTATGGAACCGAGCTATGTAATGAGAGTGCCAGCTTTTGTGGCAGGTCAAATCAATTTTGAAAAGCAAAAATTTTTTTTGTAAATGTCAACCTTGATCCGGCTAGCAGTCTAAGTGGCGTTGCTATAATCGTAATGTCTGTGAGTTCAGCATGAAGTCTGGTTTTTGAGCTCTGTATCTTCAATTTACTAAGTGTAATAAATTGCTTTGCATTGACACCAATCTAATAATCGTGTATTTGTGTGGTTGGCACTGAGATGGTCTGGCATATAGGTGGGTGCGTGAGTGGGTCGATGAGAGGCGATTAGGCAAGCACATGATCTAAAGGTGAGGCGAGCCTATGGGCAGAACAGCGAACAAAATGAATGGCTTAAAGCACGCGCCGTGAGTTTGCCACCTGTTTTTATTATTGCTTGGTAATGATTAAAATGCAAGTTTTATTTGCTTCACTTGGACTGACAAATCTACTAATAGTTACGCTGCTGCTGCGACTGCCCACTCCATTGCGTCTTCATCAATCTTTCAAAAAGAAAATTTATCTTGCCTTCCTTTTTACTCAAAACTTGGGAAAACCAATGTGGTGACGAGCACATAAAGTTATACAATATTCTGGCTAGGGCAGGAGGCATGCCGCTTGATACCCACCAAAATTTTTGCACTTATCGGTGGTTCTTAGAGGTACCATCAATAGAATGTCGCTTCAAGCATTCATATTTGCTTCTGCTCAAAAGTCCTCAATCGTAAATGACTTGTGTCACATGTTCATTGTTTCCAAATGCTGGCACAAGTAATGACTGAGGAGCAAACGAGGAGCCTGAGAAGGTAGCTAAAAATTTACACTGTAGGCACAAGGAGAGGAATCGGTCAAATACTTCTCAAAAGCTTTTCATGGACTACACTATCCTACCATTCCCTTGTATCATTCGCAGTTAGCGAAACGAGGTCAGATAGGGGACTACAATATGAAGCATTGCTTTCCAATCATGCACAGTGATGAACTAGCACTGTCAAATGCCCAAAAAGAACCTTGTCGTAGAAACATGTAAGGCGCATTGACCTTGTCTCTCCTTCCTCCCAAGTTAAATCTACTATTGTCCGAAATCCGTGATGTGACTGTTCATATCTTAATGTGGGATAATCGGCACAATTGAAGGTGCTCAACATGATGTGCGTACGGATGCACGTAATTTCAGTAATATTTTCTTTGTTTAATGCTTTTTTACTTCTTCTGATGCATGCTTCACAATTAGTTTATGATTGATTTACTCTTATGAGTGTGTGAGGGAGAATAAGCTGCCCTTTCTGCCCATTCTGCTCTGCTAATGCTTTAGCTCACAATTTCATCCAAGTGAAATTGAATGACCTCGTGTGCATGTCTAGACTGGTTGAAATACCACATCTAATGCATTCAGTACTTTGAAAAGAAACCGCACTCTCCGTCAAATAAACCCATAGCCGTCAGCCACACTCACTAAATGTGCAGGCATTTGTCTGTGCACGATACGAAGCGAAAAGCCTAGATGTATCCGCGAGTCTGCACAGTCATCAATCGCGACCATGAGACCACTTGCTTTAATCCGCAACGAAAAGGACAATTTGCGACCGAAGGTGAACATTTGCATCATTCCGCGTAACTTCAATGCAAGTACGCAAGTACTGGACTTCTAAGTGTTTGCTGTGAGCACCAAACCCACACCCACGCATTGTTGGCACAAACATGGTGATAGTAGAGGTCCTCTACATGCAGTTTTGGTTGGAGTTCCACACAACCAACCAACTATGGGGACAAGGTCAGGCTGTGGAGCATAAAAAAGCACATGAAACACTTGTCTAGGCGATAGTGTGCCATGCTGCGAATCATCATTTTGCTTGTTGCTGTCGCCTACAGCACGGGTACGTGTATATCTCTCCCCATTTTGACTTTATTTCTTACTGATAAAGGCGCCACGCACTGTGCTAAGTTGATCATTTGCCATTGGGAGGAGTTGGTATTACATTCTGTTCTAATAAGTCTGAAGTCAGGCCAGTGTGATTAATGCTGAAGGCATTGGAATGCGTGAGATGGCATTTGCAACACGAGGTGTATCACATGCAGGATGCATGTGGTCTGTGTCTGAATCGGGTGAGCATGTATCTCAATTCGTGAGTGAAAGCATCAGCATTGTATGCATTGTGGTTATAGTGACAAGCCAATGTCCTTAATGTGAGGCGCGAGAAAAAAATGGCATGTTATTGAGGCAGAGTCCCAAACGGATAGGGAGAGTGAGATGTCATTCCTACTTCCATCCGCATCGTGTATTAGCCATGCACACTCAATCAGGCAGCTCTTTCTCATTCTTGCAAGTCGCTTTAACAATTTACGCATTTTTTTGTTCTAAAAGGAGAGCAACTTTGTAATTTGTAATGGATGCACGCATGTTTGTGGGGTCGTTGCCTTTGGTCAAACAATTGCCTCAGGCATTTGCGGGAATGCATCGGACAGAATTCAAGTACTTTATTGCTTCTGTGAAACAGGGACGGATCCACTGTTGTGGGGATCTCGCGTCATTGGAACACCCAATGGACCATCACCACCTATGTATTTTCGCCTGCCTGGAGAAGTCGTATGTATAATGCGTCTGTATATGTGAATGCTTCCCCCCGACATGATGATAGACACTTCATCGTACCCTGATTCCTATCTTGATTGAAATGGTTGTTCAAGGCAGGAATCCTAACATCATTCTGCTTTTTTATTTGCCAGAAAAATATGCTAGCATTGTTTGAGGACGGCGTGCTGGATGAGGTCATCATTTCTCAAGGGAAGTGTCATGTTAGTGAAGAAGTCTGGGGTAGCCCTTGCCACATAAATGGAGGTAGGTGGGAAGGAATTAGACAATTCCCTCTTCCACTCACAGTTCTATCAGTCACTTTTTGTCTATTGTGATGGGTAATCTTTCCAGCGCATCAACTAAGTGGATTGTTTTATGTTGATTCTGTGGAAAATACATGAAGCTCGATCGTACACTCAGAAATTGTAGACCAAATCATGTACTCACTCTAGGTAGCCATTTTGTGTTATTTTAGATAGTGTCAACATCACCCTACTCGACGTATCAAAACAGGAAGGGTTGCAATTATGGGATTCTAAAGGATTATTTTCCAGTGTGTTTTTCGTGCCAAATTGCGCTTTTCAGAATCCGAAAAAGGGTGAGCGGTTAAGGTTGACAAAAAAATGTTTATGAATTTTGTAAGATCGATGCCTGTTTAAAGTGAATAAACTGCTTGTCACCTTCTGTGGTAAACACAGCATTTTAAATGATTATTATGGCAAATGTGGTTGATGCTTTACCTAAGTGCTTCATTTACTCGAGTGTTGGGGTAAAGTAGAGCCAGGAAGCACAATCACTACGCATTGTGCTTGCAGATGATATCGACTTGGCGACGTCGTCGCCCTTATCGCGATTTCGGAAAAAGCATTCATACGCGGAAATTGACTTCGCTGTTCAAGGCGCGAAGAGTGATTCAGGGGTTTTTGAATTGTTTGTTAAATGTCAACAAATGACCTTGAACTTTTACAGCACTCACGTGCTTCTGCTCAACATATGCTCATTATGATGCTCATGACGTCCTTTCTTTTCTCTTTACGATACAGGTTTCCCTTGTTCTAGATGCAGTGGTCGTGTGCGGTTGGAAAGGTCATACTCTTGTTACAAACAGGTCGTCTATCTGCCGTTAGTTGGCTGAGCATTGATTGGGTCGTTTCTCGTGTTTGCTGATTAATAGCTACCCAATTACGCCTTCCTTTACTCATTCAAGGTAATCTGACCGTGGATGAAAAATCCGATCTGAGAAGACTTGCGGTCAACTTTACAAGACCAGAGGGAGCTAATTATTCCGCATTTTACTGGCAAGGGAAAACGGAAAAACTGGTGGTCACTGTCGATTGGTTGCAAGATGGTGAGTGTGCATTCGGGGATCTAAGTTCCGACTATCTTCTTTCTCTGCACTGCGATGTCTCAGCTTATGCTATTTATAGTGAAAATAAGTGTGATCCTTAAGGAGCCAAATGCGTAACAAGCCTAAGAACCACAAGTTCTCTCGAAGTAACCAAAAGCACTGTATTTGGTTTAGGTGAATCGCCATGGGATGCCGATTGCAAAGGTAAGTAAGTTCGGACGCATGCCTATTCCACAGTAGTCAGTACCACGTTATTTGAGGTAGAGATTCACTTTGCGTTTGCAAACCGGTCTAACGTGGCCGAAGCGGGTTGGAACGGTTCGTGTTAGCGCGGTGCTGCTGAGCTATTTACCAGTCAATAAGCTCCAATCATCCACTCAGCACAACCCTCGGGTTACCACGGTGACACTGGTATGCGAATTCAAATCCATCGCAGTGGAATTCACAAGGCAAAGTTAGTTGCGGAAATGACTCATTCGAGTTGTTGCCAATCGAAACGTTAAACCGCATACGCAAATCATGCATGTCAACATTCCGTGCTCAATGCGGTATAAGGCTTACAACTTGGACTAAGACCACAATCCCACCCCATTTACGCTGTGAAGTCGTTGCATCATGGGAATATCAAAGGAAATGAATTGTTGTGTTGGACATACCACTGGAACCTACCCAGTTTTCAACACCGTCGGCCGCATAGAGTGCAGGCATAGAAGAAAAAGATAGGCAAAATTAAAGTGGCTGTTTTATATTCGTGCCAGTTAACACATCCTACAACATGCTGCCTTGATGCGTGAATTTTCCATGTAAGCATTACTTACCCGAGTGTCACATGTTCTGTGCTGCATTGAGTCCGATGTTATCCCCCCTCGATCGTTTTATGCACTGAAACTAAGCTGCCTCCTCCTCTGACTATTTTATGCAGCCACACCAGCAACAGGTAAGTTGGTTACGTGACTTTTTTCTATCAATGCTACTGGCTTGACACATTTGTTCATATCTGTATATTTTGTTCATATTTTATGGCAAAACTTTACTTGATTCCCTCACGTACCTCCATCCACAAGAATCTGGGGTGACTTCCACTTTTAGGGGGGGGGGGGCTAGTTAATCTCGCTAATGTCAAACCAATTTGCACTAGTTTCCATTGTGGGGATTAACTCGTCAACGTCCCACCACATTTGCCTCCGTCGATAAAGTAAAGTCGTCTTCTTCACCAGCATTGTATTCTCAGCTTTGCAAAATGTCACGGTCATATCTCGAGAAACGCCGAAACATGGATGAATAGGTTGTAACCATTTTCTCCACCTTGTGGATATCAAAGCATGCAATGTTAAATTTATCAAGTCGGCGTAAAGGGCAGCTTGACAAGTTTAACCTATGCATGTGTTCAGCCAATTGCCTTAGACTCAAGACATGTGCCACACAATAGGCTGCGTTTGATGGATTAAGGCATGAATTTTGCCCAGATTTTGTGGAACAGTCCGATAGCAAATGACATGCATCAAGCCCACTCACCCCCCACATGTGCCAACACACAGGCTACCACTGGGCCTTGATTTGCCTGTCCATCACGAACGATCTGCCCTGAGTGGAGAGTAGCAAGTCTGCTTTCCTTGCAGTAACTAACTCCAGTAATTGCACCATTTGTTTGCAGAACCAGGAACACCTCCACAAGAAACAACTCACACCCGTAAGCCGCCATCCTCTTCGTCTACCTAGTCATTCTCCATTTGCTTCATTCATATATTACTGCCTTTTCTCATCTACGACACTTCACCTTAAGCAACAGTTCTTTGTTCTTCAATTCAGTCGGTGCTCAACATTCGCCTCCATTCCAAATTGGACCTGCTCCATGCGCTGCACTTAAAATATCAGCAAAAATGCTGCTCAGATGCTTGAATTTTGTGGTTTCATATTGGTTGGCCAAGCATTCCATGAATTGTGGAGAATAAAATCTAACCACACCCCTTCTTTGACAATTTTATGCAGCTGCAATCTCATCAGGTAGGTTGATGAAATAACCACTCTTAATCATTTTCTCTGTTTGGCACATTTTCCATGCCAGTAAAACACATTTGTCAATTGTGATGCAAGTCTTCACATAATGTCTTTATGCACTTCCATCTGCCAGGATCTGAGGCGACTTACACACCCACAGGTGGTTTGGCTACTTCTGGCATTGGCAATCCACTTCGCTCTCCTCTTCTGCACTGTGCGTAGTTCACCAGCTTTCGACCTAGTTCAAGACCTCATGTAAAGATAATTTCTTCCTCTTTTAGGCGTCTTGGCATTATTGCTGCTACCAATACTGCAGTGAATGCAAGAGCTTGAAGCACCGACCGTAACATGAACTCTCCGCTTTTCCACGAAAGCAAACATGCTACAAAGTCCCTTTAACAAATTTGCCCTTTTCCCAAACTTGTCGGCTGACTTCCTTTTAAAGTAAAGCATATGCTGTTGCTTGGGTCGTCTTTGGTCTAGCGACGGTGATTGTAATGTGAAGTCTAAGTCAGCAATTGGAAGAAGAAGAAGAAAAAGAAGAAGAGTGAGGAGAGGGAAGATTTAAGCTTTGGTTTCTTACGAGGAGTCGGCTCATTCGCAGTAGTCACACGTTACTTCAAGGAATGATGTCCGTCGTAAGGTAGCAGGTTCACTTCAGTCTGCAGTCTAAAAACGGCGCAGGTAGAAGGGCTTGGTGACAAGACTGGGTCTCTGCACTTCTCAAAGATTAATTATTAGTTGAAGGGTAGGAAATGCCTGCACGAATCAAAGGATTTCTTCACCCTATCCTTGAATTCACGATACCAGCAAGTGAAAGTGGTGGAAACAGACAAAGAGATGATAGCATTTGCAGTACCAAATGGACGATGCGTATTTCAGACAACGCGCTTCGAACTCCGTAATGCTTTTGCCACATCCCAAGGCCAGCACTGATTTGTCCATCCTCAAACTGCCCCATACTCCACCTCGATGACATTCTCGTCTTTCGTAGACATTCCTGACAGCATAACGCCGACTCGAAACTAGCGTTGGATCGCCTGCGGCACGCAAAATTGACCCTGAACCTGAAGCATTGTCGTCTCCCTCGACACTCCGTCACCTTCCCTTAACATGCATTAGCGTCTAATGGAGTGCCGATCACCGAAAACCGCAACAATCGAGAAGGGATCTAGCCAACTCTAGCCAAACAAATAGAGCTACGCAATTTCCTGGGCACGACAAATCAACTAGGCGCTTCGTCAAGGGCTCTGATAAGAGCACCAGTCTGCTGCATTAACTGACCAGGAGATAAGCGAAAAGGCCTTTACCTAAGGGTAGGCGCGCAATGATGCAACTGACGATTTTGCTGCTGTCTGGATAGTCAATTTCAAAATGTTCCGATGATTGGGTTTTGTGGTACCAGGTTCGCCTTCTTTACCTTTATCTGCATCCTGTTTGTTCGAACTGCTGGTTTCGGTCACTTGTGTGGCCACATTGTATCACTCGATTGGCAGGCCTCCGGGCCGTGCCAACAGCCCCCCATCCCTCTGTTTCCAGAACATACATTCTGTCCAATTACTACGCCCTCTTTTACCTTAGGGAAAGCCTTCAGCCGCTACAGTTCCAGTGAGCGGTGATCCTTGAAACAACCACATACCACATTATTCCAAATAACAATTTGTAGCGTCCCGAGACTCCCTTTAATGTAAAAGAAGGCATAGTACTAGAGCAGAATACATATCCTGGTAAGAGAGGGCTTGGGGGCTGTTGGCACGGTCCAAAGGCTGGCCAAACGGCTCAGTACAAGATGGCCATCCAAGTGACCGAAACTGGCATTTCGAACAAACAAAGTTTTACACAGCCCCTCTCTTCTTTCGAGCGTCGTCCTCGACGCTCACCTTGGTCAGCCGCCCGTGTCAGCCATCACAACGTAGTCAGTGCTGCAAGAAGCATCCACAAGCTAACTGTCCCAGCCATCGAGATTCGAGCGCATGTCTTCTTGTAGTACCATCAATTCTGCGTAGCACTCGGTGCAGCAAATGCGCATATCTTAGTCCTCCTCTCCAACGATAATGCGGCCCACTGAATGATAGGGGTACGAATAAAAGTTTTTGGACGAATGAAAGCACACGCAACACATATTGTGATTTCAGGCTTTTTTGATGCCGTAGAAGAAAGGCGATGGTATCGCAGAACCTTGAGCGAATGAAGCAATCGGGTCTCATAGGGACGGCATGCACGTGATCCAAGTGTACAAAGCATGAAAATGTGCTATCGAATGGCATCCTGCAAATTCTGCATCTGTAGATACACATTTTGGCAAAGGAAGGCAAGTTGCCTGAGAACAGGAGAGAGGACATATAGAGGATGCTTGACAACAACGTCACTGATCCCTCTTGGCAGTTGAACTAGACTTGGAATTCATGGCTAGTGTAGCTTCAGTTGTTAATAGCTTCCCTGTCGAACACGAGGGCCTGGAAGGTGCCAAAGATGAACGTCGATCTCAACCCTTCTGTTGTGGGATGTGAGGGATTCTCCCATCCGTAGCACATGCACTTCTCGCACACCGCCCAAGTTTGCCAGAAGCGGTATGGAGCAGGATAAAATCCATCGAAGTCGGGCGCGCTTTCCAATGCCACCAATGTAGCGTCCCGAGACTCCCTTTAAGGTAACAGAAGGCATAGTGCAGGGGACAAAATACATGTATTCTGGAAACAGAGGACTTGGGAGATGTTGGCACGACCCAAGGGCCGGCCAACGACTCAGTACAATACGGCCACCCAGGCGACCGAAACCGGCAGTTCCAACAAACAAAGCGTTATACAAATTATCCTTCTTCACGCGTGTATAGCACTATGACGATTTCAAATTTCCGAACTGCTGTCTACACATTTACGCAGAAAAGAAGTTAGTCAACGACTGAATATTAAAGGCGATTGGTTAGATATATGCAAACATACATTTTTAAAATAAGTTACAAGGTTGCAAATGTTCAACCATTTAAATTTGCACAAAAATGCACTCGGCTTTCGATTTTAATTAGTTGTAGAGATTTTTACCCAATTAAATCAGCGTTCATAAATGCATATTATTTTAGGGCGCAAATTTTTATTTTGCAATTAAAATATTATAAATTTATAGCTCCTTGTAGGTCATTTTAGAATTAAATCAACTTGATGTTTAACTGCGCTTTGCAAAGTCAAGGTCATCGAAATATATGCTTGCAGACTAGTTTATGCTTCGCTAACCTGTACAGTCACACTGTTCGTGTCGTTCATAATGCTCTCAAAACTAACGAATCCCTTGGCGAATAGGAGACTTTTGTGGATTGCTCGTGAGGTCACACTTACAAGAGCACCTTTTGGCAGTCGGTACTTACCAACTACATCTGCACCAGTTCCTTATCTTCTTAAAACTCCACAGGTTAGTAAATTTTGAGTTTGCTTTCCAACAGGGCATTTCTTCATTGATCACGGTTATTGTTGATAGGTCTGCACTGGGTATTGTTATCGCCTTGCCTCTGTAAGCAGCGGCAAGCCGCCCGAGCCGCCTTCAGGGTCAGAAAGTGGGGCGAGCCCCACTGACAACCGTTCATCGGACATGCCTTCGCAGCATCCTTTTGCACTTTCTACCCAGAACATTCCTGAGATATTCCCATGTGTACCCATTATTCCAATCACCGGACCTCCCTTATTTCCCAAGTTTGTGAAAATGTTGGAGATTACTGACCAGCCTCTGATGGAACTGATTCGGCGCAAGATGAAGTTCAATCTACCCTATGCTGGCGTGTTTCTGAGGAAAAATCCGAACGAGTTAGTTTGAATAACGCTTCAACTGTAAATTTGATGTCTTTTGCCAAGTTGTCACTGGCAATCATGTCCACTTCCATCGTTGAATTGTAGCACTTCGGATGTGGTCAAAAGTTTGGACGAGCTTTATCGAGTTGGAACATTCGTTCAAATCCCCGAATGGGATGATATGGGTACGAAGATCCGCATGCTCGTGATTGGCCATCGCAGGTGGGTATTGCTGCGTCCTTGTGGCCCTAAGTTTTGCTTTGCCACCAAATGATTGTCTTCTTGGGATTTGTAGGATACAAATCGTGAAGGCGGTTCCTGATGTTGCGGCCGACGAAAATGTTGATTCAGTGTTGAATGATGAAAAACCAAGTAAGTTGCTTGTTAGTTTTTATTTTGCAACCTTTTTGCGTCGTAAAGCACCGACTTGAATGGATCGGTCCTAGCAACGCTGGTGTCGTCGTTGCATGTATTCATTGCCACGTGTTTAGATTGGTTGAATAACCAATGGTCGGAGGTCTTTATGGTTTCATGTTATGGTATTACAACTCCAATGCTTCCTGTTTCATCTAACCGATTTGGGGATGTTTTTGTGTCCTCCAATCCCTTTAAGCCAACTACGATATGCTGGTTTCTCACAGGATATCCACCAAGTTTCGATTTGATGTTGCTCCTATCGCGTTAGAATCCGTCGCAGAAGGTTGCGCCCTGCGACTTGACAAAATTCAACCCAGGCTGGATTGAAACCCAGACCTAGCCACTTTTACGCATAATGCAGTACGTCACTGCAATAATAAGATGCTCTTGCATCACAACGAGGAGGAATTCTATTTAATGCCGTAAAGTTGGCTCGAATTTGTTTAGCACACTTTCTTAGTCCTGTTTCTCAGTCATCCATTCGGCTTGTTTCCTGCTTCGTTAACCAAAACAAGTGCTGTGAGCGATGGAAAGATTTTGAGAGTTCCGTGTTTATGTGGCACTTCGTGGATTTCGACTGGTCATGCCTGTCACATTTTCCGTTTACGAACTGTATTGTTCTATATTGCTTAATTCCTCACTGCTAGCGTCGCATGTGATATCCCGATTTCCTTAAATGGGATTTGTTTGTCATGAATGTGTGATGCGCCTTCTTCATCAGATTATACTCGTTTCCCCAAATCATGTCGCGAGCAATTGTTTTGAGGTGTGTGGCCTCCTCAACACCACAGTAAATGGTGTCATATGAGAGCAGAACTTGTGGATTATGGTGGCGGAGTCGGCCCTGACACCCTCTATTACTGAGTGTCGTCATAGGTTGGGTTGTGTTCCACATCGTTCTCTCTTTGGTGGGGCCTGTGTTTTCTGTTAGTCTTATCAAATGTTGGATAGCATATGAGTTAGCTTGAGAGGATTTGCATTTGCTTCTGTCCCTTTGTCTTTGGTTGTCTCATTTGTTGGCGTCTGGCCACATGAATTTTCACAGTTTTTCGGAACATGAGGAGGCATTGTGTGTAAAGTTTGAAGTTAAAACGTGTGCAGTGGCAGTCCTTTTCCTGCACTAACTGTGATGTAGAACTTGAAGTCGTGATGTGGATGATGCAAGGGCTGGGTGCGTCTTGTGGGGTTGGGCAGGTTTTGGCATTAACGGAAGGTGTTGTACCTCAATTGGGATCGGTCAGCTTCGTTAGACATTTGGGACCACCTTGAGGCTACAGTGGAAGCAGTGAGGGGCAGGTATCTGGCACATTCCGCCTCACTGTCACCAAAGTAGCGCCCGAGTTGTCCCTTGAGGTCACTGATCCCCTGGATGCAAAATGGAAAGTCAGTAGCAGAGCTCCTTGGTTTAAGACGTGTGTCATTCTAGCGCTCTAACTTCCTTTTTGTTCGCACAGGAAATAAACGCAACGGGCTGCTTCGCCGTGTTCGCAAAGCAGCACACATGGCTGGTCTGCCAACAGAAGAGACTGCAGCCCCAAAGGAGGTGGAAAAGGAGGAGACGTTGGCTTCTCCTACGGATTCGTCGTCATTGTCGCCGGATGAAGGGCACCAGGATGATGGAAGCGATAAGCAAACTCCGCCTTCATCAGAAAACCTTCTAATGGTGGAGACGATCAACGTGTACAACGAGCCCTTTGAAAACACGCAGGAGTTGAAGGCGCTGAGTGCGGAGATTGTTAAGACGATTCGGGACATTATCAACCTGAACCCAATATATCGGTGAGTGCCATTTATTGCCATTTGAGATTGGATCTCCCGTTGGTATTTACTGCTTTGTTATTGTTCCGTTTCTTCCTTAGTGAAAATGTGTTGGCAATGCTGCAAGTCGGTCAACGTGTGGTGGATAACCCCGTCTATCTCAGTGATCTTGGTAGGTATTCTACAGAGATACGAATTAAGTAGTCGTTTGGAGGACATTTGTTTGTGCTCATTCTGGTCGCCTAAACTGCTTGTCTTTGTGGTTTCGGCACGCGAATTACGCTGAGTTATCAATGATTTTCCACCATGACTGCAAGAAACTTGGAGTTCTCGTTAGTGACGAGAGGATATGGCTGTTGTATTTATGTCCTAGTACCGAACCGTAGCTAAAACTTATCGCTGGTTCTCGCTTACACTCGGTTGGCGCTTTGCAGGAAGCGCATTCCGTGTCTCAATCGTTTTTCGTCTGAGCGACTCTGCATCCGTGTTCTTTTGACGCTGTTTATTTGTCAGGTCTACTATTGTCAACTCACTCGACTTCGTACAAGGTTTTGACTCCACCAAATTAGTCTAGCATTGGCTATTATCGGAATTGGAGTGTTTGGCAGGTCCTTGGGGGCATGTATTGGACGAGATGGGGACCGTTGCGCTCCTGGCTAGGATCCACTTTTTACTGCCACTAGTGCATCGCTCGTGCTAACTCTTGAAGTGATTAGAGGCTGCGCCTTGGACATGGGTACTAAGTGTTATTGCCCTTCAGGTGCAGCAATAACGGCAGCAGCAGAGCCAGCTGAGCTGCAAGCTGTGCTAGAGGAGACTCGGATTCCGGAGCGCCTTAGGTTAGCTCTCAACCTGGTGAAGAAGGAGCTCGAGCTGGGTCGTCTTCAGCAGCAGATTGGACAGGAGGTGGAAGAGAAGGTGAAAGCTCAGCACCGCAAGTACATGTTGAATGAACAGTTGAGGGTGATTAAGCGAGAACTGGGTCTGGAAAAGGACGACAAAGAGGCCATTGCAGAGAAGTTTAGGTCTCGACTTGCGGTGAGTGAAATAATCCATCGATCACATGATCTGTCCTATCTTTCCTGCACGATGTGGGACTGTTGCGTATTTCCGTTACCGCTTGATGATAATAACCCTACTTTTTCTTTGCTCTTACTTCCAGTTCACTAACTCAAATTGATTCTTCAAATGCTTCAACTTACCAATCCAGTTCGTGTTATTCAGTCTTTTAAACAAAGAAATTAACTCCGCATCTTTTGCTTGGACCACGTAGGAAGCCTATTGTGGCAGTTGTATGCATGCAAAATGGGCCCGAAATCGTAGTGAACTGTTAAACTTAGATCAGGCAACACGTCGTTTGCTACTCGTCCATAATTTTGACCATGCTTTAGGCTTTCTTAAGCGTAATTGAGGGCTTCCATCATCAATATGACTGTCTTCCATGTGTGAAGTCATCCCGCCACTTTTTCCATTTAATTTTTGTCAAAAGCTCTAGGTCGTGAACATGCATTGACGTGCGTAGGAATGTGGATGGATGCTTCTTCTATGTCTGCGATCTGTAAAACGCGTCAATCCTCTCCCTTAGGAGATCCACCGACTGCATGCCTGCTTTCGCTCACGCTAGTAGAGTTTTTATCTCCGCTGGTATTTCGCCATTAGTAAAACAAGATTAAATGGAGGACGACAATGCATAATCGTGTTTGGCAGGCATGGGCGGTGATGAACGGCATGAGACAATCGGCGGTGGTAATGTCAGATGCTCAAAAGAGAATTTTCGACATGATGGGTAGAAATAGACAGTAGCGTTACAGTTTCGGCGGCATATGCACATTCTTGGACTGGATCGTATTTGCTGTCAATGGAGAACTTCGTTGCACTTAGTATGGAACCGAACTATACAATAAGGGTGCAGCTTCTGTGGCGGGTCAAATCGATTTCGAAAAGCGAAAATTGTTTTTGTTACTTCCAGCCTTGATTCGGCTAACACCCAGATGATTTAAGTGCCTTCATGCAGCAAACTTCACTCAAGGTGGTATTGGGTTTTCTGCCCACAATGCCACTAAGTAAGGCAATGCTCGAAGATTAGTTTAGTCTTGCCCCGTTGCAAATCGCCCCTCCGGATTGATCCATAGCACCTTCTCCTTGCTAACTACTCAACTTCTGCCGATACGCTTTTCATTTTGCATCTGTTTTAGTCGATTCAGTGAAAGATACGAGGTCGCATTTGTGGATATTTTATGGAGTTATCCCACAGCGAACAAATTTATCCGGTGAAAGATTTGCGTTCTCTGGCTGCATGGCAGTTGTGACTGTATCTGTCGACTCTACGCTAAATGTTACATATAACAAATCACTCTTCGAGGGTTGTCCAGATGTTCCTGTCAAGCACCGCGACTTAATTTGCCTTTTGAAAATTAGCACAAGTGATCAATCGAAAAGCCTTAAAAGTATTACTGCCTCTAGGAATATCTCTCGAATTGACGGAATGCGGCCCTAAGTTGATAAACCAATTCGCTTTTACAGTCGGTTTTATTGATTAAGTGTTGTTCGTAGGCGACGAACACCTAGGGCGTTTTCGACTAGTTGTCCGAGTTGTTACCGCGAATTCTTTCGTAATGTGGAATAGTGAAGCCCTAATAAGCTTGACTGGACACTCTGTTTTAAAAAATCATGAGTAGTTGCTTCAAATGATCCCACTCAAATTGCCAAAATATCCTGCTTTTGAACCACACAGCAAGCTTTTCGCCTGATAGTCGATCAAATGATGTGTTCTGAGTAACCACGCCACAATAGCTCATCCGCTTAGTGGGCAGACAGTGGATTCAACTTTCTATTCCTTCTACCTTGCAGAATCATCAACGTCCCTGTCATTCACCAGTAAGTTTCTTCGTCACAATTTGAGGTGCATCTAACTTGGCATGTGCTCAGTAAAAGAAAAATTTTAAGGTGTGCTATTGTACGTGGGCCAAGCATCTTCTAGAAAATGAGAGCTTTTGCAAATGCAAATCAATGGAATCCCCTCCCGTAGCTTATGCTTTGTGACGTTCTCTCATTTTGTCAGCATTCTTTGAAGCGAGACATGTTACTTGTCTTGGCATGCTTGAGTGGACACATGTACGAGCCCTGAAAGCGAGACTTTAATTGCAAAGCTGTTTCTCCCATTCCCTGTGATTTTTTGTCCTAAAGTGACTCATTTCCATTTTAGGCTCCAGTGTGTCACTTCCGATGATTGCACTATTGTGGAAGCAGACATTTGAGGATCAAATGAAGTGTTCGTCTACGCGGCTGACGCGTTGGCTGCACAAAGTGAAGTGGGCTACGTATTAATAGGCGAATGAGTAGAGCGAATTTTTTGTTCTATTCTGTTGCAGTAATGCCTACTGCCGTAAGGTATCTAGTAGTTGCGACTGCGGGTGGAAGTAAGAAATGCATCGTTGCAAAGCCTGATGTGTGCAGCATTTGTCAAGCAATGCGGGAAGAGCGAGACTTCTCATCCTACACATTTTAGAGATCGAGGCAGAAACATGTTCTGAGCTGCGTGAGGCACGTTCTAAAGTCGCGAGAGCCAATGCATTTCTTCCCCCTTGTGCACAGGGACGCGTTTGCCCTTGATGAAGTTTAATTATTATCAATAAATTGAAAGATAGGGAGAGTACTTGCGATGCCTCTTATATCTTGTGTAGTTGTGCTCGTAGTAGTGTTGATTGTACATGAGCATTGGATACTTTGGCAACTTGGTCTCTGGGCTCACGGTGATTGCTTCTTCGACAGCGGTCACCTCATTAGTGCTGAAGCAGAGCAAAATTGCATGCGACACTAGACGTTGGACGTACTGTTATGCTATGCAATGTTATGTGTGGCGGGAAGATCTTAGCAGCCAAGTACTCCAATGCGCCATAGTTACATTTTGTCAATGCAAGGACAATGCCTTTCTCCATTCGTGCTTAACAGTCCATAGCGCTAAAATGCGAGTGCATTTAAGTAAGTCAGCATTTACACACCACCGCAACGCCTCTGTCTTTCCGCTTTTCTCCACACGCTCGTAATATACCCAGTTCCCCACAACATGGGCTGCTTAGAATCACTCTTTGCTTGTCCAATAAGTGTGTCAATGCTATTGTTGGGCCAGTCGCTTTATTTTTGGACGTTCAAAAGTGTCCGAGTTAAAGAGGCTGGGAATAAGTGCCTGTAATTTGAGACACTTTCATTAAGTAGCAGTATATCTCCTCGTGTTTGAGATTATGCAAGGCCGCCTACAGGCTAGTCAGCGATGAAATAGAGTCACCAATATAATGGAGAGGTTAATCTCTCCCTCACTCATAAATTAGTCCGTTTGGAGGAAGCACCGCCTTTACCCCATTGCAACTTCTCCTGAATTTGTTGTGAGCGTTCCGTGGATGGTGATAAGCGGGACTGTGCTGTCCATGAGAAGCATCAGTCAGTCCGAACAGTAGTGGTGACGTGAAAGAAAGGGTAAAGGCTATACCGAGATCGTTTTGCCTTCTTCTGTGGGTCTGAGTAACAAGCGCCTTTGCACCAACTTGAGCCGGTGCGATGTATAATTTTCTTCACAATGCCATCTCAAATATGTTGTGCTTTACACTTTACTTGCATGCGGTAAGTAGCATGAAATTCAACCGTGAATAATCCCCAAAACTGATCTGTATTAAATGTGACCATACCCGTAATCCAATCCTTTGTTTAAACCTGACAGGCCATTTGGTTAAAGCAGCCCACTTCTACCTTATTCTACCTTTATTCGCCTCACCTAACACGTAGAGGTTGACGTCTTCTCAGAGCTCACAGTCCAAAAGTGAGAGTACGACGCCCATTGATCCATCACAAGCGTCAGCTTGCAGTAGGAGTTCGGAGTCACCTGATTCAAACTAGGTAACTGTGGGAGCCCCTGTTTGCAGCGGACATGCGACTTGAGACAAAAGTCTAGCATGGCGTCTCACTTATGCACTCTAGTCTCGGGCTGCTACGAAGCTACGCTGCTTTGTGACTGGTTACCACTGATCAGGTAAACTGTGTCTTTGTGTGGATCTTAGTCACTATCATTCGCTCTGGCTAGACAAGCGAGTGGCAATCTTCGTGCAGTTGCAACACTCGCAATACCTGTGAGTTCAGCATGAAGTCTAATTTCTGAACTCTGTAGTTTTCAGTTACTAGGTGTGGTTTATTGCTTTGCATTGACATCAACCTGACGATCCTGTAGTTGTGTGGTTGGCACTTGGATGGCCTGCTGTATGAGTGGGTGCGTGAGTGGGTCGATGAGAGGTGGTTAGGCGAGCACATGATCTAAAGGTGAGGTGGAATTGTGGGCAGAATAGCGAGCAAGATGAAAGGCTTAGTGTACGCGTTGTGGGTTTGCCACCTATTTTCATTAGTGCTTAGTGGTGGTTGCAATGCGAGTTTGATTTGCTTCATTTGGACTGACAAATCCACCAGCAATTACGCTGCTGCTGCTACGGCTACCTACTTCAACGCGTCTTTATCAATCTTGAGAAGGGAAAATTTGTCTTGTCTTCCTTTTTGCTCAAAACACAGGGAAAACCAATGTGGTGGTGACGGGCACATAAAGTAATGGAACATTCTGGCCAGGGCAGGAGGCATGCCGCTTGATACCCACCAAGGTTTTCATACTTATTGGTGGTTCCTAGAAGTGCCATGCGTAGAACCGTTGCTTCAGGCATTCCTATTTGCTTCTGCTCGAAAGTCCTCAACCGTGAATGGCTTGCGTCACATGTTCACCGTCTCCGAAAACTGGCACAAGTAATGACTGAGGAGCAAACGAGGAGCCTGAGAAGGTAGCTGGAAATTTCCATTGTAGCCACAATGAGAGGAATTGGTCAAATCCTTCTCAAAAGTCTTTCATGTACTACACTATCTCACAATTCCTTCGAGTCATTTGCAGTTAGCGAAACAGGGGCAGACAGGCGACGGCAATACACAATATTGCTTTGCAGTCATCCACAGTGATGCACTGCTACTGTCAACTGCTTAAACAGAGCCTTGCCTGTTTGCAGGGTATTGTAGCGTGCAGAAGCATTGTTATGTCTCAAAAGAGCATTCCTTTTAGCATTTTCACTATCCTACCTTAATCAGTACATCTCTTCTTACAGAATCGCTTCACCTCCTCTACTGACCAATTCCTCTTGCCTACTGGACTGTTTGATTAGTCATACCAGGAACACTGGGAAGGTGTGGAGTAACAAATGTTGCAGAAACTTGTATGGCGCCTTGACTTAGTCTCTTCTTCCTCTCAGGTTAAATCCATTATTGTCTGAGATCCCTGATGTGACTGTTCACATCCTAAGCGGGGATAATCGGCACAGGTGAAGGTGTTGAGCATGATGTGCATGCGGATGCACGTATTTTCGGCAACATTCTCGTTACTTAATGCTTTTGACTTCCCCTGATGCATGCTTCATAACTTATCTAAAATTGATCTACTCTTACCAGTGTGTGAGAGGGAACAATCCGCCTTTCAAGTGCATTCTACTCTGCCATTGCTTTTGCTCACTATTCCACCCACGTAATATTAGATGACCTCGGTGGCTTGCAGATGCACCAATTCAATCAGACCATCCAAGTATAATCTTATGCGTGTGTGGACTGATTTTAATATCACGACAATGCATTTAGTGCTTCTAAGTAAAGTGGAGGCAAATTAGAGGCCTACTAACAGTACTTTCCTCTAAATAAGCCCATAGCTGTCAAACACACTCAATAAATACCCTGGCACTTGCTTGCGCAAATTATCCAAGAGGAGTGCCCAGATGTATCCGCGGGACTGCGCAATCATCAACAGCAACCATAAGACTACTTGTATTTTTCCGTGATGGTAAAGCTAAGTTACGACTGAAGCTGAACTTCGCGATCATTCCACGTAACTTTAGTGCAAATTAGCAAGCACCAAACTTGCAAGTGTTTGCTGTGAGCACCAAACCCACACCCACGCATTGTTGGTGCAGGCATGGCAATAGTAGAGGACCTCTATGTGCAGTTGTCAATGGAGGTTTACACGACCAACCAACTGTGGGGGCAAGGTCGGGCTGAGGAGCATATAAAAGCACATGGAACATTTGTCTCGACAATAGTGTGGCATGCTACAAATCATCGTTTTGCTTATTGCTGTCGCCTACAGCACGGGTACGTGTTCATCTCCTCTTTTGCTTTTATTTCTTGCTGAATAAGGCAGCACGCGCTGACGTAAGTTGATCTTGTGCTATTGGGACCATGTTCCCACGCACTACATTGCGAAGGAGGAGGAATTAGTGCTGCATTCTGTTCTAATAAGCCTGATGTCAGGCTAGTGTATGTCGATGTTGAAGACATTGGATTGTGTGGGATGGCTTTTGCAAGACAAGGTGGATCTACATACAAGATTAGTCGTGATTCAATAAGTGGGTAAGGTGGGTGTGTGTGTGTGGGTGCGTGATGGCTCAGCGATCTGTTTAGTTTAGGTGAGTGTACATCTCAATTCTTGAGTGAAAGCATTAACATCGTAAGCATTGTGGATATAATGACAAAGCAACGATTAAATTTTGAGGCGTGAGAAGAAAATCACATGTTATAAAAGCGGAATACCAAACGGTGAGGAAGAGTGAAATGCCATTCCCACTTCCATTGGCATCATGCATTAGCTATGCACACTCAATCAGGTAGCTCTTCCTCTTATGGACTTGCGTTAGCAATATGTGCATTTTTTATCTTAAGAAGAGAGAATTCTTATAATCTGTAATGGATGCACGCATTTTTATGGGTGCGCTGCCTTTGATCACACAAATAACTCAGGCATTTGAATGAATGCAATGGAAAAATTTAAATACTTTATTGCTTTTGTGAAACAGGAGCGGATCCACTGCTGTGGGGATCTCGCATCATTGGGAAACCCAATGGACCATCCCCACCTATGTATTTTCGCCTCCTCGGAAAATTCGTATGTAAACAGAGCTTGTATATGCGAATATTTCTCACCAACATGATGACAGACGTTTCATCATGCACTCATCCTTATCTTGATTGGCATGGATGTTTCAAGGCAGGAATCCTAACCCGTTCTGCGTTTTTGGTTGACAGCAAACTATACTAGCGTTGTTGAAGAATGGCGTGCTGCTCAGAGTCAGCATTAAAAATGGCACGTGTTATGTCGATGAAGAAGTCTGGGGCAGCCCTTGCCACATGAATGCAGGTAGGTGGGAAGCAATTAGACAAATCTCCTCCTCCACTCGCAGCTCTTCCTAGCATTCTTTGTTTGCTATGGTGAGTAACCCTTTGAGCACATCAGCCAAGTGGACTGGTTTAAGTTGATTTTAGTGCATCGATAGCTGTAGGAAATGCATGATGCTCGAGCATGCACTCAAAGATTATGAACCGGATCATGTCGTCACTCTGGTCAACCGTTGCATTAACTTTAGATAGTGCCAACATTACACTGCTCAACGTATCTAATCAGGTTGCATTACAAATCTGGAATGAAAGGGGACCATATTCGACTGTATTCTTCGTGCCGGACTGCAAATTTCAGGAGCCCAAGAAGGGTGAGTGGTTGGATTTAGCAAAAGGCGTGTAGGAATTTTGCAAGATTGGTGCCTGTTTGAATTAAATAAACCGATAGGCACTTTCTGCGGTAAACACAGCACTTTAAATAGTCATTATGGTAAGTGTAGTCCATGCGGTAGTTGAGTGCTTCGTTCACTTGTATGCCGAGGCAAAGTTGATTCGGGAAGTATGATCACCAAACATTGTTCTTGCAGATGACATCGACGTGGCGACGTCGGCCCCACTATCGCGTTTTCTGAAAGGGCAATCTTACGTCGAACTGGATTTTGCCATTCAAGGCGCAAACAGTCAATCAGAGGTTTGTGAAGTGTTTGTGAAATATCAACAAATTGTCTTGCACCCCTACAGCACTCACCTTCTTCGATTCATCATTTGCTCAGGGCGTGCCAATTCTGTCCTTGCTCTCCTCATTACGATTTAGGTTAACCTTGCTGTGAATGCATCAATTGTGTGCATTTGGAGAGGCCATACCCTTACGACACACAGGCTATCTCTCTGCCGTGAGTTAGATGAGCATAAAATCAGGTCACTAATCGTGTTCGCGAATAATAATAATCAACATAATTACTCCTTCCTGTTTTCATCCTAGGTAATTTGACAGTAGATGTGCAATCCAATCTGAGAAGGTTGGCGGTAAACTTCACACGACCAGATGGGGCCGATTTTTCCACATTTGAATGGCGTGGTAATGAAAAAGTTTGGTTGTCACTGTGGATTGGTTGCAAGACGGTGAGTGATCATCCGGACTTCTAAGTCACGACTATCTTCTTTCTCTGCAATGCCATATCCCAGCTTGCACTTTTTTATGGTAGAATTAAGTGTGATCCTTAAGGAGCCGAATGCGTAACAAGCCTAAGAACCACAAGTTCTCTCGAAGTAACCAAAAGCACTGCATTTGGTTTAGGTGAATCGCCATGGGATGCCGATTGCAAAGGTAAGTTCGGATGCATGCCTATTCCACAGCAGTCAGCACCACAATCTTTGAGGCAGAGATTCACTTTACGTTTGCAAATTGCTCTCATGTGAGCGATGCAGGTTGGAATGGTTCGTGTTGATGCGGTGCTACTGAGCTATTTACCAGTCAATAAGTTGCAATCGTCCATTCAGCATAGACCTCAGGTTGCCATGGTGACACTGGTATGCGAATTAAAGCCCATCGCGATGGAATTCGCAAGGCGACGTTTGTTGCAGAAATGACCCATTCGAGTTGTTGCCAATCAATCGTTAAACCACATACGCATATCGTGCTCAATGGGGTGTAAGGCTCACAACTTGGACTAAGACCACAATACCACCCCATTTACGCTGTGAAGTCGTTGCATCATGGGAATATCAAAGGAAATGAACCGTTGTGGTGGACATATTAATGGAACCTACCTGGTTTTCAAGACCGTCGGCCGTATAGAGTGCAGGCATAGGAGAAAAAGAAAGGCAAATATTGGAGTAGCTGTTTTATGCTCGTGTTAGTTAACACATCCCACAAAATGCTGCCTTGATGCATGAATTGGAAATGTGGGCATTACTTACCCAAGCGCCACATATTCTGTGCTGCATTGAGTCCAATTTTATCCCCCTACGATCGTTTTATGCACTGAAACTAAACTGCCTCCTCCTCTGACTACCTTATACAGCCACACCCGCAACAGCTAAGTTAACTACGTGACTATTTTCCACCAATGTTACTGGCTTAACACATTTGTCCAAATCTGTGAATTTTGTTTACCTTTTTTGGCAAAACCTTACTAGATTCCCCGCGTACTTCCACTCACAAAAAGTGACCTTTACTTCTAAAAGAAGGGCTGGTTAATTTCGCCATCGTCAAACCACTTTGTACTAGTATCCATTTTGGAGATTACCCCGTCAGCGTCCCACCCTATCTGCCTACTTAGATAAAGTGGGGACGACCTCTTCACCACCATTGTGTTATCAGCTTTACAAAAGTCACGTTCGCTGCTCAAGAAAATCCAAAACCCCGGATATGTAATTTAAAACCACTTTCTAACCTCGTAAAGAGCAGCTCGACGGGATTAATTTGTACATGTGCTCAGCCAATTTCCTCAGACGCATGGCATGTGCCTCACAACAGGCTGCGCTTGATGGCTTAGCGCATAAAATTCGCGCCGAGAATTTGTGGAACATTCCGATATCAAATGGCATGCATCAAACCCACTCACCCACCCATCCACATGTGCCAACACACAGGCTACCACTGGGCCTTGATTTGCCTGTCCATCACGAACGATCTGCCCTGTGTGGAGAGTAGCAAGTCTGCTTTCCTCGCAGTAACTAACTCCAGTAATTGCACCATTTGTTTGCAGAACCAGGAACACCTCCACAAGAAACAACTCACACCCGTAAGCCGCCATCCTCTTCGTCTACCTAGTCATTCTCCGTTTGCTTCATTCATATATTACTGCCTTTTCTCATCTACGACACTTCACCTTAAGCAACAGTTCCTTATAATTCAATTCAGTCGGTGCTCAACATTCCCCTCCATTCCAAATTGGACCTGCTCCATGCGCTGCACTTAAAATATCAGCAAAAATGCTGCTCAGATGCTTGAATTTTGTGGTTTCATATTGGTTGGCCAAGCATTCCATGAATTGTGGAGAATAAAATCTAACCACACCCCTTCTTTGACAATTTTATGCAGCTGCAATCTCATCAGGTAGGTTGATGAAATAACCACTCTTAATCATTTTCACTGTTTGGCACAGTTTCCATGCCAGTAAAACGCATTTGTCAATTGTGATGCAAGTCTTCACATAATGTCTTTGTGCACTTCCATCTGCCAGGATCTGAGGCGACTTACACACCCACAGGTGGTTTGGCTACTTCTGGCATTGGCAATCCACTTCGCTCTCCTCTTCTGCACTGTGCGTAGCTCACCAGCTTTCGACCTAGTTCAAGACCTCATGTAAAGATAATTTCTTCCTCTTTTAGGCGTCTTGGCATTATTGCTGCTACCAATACTGCAGTGAATGCAAGAGCTTGAAGCACCGACCGTAACATGAACTCTCCGCTTTTCCACGAAAGCAAACATGCTACAAAGTCCCTTTAACAAATTTGCCCTTTTCTCAAACTTGTCGGCTGACTTCCTTTTAAAGTAAAGCATATGCTTTTGCTTGGGTCGTCTTTGGTTTAGCGACGGTGATTGTAATGTGAAGTCCAAGTCAGCAAATGGAAGAAGAAGAGTGAGGAGAGGGAAGATTTAAGCTTTGGTTTCTTACGAGGAGTCGGCTCATTCGCAGTAGTCACACGTTACTTCAAGGAATGATGTCCGTCGTAAGGTAGCAGGTTCACTTCAGTCTGCAGTCTGAAAACGGTGGAGGTAGAAGGGCTTGGTGACAAGACTGGGTCCCTGCACTTCTCAAAGATTAATTATTAGTTGAAGGGTAGGAATCACTGCGACTGAGGAGAATGCATTTCCATTATCACAAACAAACGATTCACTTGAATGCCTGTACGATTCAAAGGGGTTCTTCACTCTATCCTTGAAATCACGATACCGGCAAGTGAAAGTGGTGGAAACAGACAAAGAGATGATAGCATTTGCAGTACCAAATGGACGATGTGAATTTCAGACAACGCGCTTCAAACTCCGTAATGCTTTTGCCAAGTTCCAAGGCCAGCACTGATTTGTCCATCCTCAAACTGCCCCATACTCCACCTCAATGGCATTCTCGTCTTTAGTAGACATTCCTGACAGAATAACGCCGACTCAAAACTAGCGTTAGATCGCCTGTGCACGCAAAATTGACCCTGAACCCGAAGCATTGTTGTTTCCCTCGACACTCCGTCACCTTCCCTTAACATGCATTAGCGTCTAATGGAGTGCAGATCACCGAAAACTGCAACAATCGAGAAGGGATCTAGCCAAACAAATAGAGCTACGCAATTTCCTGGGCACAACAAATCGACTAGGCGCTTCGTCAAAGGCTCTGATGAGAGCACCAGTCTGCTGCATTAACTGATCAGGAGATAAGCGAAAAAGGCCTTTACCTAAGGGTAGGCGCTCAATGATGCAACTGACGATTTTGCTGCTGTCTGAATAGTTAATTTCAAAATGTTCCAATGATTGGGTGCTGTGGTACCAGGTTCGCCTTCTTTACATTTATCTGCCTCCTGTTTGTTCGAACTGCTGGTTTCGGTCACTTGTGTGGCCACATTGTATCACTCGATTTGCAGGCCTCCGGGCCGTGCTAACAGCCCCCCATCCCTCTGTTTCCAGAACATACATTCTGTCCAATTACTACGCCCTCTTTTACCTTAGGGAAAGCCTTCAGCCGCTACAGTTCCAGTGAGCGGTGATCCTTGAAACAACCACATACCACATTATTCCAAATAACAATTTGTAGCGTCCCGAGACTCCCTTTAATGTAAAAGAAGGCATAGTACTAGAGCAGAATACATATCCTGGTAAGAGAGGGCTTGGGGGCTGTTGGCACGGCCCAAAGGCCGGCCAACCGGCTCAGTACAAGATGGCCATCCAAGTGACCGATTCCGGCAGTTCAAACAAACATAGCAATACACAGCCCCTCTCTTCTTTCGAGCGTCGTCCTCGACGCTCCTCTTGGTCAGCCGCCCGTGTCAGCCATCACAACGTAGTCAGTGCTGCGAGAAGCACCCACAAGCTAACTGTCCCAGCCATCGAGATTCGAGCGCATGTCTTCCTGTAGTACCATCAATTCTGCGTAGCACTCGGTGCAGCAAATGCGCATATCTTAGTCCTCCTCTCCCACGATAATGCGGCCCACTGAAAGATGGGGGTACGAATCCAAGTTTTTGGACGAATGAAGGTACACACAACACATATTGTGATTCCAGGCTTTTTTGATGCCGTAGAAGAAAGGCGATGGTATCGTAGAACCCTGAGCGAATGGGGCAATCGGGCCTCATAGGGACGGGATGCACGTGATCCAAGTGTACAAAGCATGAAACTGTGCTATCGAATGGCATCCTGTACATTCTACATCTGTAGATACACATTTTGGCAAAGGAAGGCAAGTTGCCTGAGAACAGGAGAGAGGGCTTATAGAGGATGCTTGACAACAACGTCACTGATCCCTCTTGGCAGTTGAACTAGACTTGGAATTCATGGCTAGTGTCGCTTCAGTTGTTAATAGCTTCTCTGTCGAACACGAGGGCGATGACAGTACCGAAGATGAACGTCGATCTCAACCCTTCTGTTGTGGGATGTGAGGGATTCTCCCATCCGTAGCACATGCACTTCTCGCACACCGCCCAAGTTTGCCAGAAGCGGTATGGAGCAGGATAAAATCCATCGAAGTCGGGCGCGCTTTCCAATGCCACCAATGTAGCGTCCCGAGACTCCCTTTAAGGTAACAGAAGGCATAGTGCAGGGGGCAAAATGCATGTATTCTGGAAGCAGAGGGCTTGGGGATGTTGGCACGGCCCAAGGCCGGCCAACGGCTCAGTACAATACGGCCACCCAGGCGACCGAAACCGGCAGTTCCAACAAACAAAGCGTTACACAAATTATCCTTCTTCACGCGTGTATAGCACTGTGACAATTTCAAATTTCCGAACTGCTATCTACACATTTACGCAGAAAAGAAGTTAGTCAACGGCTGAATATTAAAGGCGATTGGTTAGATATATGCAAACATACATTTTAAAATGAGTTACAAGGTTGCAAATGTTCAACCATTTAAATTTGCACAAAAATGCACTCGGCTTTCGATTTTAATTAGTTGCAGAGACTTTTACTTAATTGAATCAGCATTCATAAGTGCAGATCTTTTAAGAGATTAATTTTTAATTTGCCATTTGAATAATATTGGTTTATAGGTCTCAGTAAGTCATGTTGGGATTAAATCAACTTGAGGTTTAACTGCGCTTTGCAAAGTCAAGGTCATCAAGAGATATGCTTGCAGACTAGTTTATGCTTCGCTAACCTGTACAGTCACACTGTTCGTGTCGTTCATAATGCTCTCAAAACTAACGATTCCCTTGGCGAATAGGAGACTTTTGTGGATTGCTCGTGAGGTCACACTTACAAGAGCACCTTTTGGCAGTCGGTACTTACCAACTACATCTGCACCAGTTCCTTATCTTCTTAAAACTCCACAGGTTAGTAAATTTTGAGTTTGCTTTCCAACAGGGCATTTCTTCATTGATCACGGTTATTGTTGATAGGTCTGCACTGGGTATTGTTATCGCCTTGCCTCTGTAAGCAGCGGCAAGCCGCCCGAGCCGCCTTCAGGGTCAGAAAGTGGGGCGAGCCCCACTGACAACCGTTCATCGGACATGCCTTCGCAGCATCCTTTTGCACTTTCTACCCAGAACATTCCTGAGATATTCCCATGTGTACCCATTATTCCAATCACCGGACCTCCCTTATTTCCCAAGTTTGTGAAAATGTTGGAGATTACTGACCAGCCTCTGATGGAACTGATTCGGCGCAAGATGAAGTTCAATCTACCCTATGCTGGCGTGTTTCTGAGGAAAAATCCGAACGAGTTAGTTTGAATAACGCTTCAACTGTAAACTTGATGTCTTTTGCCAAGTTGTCACTGGCAATCATGTCCACTTCCATCGTTGAATTGTAGCACTTCGGATGTGGTCAAAAGTTTGGACGAACTTTATCGAGTTGGAACATTCGTTCAAATCCCCGAATGGGATGATATGGGTGCGAAGATCCGCATGCTCGTGATTGGCCATCGCAGGTGGGTATTGCTGCGTCCTTGTGGCCCTAAGTTTTGCTTTGCCACCAAATGATTGTCTTCTTGGGATTTGTAGGATACAAATCGTGAAGGCGGTTCCTGATGTTGCGGCCGACGAAAATGTTGATTCAGTGTTGAATGATGAAAAACCAAGTAAGTTGCTTGTTAGTTTTTATTTTGCAACCTTTTTGCGTCGTAAAGCACCGACTTGAATGGATCGGTCCTAGCAACGCTGGTGTCGTCGTTGCATGTATTCATTGCCACGTGTTTAGATTGGTTGAATAACTAGTGGTCGGAGGTCTTTATGGTTTCATGTTATGGTATTACAACTCCAATGCCTCCTGTTTCGAGCTGGCACTCTTCATTTTTCATGTAACCGATTTGAGGATGTTTTTGTGTCCTTCAATCCCTTTAAGCCAACTACGATATGCTGGTTTCTCACAGGATATCCACCAAGTTTCGATTTGATGTTGCTCCTATCGCGTTAGAATCCGTCGCAGAAGGTTGCGCCCTGCGACTTGACAAAATTCAACCCAGGCTGGATTGAAACCCAGACCTAGCCACTTTTACGCATAATGCAGTACGTCACTGCAATAATAAGATGCTCTTGCATCACAACGAGGAGGGATTCGATTTAATGCCGTAAAGTTGGATCGAATATGTTTAGCACATTTTCTTAGTCCTGTTTCTCAGTCATCCATTCGGCTTGTTTCCTGCTTCGTTAACCAAAACAAGTGCTGTGAGCGATGGAAAGATTTTGAGAGTTCCGTGTTTATGTGGCACTTCGTGGATTTCGACTGGTCATGCCTGTCACATTTTCCGTTTACGAACTGTATTGTTCCATATTGCTTAATTCCTCACTGCTAGCGTTGCATGGGATATGCCGATTTCCTTAAATGGGATTTGTTTGTCATGAATGTGTGATGCGCCTTCTTCATCAGATTATACTCGTTTCCCCAAATCATGTCGCGAGCAATTGTTTTGAGGTGTGTGGCCTCCTCAACACCACAGTAAATGGTGTCATATGAGAGCAGAACTTGTGGATTATGGTGGCGGAGTCGGCCCTGACACCCTCTATTACTGAGTGTCGTCATAGGTTGGGTTGTGTTCCACATCGTTCTCTCTTTGGTGGGGCCTGTATTTTCTGTTAGTCTTATCAAATGCTGAATAGCATATGAGTTAGCTTGAGAGGATTTGCATTTGCTTCTGTCCCTTTGTCTTTGGTTGTCTCATTTGTTGGCGTCTGGCCACATGAATTTTCGCAGTTTTTCGGAACACGAGGAGGCATTGCGTGTAAAGTTTGAAGTTAGAACGTGTGCAGTGGCAGTCCTTTTCCTGCACTAACTGTGATGTAGAACTTGAAGTCGTGGTGGGGATGATGCAAGGGCTGGGTGCGTCTTGTGGGGTTGGGCAGGTTTTGGCATTAACGGAAGGTGTTGTACCTCAATTGGGATCGGTCAGCTTCGTTAGACATTTGGGACCACCTTGAGGCTACAGTGGAAGCAGTGAGGGGCAGGTATCTGGCACATTCCGCCTCACTGTCACCAAAGTAGCGCCCGAGTTGTCCCTTGAGGTCACTGATCCCCTGGATGCAAAATGGAAAGTCAGTAGCAGAGCTCCTTGGTTTAAGACGTGTGTCATTCTAGCGCTCCAACTTCCTTTTTGTTCGCACAGGAAATAAACGCAATGGGCTGCTTCGCCGTGTTCGCAAGGCAGCACACATGGCTGGTCTGCCAACAGAAGAGACTGCAGCCCCAAAGGAGGTGGAAAAGGAGGAGACGTTGGCTTCTCCTACGGATTCGTCGTCATTGTCGCCGGATGAAGGGCACCAGGATGATGGAAGCGATAAGCAAACTCCGCCTTCATCAGAAAACCTTCTAATGGTGGAGACGATCAACGTGTACAACGAGCCCTTTGAAAACACGCAGGAGTTGAAGGCGCTGAGTGCGGAGATTGTTAAGACGATTCGGGACATTATCAACCTGAACCCAATATATCGGTGAGTGCCATTTATTGCCATTTGAGATTGGATCTCCCGTTGGTATTTACTGCTTTGTTATTGTTCCGTTTCTTCCTTAGTGAAAATGTGTTGGCAATGCTGCAAGTCGGTCAACGTGTGGTGGATAACCCCGTCTATCTCAGTGATCTTGGTAGGTATTCTACAGAGATACGAATTAAGTAGTCGTTTGGAGGACATTTGTTTGTGCTCATTCTGGTCGCCTAAACTGCTTGTCTTTGTGGTTTCGGCACGCGAATTACGCTGAGTTATCAATGATTTTCCACCACGACTGCAAGAAACTTGGAGTTCTCGTTAGTGACGAGAGGATATGGCTGTTGTATTTATGTCCTAGTACCGAACCGTAGCTAAAACTTATCGCTGGTTCTCGCTTACACTCGGTTGGCGCTTTGCAGGAAGCGCATTCCGTGTCTCAATCGTTTTTCGTCTGAGCAACTCTGCATCCATGTGTTCTCTTGACGCTGTTTATTTGTCAGGTCTACTATTGTCAACTCACTCGACTTCGTACAAGGTTTTGACCCCACCAAATTAGTCTAGCATTGGCTATTACCAGAATTGGAGTGTTTGGCAGGTCCTTGGGGGCATGTATTGGACGAGATGGGGACCGTTGCGCTCCTGGCTAGGATCCACTTTCTACTGCCACTGGTGCATCGCTCGTGCTAGCTCTTGAAGTGATTAGAGGCTGCTCCCTGGACATGGGTACTAAGTGTTATTGCCCTTCAGGTGCAGCAATAACGGCAGCAGCAGAGCCAGCTGAGCTGCAAGCTGTGCTAGAGGAGACTCGGATTCCGGAGCGCCTTAGGTTAGCTCTCAACTTGGTGAAGAAGGAGCTCGAGCTGGGTCGTCTTCAGCAGCAGATTGGACAGGAGGTGGAAGAGAAGGTGAAAGCTCAGCACCGCAAGTACATGTTGAATGAACAGTTGAGGGTGATTAAGCGAGAACTGGGTCTGGAAAAGGACGACAAAGAGGCCATTGCAGAGAAGTTTAGGTCTCGACTTGCGGTGAGTGAAATAATCCATCGATCACATGATCTGTCCTATCTTTCCTACTCGTCAAAAGCCTAATTCCTTGTTGTAGGAATTGACTGTTCCGCAGGCAGTGAGTGAAGTTATTGAGGAAGAACTGAATAAACTGAGCGTTTTGGATAACCATTCCTCGGAGTTCAAGTAAGTTTTATGGCCTACTGACTGCGTGATTCAGGAGTTGGGCGTCTAATTTCTACACACCTCATTCTTCATAGTGTCACACGAAATTATTTGGATTGGCTTACGAGCTTGCCCTGGGGTCTAACAAGCGAGGAGAATCTTGATTTGGCTCGTGCTCGAGTTGTTCTGGACGAGGACCACTATGGATTGGATGATGTCAAGAAGCGCATTCTTGTGAGTTCATAAATTCATTTGGTTTTTGAGACAGATATCAACTTTGAGGTACTCCATGCACTAGGTCTTCTCTTAGTCACCAGTTTTTTTGTTTCTTTCCTGCTCTCCTCTTTTACCGGATAATTTATCCCCATTTTGCTGAAATCACCATGTTTTCCCATTGTCACATATTTGTGACAAGTGTTTCCCTTCAGTTTATGGTAATTGTGGTTGTGTCTTATCGTTACTTTCACACGCCCTGGTTGGGCTTAAGACTATGAAAATGATTGAGACCTTCTCGGTCTGAAATTAATCGTACTTTTTCCTTTTAGTATTTTGAGTTGGAGACTTAATGACGGTTAGTGCTTTGTTGCAGTCAGTTCTTCTCGGAGCCTATCATGACACATGAGCTATTCTTTCCATCCGAATTTCGGTTGTTAAAGTGCTAACGGGGAGGTTGCGCCCCAGCTTTTAAGTGTACTTGTTGAAACCCACTTTGTTGGAATAATTAATTTTGGAATTGGCTAACGCCACCGTACCTCTTCATTGTATAGAGGCTTTGGTCGGGATTTCTTTCAAGTTTACTCAAAAATTTCTTCCAACAGTTTATACGTTTCACTTTCTTTTCGAGTGTAGTGATGGCAATCCTTTAGCTCCACTAAATCCTTTCTTATATTTAACTTCAAATCTTCCCATTGTTTTAGGAGTTCATCGCTGTGAGTCAACTAAAGGGAACCACCCAGGGCAAGATTATCTGTTTCCACGGTCCTCCAGGAACAGGCAAAACCAGTATTGCTCGATCCATAGCTCGAGCTCTTAACAGGAAGGTGAATTCTTGTACCGCCTTGTTGAATATATTTGGAGTGAAGTAGGAATTGAATATTTCAATCCAACTCTTATTAGCTCCCCTCCAGATCACTATTTCTTCGGTTTACCTATGCATGCCGGATCCACAGCAGCACTATTGGCGTTAATTTCAAGCAAATCCAAGCCGAACTAGATTCCTCCTTTGAAATATTATGTCCCCTACCTGACCCCTCATTACACAACTTTTTCTTAAGTACTTCCGCTTCTCCGTCGGCGGTATGTCCGATGTCTCGGAAATTAAGGGACATAGACGAACCTACGTGGGTGCAATGCCTGGCAAGATTATCCAGTGTTTGAAGAAAACACGAACCGAGAATCCACTCATTTTGATTGATGAAGTAAGTTCTCTTTCATGGTGCCTAGCTAACCAACTTGCTCCTTTTCCTCACCATTTTACTGCGTTTTTAGCGTACTCGTTTTTTTTCGTTTTCCTCTCCATTGAATACGGGATGATTGAAGTTTCTCTGCATAGATTTGAGAATTGAGCATCTTTGTCTTTTCCCTGCCATTGCGCTCCCTTTTAGCCACATGAGGTCTTTTTCAAGGCACTGACGTTGTATTTGTAAACTATGCTTTTGCGAGGGGTGAGGAGCGTTGTTTTCTTTACGGCATTTCCACAAGTTCTTCTTTTTTTATCTATGAGATCGAAACAAAGTGACTAAGTCTACTGACTAAGCATTTCAGTAGCGTTTAGTTTCGCTTTACTATCCTGCCTATTTCTGTTTACATTGCCAGCGTACCTCATTTTGCTTCTTCCACCTCACAGATCGACAAACTCGGTCGCGGTTGGCAAGGCGATCCTGCCTCCGCGCTTTTGGAACTGCTGGATCCCGAACAAAACGTCAACTTCCTCGACCACTACCTAGACGTCACGGTTGATTTGAGTCGCGTCCTTTTTATCACAACAGCCAATCAGGTGGAAGGGATTCCAGAACCCCTGCGAGATCGAATGGAGCTTATTGAAGTGGCTGGCTACGTGGCTGAGGAGAAGATGGCCATAGCACAGGTATTCTTCACAATATAAGGGGAACATTTTCCTGACGTGGTAACCAGTAGATGCAACTTTTTGGTGCCTTTCTACCTTAGCAATACTTACTGCCCCAAGCTGCCAAGTCGTCGGGGCTGTCAACGGAGCAAGTGAATATAACGGATGGAGCGTTACAGCGTCTCATTAGGCAATACTGTCGGGAATCAGGTGTACGAAATCTGCAAAAGCACATCGAGAAGGTGAGTGGATCTATTTTTAGAAAGTTGAAACAAAACTAATTAAGTCGGTTCATGTGCCGTCAACCTCCGATAGAGTCTGTTTCATCTCTTCTATCTGCGTGGAAAAACTGTTGCCTTTACGCTCGTTCTTTACCGACGTACGGATGGGTTGAGGGAGTAATTGCGGGGTCTCTTATCACTCAGGGAATCAGACTCACAGCAAAATCGACAGCAGGCACCAATGATATAGTCTAGTGCACCCAGTGATTACTCTTCTGCTTCGAGGAGGGCAAGGGGTTAAATCGTTGGAAACCAAAAGCCTCGAACAAGACAATGTGTCATCTAGTTGCAGTATTTCTCTTCCTCTCCTTTTAGGTGCTTCGTAAAGCCGCTTACAAAATCGTCAATGGTGAGGCAGAGATGCCGTTAAAAGTGGACGAAGACAACCTTACCTCTTTTGTGGGCCAACCTATTTGGATAACAGATCGACTTTACCCGCCTGTAACACCGCCTGGAGTTGTTATGGGTCTTGCGTGGACGGCTATGGGCGGGTCTGTCCTGTTCATTGAATGCACCAACAAGGAACCACTATCGAATAGCTCGAACAGTGGTGATGACGTGAAAGACAGTGCTAAAGGTATATCGAGAGGGTTGTTCCTACCTCGGGTTGTCAGAATTTTCATGTCAGCGTCAGTGTCGGTGCTGTTGACATTCTTTTCCTCAAAGCTGAATCTACTGGCATTATTTAAGTAGTAAGCATCTCCCTCACATTTGGTAGGAAGTCTCCAATTGACCGGTCATCTTGGCGATGTAATGAAGGAGTCGGTTGCAATTGCGCACACTTTCGCGGGTAATTTTGTGGTATCTGATGAAGTACTTCGTAAAAGATTGGAGAATGCTGCAACTACAACGTCTCATGCGCATAAATTTCTTCGAGAAGCAAAAATTCATCTTCACGTACCTCAAGGAGCGACTCCTAAGGTTGGTTTTGACCTTTTGTCTTTATCACTGTAGCAAGTTCGGTAAATGCTTCTTGGTCTAGAACAGTCTAGGTGTTTGCTGGTAGCGACTCATACTTGGCTAACTTGAGACGAATGGATAAATATGTCAGTTGCTTCTTTCGGTTGGTGCTCTTCAACCCACTATTGTCAAGATTAGTATGCAGATTCGTTGCCTGGCTCGTAGTCTGTTTTTGCGGTAGTGTTTGGGTTGGAATCGCTCATCAGAAGCGAGATTTGCTCCGTCAAACCACTGGAGCTCCCCGAAGTTGACTATGTTCCTATTTTGGCCATTGCTTTGCACATGGTTTGTGTATGCGGACAAGCTGAACCAAACAAATCACTAGTTATCTTCGCTTCCATACCACTCACTAATTCCTCCAATTTCTCAAAATCCATTGCATTGTCTTTGAAATAGACCTGAAACTCATCTGTATTTATTTACCTAACTCCGATTGTTTCACTGTGTAGGACGGTCCTTCAGCTGGAATCACTATGGTTACAGCCCTCCTCAGTCTGGCCTGCAACCTCCCTGTGTGTCCTGATTTGGCGATGACAGGCGAAATCAGTCTCACTGGAAAAGTTCTCCCAGTCGGTGGAATCAAAGAGAAGGTTATTGCGGTGAGTCTACCTCTGTGAGGTATTCATTTGATATCGTTTTTCTATCCAACTCATTGTTCCACCTACTTAATGGAAACGAGTAGCTTATGGGGATGGATTTGCTGTAAATTGCTTTCTTTCCCCTGTTTGGCAGGCCAAGAGAGTTGGTGTGAAGACGGTAATTCTACCGGAGATGAATAGAAAGGACTACGACGATCTGGCTGACTTCATTAAAGCTGACCTCGAGGTGCACTTTGTGAACCACTACTCCGAGGTCTTCCCCATCGCCTTCCCAGCACAGTAATGCGCCTGAGCTTTTCGTTTATGTAGTTCTTGTACAATGAAGTCCTATCAAATTCAATCGTAGTCGCCTTTTATAAATTCAAATAACTCTTCTTCTTCAGCAAATTGGGATTGAATTTGACGGTGGGCTAGTGTGGTTTGGGTTTGGATGCTTTTTGCAGCAGAATGAGGGGCGACCATCTGCAGAGATTCAGTAATTTGGTAGTGGCTCCGCTAAAATGTTTCAGCCGGTGGGCCTGGCGTCTGAACCATGACAACGGCCCTTAAGGCCCTTCATTCAAACAAAAATATGCATTTTGCCCTGGTGCTATTCCTTCCGTCTTTAGGGGAACCTTGGAGCTCAACACTGGCGGCAGCGGAATTCAGGCCCAAGCCTAAGGAATGAACATCTTGATTTTTGCCACTGGGCTCGTGTTGTGGATGGGAGAATCTATGACGATCATCACGAAAAGTCCGCAAAGGAGCTGTCTGCGATAATATGAACAGGCGACCTATTTCCTCTCCTCTTCCAGATGGATAGAACCCAAAAGGACATGGCCGGGGAGCAATAAAGTGGCAAGGAGGATTGGACGCGAAGCCCTACCATCATGGAATTATGTGGAGCCCCAAACTTTGTTCTATGGCTCAGCTATTGTGCTAGTGTTCCTACGATGGGCGATGGTACGCGTGGTAAAGTGAGCTTTCTACCGCCCCCAAAATAGCTAACGAAGGGGACAAAGCCCATGAAATTGTACGCATAGTTGATGACTGACAGGCTTAGATCTTGACATTGTGATTTATGAAGATGGAGGATGACCAGGGAGAGTTTCAAGGAAAGGGAGTACTGTGTGATGCATTAATTAAAATTTAAGTTCTTGTTTTGCGTCGAGGGGCATTTTCCACCAGACTACTTGGCTCTCAGACCACGTTATGAGGTTCTAGATTCTTGTACGGTCATAGCACAGATTCTGTTTGGTTATTGCAGCCTTATGCCTTCGGTTACGTCTCAGATGCTACATTTACGCTGGCTAGCATGCATTACTTCATACAGTAAAATTCAGTTTCAATAACTGTCCTGATTGCCCTGTTAAGAGTGCATACAACGTCAAGAAATCTTTATCTATGCATATGAGTAGCCGACTTCAAAATTAATTTAAATATTATCACTAGATATGCGAGCAGCCAGACACAAAGGCCTCTGAGTGTAGCGTCCCGAGACTCCCTTTAAGGTAAAAGAAGGCATAGTACTGAGAATGGCCAAGACCCATAGCCAACAACGTGACTACAAAATGAATAAAGGTGTTTGCAGCACGGGAAAAATTTTAAATTTAGTTAAATAATTTGTAACCCTTCGTAGTCGAGCTGGCGATCATGCTCTTTTAAGCTCACGTCACCGCCATATCTAAAAAAATTAGGTTTTGCAGGTGTTTTGTTCGTCTCTTTAATTTGCCTTTATGAAAATTTTATTGAATTGTTTAATCCGATGAAGTAAGGGAGCACTGTTTTGGTTGGTTGTGTGTAAGCCGTCCCTTCAAATTTAACCGAGGCGTTTTTGTGTCCTGTAGGTTGTTCTTCCTGCGTTTGATATTTTTTGCATGCTCTATGCTCTTATATAACATTCCTTAACTTCATAAATACTCGTAATTATGCGTGGTCACACTTAAAAGTGAGAAGAAAAGTGGTCTAATTTGTGCAATTAACATTTCGTTAGCAGTTGAGTCCTTCTTCTTTTTGTTGATTATTCCGTCTATAGAAATAAAATTACCTGGATGTCAAGTGAGGATGCCGATACCGCTCACGCGAAAATGTGCAGGAAAAGTATATCACCAGTTCTTTTTCTCATTTTCTTGTGAATTGAGCAGTTTACGACAATAGTGTCGAGACTGTCGTTAACATTGTTAACGAGCCGTCAGTTGCTCTGTTCCGAATCCAGGAGCATATTCGGAAAACTGCACCGGAAATAGTCGAGGAGAGAGTAAATTGCTTTTGAATATGTGCCAACATTTATAGAAAAAAGCGTTTGTCTGTGCTGAAAAGTTGCAGGGTGTTAACTATGATCTGGATAATACTCTGGCGTAAGTTTGAGCTTTGCTTGCCAGTAACAAAAACCCCTTAGTGTAATTTCCACCTTTCCAAAAGTTGAATCCAACCTTGTTGGTCTTTTGAAAACTTTGGATGCCTGCAACATTCATCGACAAAACCTTGTGGCCAGTCAGCAAAACAGGTTAGTGTCATTCTCCTTGTTGTTATGGTTCGCAAAGCTGCTGAAAGCTAATCGCTGTTTTTCCTTCCCTACTTTTCACCATATTGCCCTGTTAGATCGTAATAATTTGAAATTTCGCTGCATGCAGCATGTGATTAAGTGTGCTATTTTTCTTTGTGTTCATCCTCTTACCTTCGCGCAAATGTTCAGAAATCAGGATGATTTTGAACTTGGTGTTGATGTCGTGGCTTTATTGGCGAACGACGTTTGACTTATGTCTTTTATGTTGTCCATTCCCACCTCATCTCTGTACCTTGTCATTCCAATTCTTTTATTTTTAAAATGAAATCATGTTTCTTCATTCGCTTTTGTAAAACGCGATCTCATAAACTGCCGGTCCTTTGTTATCCTCTTTCGTGACTTGCGATTCGCATGCATGGGCTATTTTTCCTACTCATCTTTGTGGACAGTGATTATTTGCCCGTTGTTTCGAGTCAATTTGAGTTTAAGCAGAAGTATTTTTGAGAATATTATACCCATTTAATAATGTGTAATTTGTGCTTCTTGGTTGCTTGGGTATTAAGGTCGGTTAGTTTTAATTAAAAAAAAAGGCGGCATCCACCTCTCTTTCTAATCAAAACTGGAATCTACTAAACTGTCACATTTTGAGAGATTCAAAACTGCCACTGTAGCGTCGCGAGACTTTCCTTAGGGTGAAAGAAGGCACAGTGCTGGGGCAGAAAACATAGATTTTAGCGACAGAGGGATTGGAGCTGCTAGCATGGCCCGGAGGCCAGCCAGCCAGCCGGCCAGTACAACGTGGCCACCCAAGTGACCAAAATCTGCAGTCCGAACAGACAAAGCGTTGCAACTACAAGCAAAAACAGACATGTAAATAAAACATTCTGCCTGATTGTTACCATTTCCCTTCTAAAATGCAGTAGACACAAGTAAAAATGCAGTTTTAATTCGATTTATCTAAGAATTAGGAGGAGCCATTAATTTGGTGGATGCAGTGGATTTGACAGGTGTCTAGGTGACTAGATCAATTGCCACGCGCACCTTTGTCGCGTAGAAGACTTTTCCTTAGGAACGAATACCTCCTAAATAGACTTATTCATTCATGAGAGGAGCAGGACAAATTAGTTGCAAAGTGGCCAACCGGGTGAAGTAGACAATGTGTTTGATTTGTTTAAGGGAGAAGGATAAATTGAGAGTCCTCGGAACGCAAATTAACTACACTCAAGTAAACGGTTTAACGCTGCTAGGCAAGAAACACAAATCGCCCACCAGAACCATTTTAGTGTGCAAGAGGGAGTGTTGACACCTTCAATTGCTGAGGATTTCTAACGTTCAAAGGCAAAGCAAATTAACGAGTTCAAAGAATTACTGTGCATTAAAATGCCTTGAATGAGTCCCTAAATTTGCTTCAGCTTTGAGGGAATTGGGGAGTAGCTATGGCATTAGCAGATTGATTTATGCTTCTAGCAGTGAGCAACCAACTCTTCCGATGCAAACTAATCACCACGATTTGACAGTTGAATTTCCAAACTAACCTCTCCACCTCGCCTAGGCAATCAATCAGTTTGGAAGGAAATTCACTTAACGTAAATGCACGTATTTTGAATTTTCGTATAAGGTGTCTAAAACTACAAAATCCTACCTTCGACTAAACATGAGCCCAGTCCTCCAAAATAGGCACTTAAAAAAAGGTGGCAAAACTGTATATTATATGAGAAATAATTGATGCTTTTATTACAACTGGTGGATTTGCCTTGCATTTTAGCCCCAAAAGTTTAATCAACCCAACTGAAACGGAACCATATTATTCAGGCAGAGTGTTTTTACTACCTTGAGATCACCATGCAATTTAACAGTTTCATCCACCACAGAAGGATGATTAAAAGCGTCCATGGTAGTGAAGTTTAAATGGTAGGAAGTAGAAATGCTCACTTCTCAGCAAAGAGTGCATCTGACTAACAATGAAATCATTCTAGGCTTGTTCCAAGAAAAAAGTACATTTTGATGGATAACGTAATTTGCTTTTGTCAAAAGTGGCGCTTTAACAATCCGTTTGCATAAAACAGACCATTATGCTACTAAGCCTCTCCCATGCAACCGGAAAAATCTCAATCTCAATCCACCATTTAAGGTTTATTAAATAACTGTGACGTGGAGTAAAGAATATGGTGAACGAGAGAAATAGGAGAGCAATAGGGGCCAAATAAGAAGCAGGGTTTAGTGCGTGGTAAAAGAACTCATGATATTATGGTTCTCCATGTTACATCTCACCTCCCCCCTCAACGATCCCCTTGGTCGTCAACATCCAGCGTCGATCACCACAATGCAGTCGGTGGTGTAAGAGAAAGAAGAGGAGAAGAAGTCCCCACGAGAACCGCACCTACCTACCTACCTACCTACCTCTTCAGCCTCCATTCTAGCATCTAAACATAAAAAGAAAATAAAAGAAATAAAAATGATAACAATAATGAGACATAAAAATGCGAGGAATACTTATTAGCAAGAAATTAGCGATTAGGCACCAAGCACCCAATACGGTTAAAACGTGTCCTAACGACATTAAATCCTACTAACCCAAATGCACCGTTCAAAGGGCTAACAAAGTGATTGACGAATTGCCAAAATAGTCGCCATTTCTCGCCTCAACCACTATACGGTGGAAAATGCACGCGAGTAGGCCTTGCAGTGGGAAAACAAAACCTCCCAACGGTCACGTAGTGTAGGTGGCCTTCGCCCCTACACCAGCATGTGGGCGTAGAAAAGAAGCCAGTCCACATTTAGGGGACCTAATGACAACAACAGTAACTACAAACCGCAACTGGCGCACCTTACGCCACGAAAAAATGCGCGAAGACCTGCGCACCAATGCTGAAAACCTCTTTCCACCCATAAAGAAACCCACATCGAATATATCTACCTATCGCTGCACAGAGAAGACACCAACAACTCACTAATTGCGATCAAATCTTACCTGACAAATATGCCAAGCCATAGCGAGGGCGAAATTCGCACCCAGCGCCGCCTCCTCACAATGCCTCCATTCTTGCTCACAAAACACAAACATTCAGAAGGCGCTGAAGCCCTGCCTCCTCCTCCACCTCCTTCAATGCCCCATCTAGCCATTACGTAGACAAAGGAAATACGTAATAAGGCATATAATGAATAACTATTAGCAAAAATAATACGCAGACGCTAAGCACTTCGTACAGTTAAAAATCTCCTCCACAAAATAAGTACTCATTAATCAGAGTTCGTCGTCACTAAAAGGCTAAATAATTAATAAATTGTCACAATAACCATACCTCATCGCCCAAAGTATCATACACCAACAACTGAACGCGATTAGACCCAAACGTCTGCAAAACAAAACGTCTCAACGGTCACATTCCGAAGCATTTGCCTGTATCGTGCCGATTAGGCGTATAAGGGGGGCCCACCGACATCTAAAAGATTCAAAAGCAACCAATTAACTTGTACCAATAAGAAAACACCAAATAATTACGTGAATAGGCAGTATATTGGGAAAGCGAGCGCCTTAAGCCGCATTATGAAGCCTCTGCGTCTAATCGAGAACGGGAGCATATAAAAAGATATAATCTACTCTCAAGTGATCTAATAGCAGCTAAGAAACTAAAACTAACAACAAAATTGCCTAATACTTGCCGGTTCTCCGAGTTGTTACAGCAAATAATGCGCCAGCAATCGATACCAATAGTCCCAAAATGCACACCGATTACCAGTCCGCCGACCAGTTTTGCGCGACAAAACAAACGAACTTTTGATTTTTGCTTATTTTTGACACAGTCAAAGTTGCTACAAGCGCCACACTTTTTGTAATAAGCGTCAGGTTTCAGGAGTAAATTGGCAAATGTGATTAATTAATTAGTATGTGTAAGTGAGAAAATTAGCGATGAATTTCAGGAAAATAAAAACGCCTAATGCTAGTATTTTAGTAATTGGTAATGCAAACCATGTGCGATTCAAATAATTTTACAAAGGTTTAGTGCACAGTTAATTTGTATGTTGCACTTATTTTCCACTCTGATGGTTGTGGCAAAGTTGATATATGGGGACTGTTGAAAGGTAATTTGGCCCACGTTGTGGTGTAGCCTTGCTTTATTCTTAGGGTTTTTACCATGATTTTCCTTTATTGTCCTCCCGTTTTGACTAATTTGTGTCAATGGTGACCCTAAGGCCGTGTGAGAATTTGTGTTTGGTGTGTCTTACTGCGCAAGTAGCTGTTTCCATTCTGCTAATTAACGTGGCTAGTTCTACTGGCGGTTAGGGGCCAATAATGAGCAAAAAGTGAGTGCCTTTTCTTTCTTTCCTAACTCAAGATAGCAATGAAGGCTGGTGGCTCCGACGTCTACGCACCTTCGTAGTCTAGTGGGTAAGTGAGTGGGTGGATGAATGTGGACGAAAACTGCCGACTGGCTGTCACCGCAGTAGAAGGCGCTAATCGTCTGAACTGAGAGGTGGGTTGACATTGTATGTATATAGTTGTAATCTCGTGCATCCATTTTTGGTGGTTTTACGGTGCCTTCCTACACTGGAGGCGTATACATGTTCTCTTTCAGGAGTAGGCGCTTTTCAATGCGTTTCCTCTCATTCAAATGGGGGCCAGTGTTTGTGAAGAGTGAGTGTCTTCTCACCTCGCTGCGTGGGATAGTGAGGAAAATAAATGGTTATAGTGTCGGTGGAAGTTGCAGTTGAGTTGAGTTGCAGTCGATAAATGTGCGTATGCATGAATGCGTGGGAAGAACGGTCGATTGGAGGCTACTGCAGTGGAAGTTGAAAAGGACTCAAATTATAAGGCAAGTTGGGAGCACGTATATGTTCTTGGTGTTTTATGCATCTATTTTCGATATAGATGTAGGAGTGGTGCTTTCATGTGCTGGAAGAATGAATTGATGCGTTCTCCTTTAGGTGGTATGTGGTGTTGGTGGATGCGTTGGCATTTGTGGGAATTGATTGAGCCTGCTGAAGATACGGCTTCTACGCGTTAGTGGGACTTCTTCCGTCTCTCCTCGTCACCTGGCGGCACGTATAGGCGCGGCGTGCGTTCCATATGACCATATCATTGTGATAGGTCTATTGTTTGTATTCAAGGCAATAAAAGTTATGAGAGGCGGCTGTGTGTTCTGATTTCTGAGAGGGGATTGGCTGGTCACACCAAGTAACTGCAGTCACCGTGATTATTTAGGCGAAACAACCTGCAATGGTGCAGTGATGATGATTATCTTCTGTTAGAGGGACGCTCTCCCGTTTGCTCAGGCGAGCGCTGCCTCCAGCAGGAATTTGGTGTTATCGGGATCCTGTTAGCTGAGCTACTAGCGATGAGGCCTGGTGGTCATGGGTACTTGATGGAGTGTGCGCGACCAAACAAATGGGCTGGGGGTGGATTTGAAGAGAATTTGTTGAGTGCAGCCCCGTCTTGTGTCAAATTGTCGGTTGCCTGTGAGGAGGAGAAAGAAGTAGGCAGGCTAGGGCGCTGTGGGGCGGGGCGGGGCAAGACTTCATTTCACGCATCACCCCGCCAATTTTGACGTTTGAACTTAATGGTGGAATGTTGAGACTACTGAAATGGTGTTCGGTAGTGGGTGTTTTGTCAACTGGGCGGGCTCACACACGTTACTCGTTTTTAGCAGCAGCAGCAGCAGCAGTGGTAGTGGTGGTGGTGGTGGTGGTGGTGGTGGTGGTGGTGGTGGTGGTGGTGGTGGTGGTGGTGGTGGTGGTGGTGGTGGTGGTGGTGGTGGTGGTGGTGGTGGTGGTGGTGGTGGTGGTGGTGGTGGTGGTGGTGGTGGTGGTGGTGGTGGTGGTGGTGTGGTGGTGGTGGTGGTGGTGGTGGTGGTGGTGGTGGTGGTGGTGGTGGTGGTGGTGGTGGTGGTGGTGGTGGTGGTGGTGGTGGTGGTGGTGGTGGTGGTGGTGGTGGTGGTGGTGGTGGTAGGGCCACGGGCCTTAGGCTGAGTTCTAGCGGTGGCGTTGGCGGCAGCGGCGAAGTAAGTCAAGTAGAGGAGGAGTAGTCGGAGTGCCTACTAACGCTGGTGGTGAATCGGTAAGGTAGGAGGGCACACCCATCACTTCACAACATGTTGAGAGTAATGGGAAGGGAATGAGACTCGGAGGCCTCACAACAACAACAACAACTGCGCTGCGTGTCGCCACTCTGCCTGGTTGTCGCGTTGTTGCAGCACTAGAACACCCAACTACAACTACTCCAATCGATTAATCGCGTACTTCACTAACATTATCTTATTATTCTCCCTACCATTATTTCAACACTTCTTTGCATATGTTTGGACGCTTTCTTTACCTTCACACCTCAAATCACGTAGCCTACTGCCTCAACTCTCACTCCTTCCACCAGCCTAGCGCTGTCATGTACAAATTGACACACAACAAGGCGTGGCTGTGTGTTCGCCTGGTGTAATGCAAAGCTAGCTGATCAGATCAGATCAGATCGGACCAGATTCCTTTATTTCTTCTTTATCGCAAAGACAATTGGTAGATAAAGAGAATGGCTGAGAGGGGGGGGGGCATTAGTGTTCAAAAAGAGGAGCATTTTACTTTCCCAAGTCAACGGCGAGGATGGTGAGGGGAGGGGAGAGGAGGAGGAGCAGAGAGGGAGAGGGAGAGAGATTGTTCACAAACCGCGAATTCCTACCAAATGCCGTCGGAGGAGATAGTGCAGAGAGGGGTCCGTCCATTCCTGCTGAGGAAAAGAAAAAGAAGAAGAGTAGAAGACGACGAAGAAGAGGAAGTAGCCGAAAAGATACAGCAGAGGCTTAGGCCCTAAGCAATGTTTCTTCCTCCATGTGTCTACCAGTGTTTCACCTCGCACCCAAAGCAGTTCTTGTTGAGGTGGTTCGATAATGCTCACAGTCTGCTCATCTTGGTACCTGCTATCTGTCGTAGTCTTAGCAACCGCGCTGCTACTGATGGTGTTGCTGCCACTTCTCCCTTTTCCCGACCATCTCATTCCATTCCACTCCATTCACTCATTCACTCACGCACACACACTCACACAGATCAACGTTAATAAATCCTACCAACGGTTGAGTTATTGAGTGAGTGAGTGTGTGAATGGCCTAGATTCGGACCTCATTACTGACTCATCCACACTGAGCACTCGTTTGGTTGGTCGGTTGGTCGGTCGGTCGGTCGGTCGGTCGGTCAGTCGGTCGGTCGGTCGGTCGGTCGGTCGGTCGGTCGGTCGGTCGGTCGGTCGGTCGGTCGGTCGGTCGGTCGGTCGGTCGGTCGGTCGGTCGGTCGGTCGGTCGGTCGGTCGGTCGGTCGGTCGGTCGGTCGGTCGGTCGGTCGGTCGGTCGGTCGGTCGGTCGGTCGGTCGGTCGGTCGGTCGGTCGGTCGGTCGGTCGGTCGGTCGGTCGGTCGGTCGGTCGGTCGATGAGCCAATGGATCGATGAATCTCAGCGGATCGATGCTCTACTTGCGTCTCTATGGGTTCAAATTTGAAGGAGTAATTACCAAATAGACGCGTGAGTGTGGTGGCATGGGAATAGTGTAATTAAGACAGATGGATAAAATCCTAGCCCCAAAGGTGAAGCACACCATATGTGCTGCAGAAATCTGTCAAACCATTAAGGCTTACACCTTTCAAAGGCCACACACAAACAAGACATCCTAAGTACATTATCCAAAAGCTCCTATCACAGTCGACCTACCAAGCGTGCATTGATCTGCCAATCTAACGATGCCTGACAGCCTCTTAGTCTCCCATTTAAGTCGGTTGGAGGAAAGCGCCAAGTCAATAAAGAGGCGGTGAGTGGAGGAAGGAAGCCGACCACTCCATTGGCATACGATAGGCATCTAGGAAGCCAGCAGCACCCCGTTTTGAAGTGGTTTTTTTAGCAAGGAAGAAGAAACCTACATTCTTGCATTTTATTTCCAATTTACACAAATTCACCCAAACCAAAATTTTGCGATTGGTGTCAACCCACTTGATTTCATGCGTCACACATGTGTGACATGCGGCATTTATCAGAATTTGATGACCAGCAATGGTGCTGCTATGCTCATAAGCGTTACATAAGACTGTAATCTTTTTGACTATCCGGTGCTGTACTCCGGAAAGAATTATGGCAGTGGCCATGACCCTACGCTTATGAGTGACATTCCTCGCTACCATCATTCTGTGCAGCCACAGCCCTAATAGCAAATGCTTTTCCCTGGGTTTGCACTTTGCATCCACCTGTTTGGAGACCTCGACCCCTAAGCATGCTAAGCCAATACCAAATAGTAATGGCAGCTGATGCAGTACCGCATTATTTGCTTGCCTTGAGGAGCCCACAGTGAATAGGCGGTCACGCGTCCCATATGGATATGCACATGCATTTCAGTCAATGCCTGCAGGCCAGCTAAGCAGCAAAGGTGCACCCTGCCAATTGTAGGTCCCACGCTGCTCCAAACACCGACAGCTCTCCAACCGTTGTGAAATGGATTAATGCATGAAGAACAGTAAGCCGAGTGCAGTTTCATGTTCAGGAGTGTTGGTTCCATCACCACCTACGCATTTCTGACTCGACCTAAATCAAAAATGATTTATTTCAAACATGCTAGGCGTGCTGTATTTCTCATCCCCACTTAACTACCCACCCTTACGATTTGTGGATAGCAACGATATCTCAACGTCATTTTTCAATTGTTTAACTCACATTATATGTAACTGCTTTGCGTGCTGGTCACGAGCAATGCCGTTCAGCGTTTTACGACATTGGCATCATTCACCCCTAGAATCACAATGGTTTTAGCGTTGCCGGTGGGCTTGTTGGCGGCCATTCGACCGTTTGTTGACAAAGTCCCTAGCACGAAATCGGTGGCTCTACTTGATCACGTCAGAAGGTTTTCCCACAGACAATGGCAAATTCTCCTCCCACATCCGCTAAACCTTGCTGCATGGATTAAGCCCCTTCTGAATGCCCCTAATGCACCAACTCAAGTGTTCAAAATATCTTCCAGACACTCCCATTGCTGTGCTCCGTTTGGCAAAGTAGTTGTGTAAGCTACACCGACTCACAAAGGGCCTAATCAAGACTCCAGCCAAAGTGAGGTTTCAGCGACGTGCTTGATTACTTTGCAGTGCCTTTCTAGCCTACTACTATCCATCCAGCAAAAGGGAAAGGAATAGGCGACATCTGTGTAAAAGTAGCAAAAGGACGGCTGCTAAGGCAAAGCGCAAATGGAATTTTCAGGCATTTTTTTGCCTAAAAGGCGCGTATGCTGCCATAAGAGTAGGATTGTTTCCACACTAAAAAGGGAACTGATGATAAATTTGTAGTTCAGTAAAGATCACAAGTGCGTCATCATAAATTAGATTGTAAAACTCCAAATCTATGGCCTTGGTTCGAGTCAACTTCAACAGAAGCCACCAAAGGAGCAGCAGCGATGCCATGCCCGAGTGGGTGGTGTCTGTGCTTTCCCTTTCGTTTCGACACCCTGGAGGAGGGATTTAGCATGATTCCATGATCGCATTGGGGGATATGCCAGACATTATCAATGATACCCTCTTGTTGTAGTAATTAGTGGAGAAGCACTTTTGGTTGGAGGATTGGAAAATGAGGAGGCAAGTAGGTATGAAAATGCAAAGGTACTCATTTGGAGAAACGAAATTGGCAGATACGCTGACAGACAGCCACATTCGCTATCTGTAGGAGGGACCAACTACCAAACCGGAAGCTGGTCACCGCTTTTGCAAGTGTATGTCAACTTCCACCTCGACTTCATCTCTACTCAACAATCCAATTGCAGCCAACATGGCGTTGGATTGCTGAGAGTAGGTAGTACAACTAGAATTGAGCCTGTGCATAGCTGCACGGGCACATCAGCCAAAGTGTGAACAACGCCGCAAAGAAAATGTCCCAGCGCCTTCTGTAAACTGCTTGCAGAGCATTATGCAGCAATATGCAATCGTATTTCAACAAAATTCTTGGCATAGCAATATTAGCTCCGCCTCATCACGCTCTACCCTGCTGCATGGCGGAAACCCTTTCCATGCGCATCCAATGTAACAATGCAAGCATTTGCAATGCCTTCCAGTTACTTCTTAAATAGCCTTTTCAAGGCCTTTGTTAGGAGCAGCTATTCGCAGCTGAGAGTTCTGGACCACTTCTAAAAAGACACATCAAGCATTGTAAAGAAATCCAGCCAATCTGGACCCCAACACGCCAGCATATTTGCCCCGCAGTTTATGTGGAGCAGCAAAAGGATGACTGCGAGAGCAAAGCATTCGCCTTCAGGTGCTGCAGAAAATCTAACGCATCTTTGCCCTACATGGAGATGAGGTAAGCATAGAAATGGTTCGATCAAGATCAGTAGACCCCATTAGCCTCGATAAAGTTTCTCCTTGAGCCACCTCCCCTCTCGATTTCGGGTAGTGTGATCAGCATTTTACTAAACAGGTCAGCTTGAAACAGAGCTTGGCTCTTCCAAATCGGAGACGCCGAATTCTGCTTGTGCACCACATATAGCCTGAACTACCGCAAGGGCATAGTCTACAATGGATGGGAAGGTAGCTAAGTTGTAGCCTTTCTTTTCTAGAAGTTGAGATGGGGACTCCTAATACCTATGTATATATATAGTAAGGTTCAAGGCTCTTGAAAGGCCGCGCTTTGTAGGACAAAAGAGGGCAAATGAGATCAGCGACAGGAGAGTTAGAAGCGTCTGCGCGTTAACCAAGACGATGCGTGGAAGGGTGGTTAACGTTTAGCTTGGAGTGGTGTTTTGGTCGGGTGGACTTGTGGCTTTAATCTTTCCCTGTTACTGTGGAACGAGCATCTAACCAATCTCCCTGTCTAAGTCACATAACACGTGAGAGAGATCGCCGAAATGGGAAGGCGTGTTCGTTCAGCTTATGAAATGAAGATTGGGATTGTAAGCCAAGCAAGTTTATCGGTTTGCCCTTCATTAGTTTTGTGCCATCTCACTAGACTCTGCAACTGTTTGTCTTTGACCTAATAGGGTGCTTCTGTTGTGGGTGGGAGAGAGAGAGAGCCTAATGGAATTAATGTCCTGAGGTTGAAGCACTGACGTCGTTTGAAGTGTCACTCGTGGTGACGCGCAGTGTGGTGGCGGTTGTGTGTGTGGCTCCCCCATTCAAAGCTCGCATGACGTTGGATGCGAATGTCACTCACATGGATGGCTCACCGGTGAATGGCGAGCCACTGCTCTAAGTTGCGAAGAAATTAAAAGAACAGGTTAATGTCCGGCGCACCTACATTTCACTCATAGTGCCAATTGTGGCCTTTATTATTTCCGTCCCTTTGTCTAATAGCGGTCAATGGACGATTGCCAGGGCAGAGGAAGAATTTGACATGGAGATGGAGGACTAGAAGGGAAGCCTCACCCAAATGGCCACGTTGCTTGAAATCCTCCGAGTGTAGACCACACAATGGAGTAGAGTGATCACCTTGTAAGAAGCCTGGGCCTTGCAATAAATTAATACGCAAAGGAACGAAAAGTGAAAGTTAGGGCACATTTGTTTGCGTCTGAGAGGGAGAAAAGAAGTTGAATTTAGCAACCACCACTGGTGATGGTGATACGAGAATGAACGCAAAGCACAGGCTGAATGTAGGCTCAGTGTGGTGTTTGGGGTCATGCCTCAAAATGGTGCTGAGAAATCGCCTCCGCACGTGCTCCATAGCTTGTCGTCCACTTGCATTTATTGCCTCTGTGGCAAATGTGATTGACACAGCTGGGAGCACAATGACAAGGAGTGTATTATAGGAGAGGCAATTGAGTGTATTGCCACACCGAAAGCCCCCTCGTCACAATCCAATCATGTGGAACAAGTGAAGGACACAATAAGCGTGCCAGATGATATGTGCGTCCATTGACTGAACAGAGCCAGGTATTGGGAGTTCTCGTATCAGCGATCATCGCATTCCACTGCCAGTGCCTATCAGTAATAAAATCAAAAGGGGGCACCTAGGGAGCTGTGCCTGAGGGTTAAAAGAGTTGTCCACCATATGACGGACTAAAGACAGCTGGAATGGACTATTCGAGAGCACAATCAGATTAAAGGGAAATGGCATAAGGGTTGAAGGAGCACGACGCCATGATCGCAAAGCATTACTTCCCTATTCAGTCTTGCCCAAATGAACCATTACTATTTCTGTTTAATTCTGTGCAATGAACAGTGTCAATTTGTGCTGCTGTTGAGGCTTGCGTGTTGGTGTGTCTTTGAAACCACAGACAAAAGTCGGGAAAAAGGAATCTGCACCCAATTAGGCAAGCCAGTGGTGATGAATCCGGGGTCCTGCTTCATTCAAAATTAATTCTACGTCCGCCGAACTCCTTTGCCACGATACTTTTCATTTATCCCACCATCCAGACTCGACGCCGGATTCTTCCTCCTTACCTATTCATTGTGTCTTCACTCCTCTTGAATTTATGCAATCCTCTTTTTGTGTTAAATACTTTTACACCTAACCGCATGCATGCACGCACTTGAAGTCTGCCCACTCATACACTTATCCATTCTCACCGGCTCAAGGTGGTACTTCATTTCAAACTCGCTTTTTTGCTAACTGCCAATTTTTTGCCCACCCTCTAGTTATTCAACCTTTAATGAATGCAGAGTTGATGCGTACACTCATTGGACTCATCCGTCTGCTAATACGTTCCTGATGTAGGCCTTTCCATAAAACTGCAAAGCTTGGGTTAATGGACTACGACTCGTCGGTCACAACAGTAGCCTCTTCCGCCATTTCAAAAGCCACGCATCTTATCCCACTTCAAACATAACATATTTCATCCTGAATGAGGCGATCAGTTCCTCCTCAGTGTCGAGTTAATACAGGCAAATAAGCTAGGTAGTTTTCCGTTCTCTAAGGTGTCTTTGACTGCTAGAGCCTAACGATGAATGCGCTCCTCGTCGAAGCCTTGGGCTCACCGTCAGTCAGTCAGTCAGTCAGTCAGTCAGTCAGTCAGTCAGTCAGTCAGTCAGTCAGTCAGTCAGTCAGTCAGTCAGTCAGTCAGTCAGTCAGTCAGTCAGTCAGTCAGTCAGTCAGTCAGTCAGTCAGTCAGTCAGTCAGTCAGTCAGTCAGTCAGTCAGTCAGTCAGTCAGTCAGTCAGTCAGTCAGTCAGTCAGTCAGTCAGTCAGTCAGTCAGTCAGTCAGTCAGTCAGTCAGTCAGTCAGTCAGTCCTTTCGTAGAGCCCCACCTACTTTGCTCCCATAATGGAGTTATCTTCGAGCAAAATGAGCAATTGTGTAATTGCAAACCTGAAACTGTTGTGAGCCTAAAGCTAAGACTGCGATGCTCCTTTGTTTGTGTGTTAAGTATTCTCTGCCCCGGTAGCTTTAAAAGAGCACATGACCACCAAATGCAGCTGTGCTTTAAAAAATGGGATTTTTGGCTGCGCTGCATACTCTCACTCACTACTGCGTACTCTGCAATGAGGGACAAGGGAATTATGCAAAGTTGCTTGATTTACGGGGTCGTGTCAAGCCTGCGTAGTGGGTTGAAGGACTAAATGCAGCAAAGAGGGTGCAGTGGGACAGAGGGCTCAGGTGCACACTTTGTGTCACAGTTTAACTTCACCAAGGCCTAAAACCTCGAGTTTGGCAGAAGGATTGCTGGGCCAGTGTATGCTAGGGGCACTGGTGCACCAAAATATCACATTGGAATTATTTTAATCTTACTCAGTAATGAATTGTGAATGGATTCCTAAAGATAATGCACCATGCCGAAAAGCAGATGTTATATGGAGCAACGCAGAACCCCTAGATTTGTCACTACCGGCCTCATTGTCATGCCTTTCCTTACAGGAGGGGCACTTCCCCATTCGTGTGTAAAATTCTTGCCTCCCATTTTTATGGGTAGGAGGGCAAGAAAAAAACATTGCCTAGTCATAACGGACGACAACTCTTTAACATTATAGACGTTGCCACCTGTTTACTCCATTTTGGTTTTCTGCCTCAAAGCATTGGCAATTGAATGCTGTGACTGTGGCAGGATGAAGTAAGTCAAGTGTCATGTCCTGCTAAGCCGATCAACATGCAGCTCGTCTGGTGCCTTTGCCCAGCCCTTGAGTGGCTACGCCATGAGACTAGCCAGACACAGGACGTGGTGGCAAGTTCTCGAGGCAACTGACAGGCAAGATCACATGTGCACGGGAACAATTCCGGCACTAGATGTTGAGGCCCTTTTAAACCTCATGACCTATGTCTTCCACTTCTCCATGAACACATTTACCATTCACCATTGCAATGTTTGAGGAATCTGGACTTCGTGGGCAATGCTCATCATTCAGCAATGTGCCACAAAGGTAAAACACATTGTGATTAGGAGTTATGGTTGCTCTTTGGGGAGAAGCTGCTTAATAAAAAAAGCCGCAATATTTACCCCATATTGACCACTACCTGATCATAGTCTTAAGATATACTACCGACGCATTCCTCTTGAATCCTATCCAAATGCTTGCTTGGAAGCAATTACCCTCAATGTGTCACTAGTACTCAACTTACTCTCCACAACTAAGATCATACGCATAAGAGAAGAACAAACTTATGGCCGCAATATTTAACACATCCACGCAGCACATTGTATGGTGCGCAGTGCCACAGTGCAACGACTTCCCCACCGTACCGAGGAAGGCAGGAGACATGAGACAACAGAATGCTTTTAGTTAATGGTCATTAAACTGCCGCATTTATGTTACACGTAGGTCGGCATAGAGCCGTCGACACTGCTCGCGTCGGTACTCACTCACATGCGTGTTCGCTCTGGAACCTGTGTTGATCGTCATTCTTTCGAGTGTGCAATCGTCAGCTAATAAGAAGAGGCTTAAAGCAGTGGCAGATGCTGACTGGATGATAGCATCATAGTAGTCGGCGCGCATCATGGATAGGTGCACCATGATCAATTGCAGCAGATATAAGGGGCTGCAGAGATCGTGGAGATCGTCTTCATCAGACTAAACGTGTTAGTGTTTTGTGCATTCCACGAAAGCATGTCAAGAAGTTTAGCCATCGGCATTGACTTAGGAACAACGTTCTCATGCGTTGGTGTTGTTCAAAATGGCAAGGCTGAAATCATAGCCAATGACCTGGGCAACCGCACAACACCGAGTTGCGTTGCTTTTACGGATGAGGAATGCCTCATCGGTGAGGCCGCCAAAAGACAAGCAGTCGTGAATCCTACTAACACCGTATTTAATGTAAAGCGTCTCATCGGACGCCGTTACGAAGATGAAGAAGTACAGGTCGACATGAAGCACTGGCCCTTTGAAGTTATAAATTTTGAAGGAAGGCCAGAGATCAAGGTGCGGCATTGCGGTAAGACAAAGCATTTCACTGCCGAGCAGATCTCGTCTATGGTGCTGTCGAAGATGAAGGAGACAGCCGAAGCGTACTTGGATGAGAAAGTGACAAATGCTGTCATCACGGTGCCAGCGTACTTTAATGTCAACCAGCGTCAGGCCACTATCGAGGCTGGGAAACTGGCAGGTTTGAATGTGCTGCGACTCATCAGTGAGCCGACCGCGGCTGCCATCGCCTATGGTGTGAACAGGAAGTTAGACAGACAGCGCAATTTGCTCGTCTTTGATTGGGGTGGCGGCACTTTCGACGTGTCCATCATGTCAACAGAGGGTGGAAAATTTGAGGTGAAGGCGGTTGGTGGTGACGCACACCTGGGTGGAGAGGATATTACTTCTCGTCTAGTGGATTACTTTGTTGAGATGTTCAAAAAGGATCACGGAGGAAGGGACCTGACAACCAGCAAGAAAGCAATCAGTCGTCTGAGAAAGGAGTGCGAGGAGGCAAAGAGATCATTGAGCGCGGCTGAGCGTACGAGCATAGACGTTGATTCATTGTTCGAGGGCATCGATTTAAGTACGAAGCTTACACGAGCCCGATTAGAACAGTTGTGTTCCGACCTCTTCGATAAGGCAATGGATATAGTAAAGGCTGCGCTGAATCATGCAAACATGGAAAGGGCTGATATCCACGAGGTAGTGCTAGAAGGTGGATCGACGCGTATCCCGAGGGTGCAGAAATTGTTGCAGGACTTCTTCAATGGTAGGGAGGTGAAAAAGTCCATCAATCCGGACGAGGCAGTGGCGTGCGGAGCAGCATTGCTGGCGGCCGACCTAACTGGTCAGAGGCCAGCAGCGTCGCAGGAATTGGTGTTGCTGGAAGTGACACCACTGCCACTGGGTGTAGAGAATTATGTTGGATCGATGACGACGATAATACAGCGCAATACGCCAATTCCGACAAAACAGACGCACCTGCTTGTTTCGCGTAAAGATAATATTACGAAAGCCACATTTAATATTTACGAAGGTGAACGTGTAAGGGCGGTTGACAACAACTTTTTGGGTCAGTTAATTCTGACTGATTTACCACCGACAAAATTTGGCAAGACTAAGTTTGACTTGACCTTCGAAATTGACGAAAGTGGTATTCTTCATGCATCGGTGGTGGAAAGGTCGACAAAGAAGCAGGGCAGCATCACGATCAACAACTACAGGGATCGTCTGTCTGAGCGGGAGAGAGAAGAGATGTTGAAGGATGCGGAGAATTTCAAGCAGGAGGACGAGAAGGAGAGGAGTAGAATAGTTGCGTTGGATAAACTGCTACGCTGTGCCCACAGAATTAAAAGGAAGTTGGAGAAAGTGGATTTGAAGCAGAGGACATCAGAAGAGTACCGAAAAAATATACTAGCGAAGTGTGAGGAGACAATTAGGTGGGCGGACACCCATAAGGAGGCCACAAAGGAGGCCTGCGAGCAAATGCAGAAACAGCTTGAGAGCGAGTGTGGTCTTGTTATGGGAATGAAGAATCTCGGTTTGTGAGCATGGATTCAAAGAGCAAAATGGATCTCTGTGAAAACGATACGATCCTCCCTCACTTCCACCCTGCAAAGCACGAAGAGAGAGAAATCTGAACACCTGATTATGTAGATGTGATTACTCAGTCCTAAGCCATTGTAAATTGTAATTGCTGGATAGTCAGTAAGAATTAATAAAAGCCTTTTTTACCCAATTCACCTGCTTTCCACTCTTCCACAACCACATAAACGCACGACCTCATTACTTCATTTATAGCTTAGCACACGCTTACGAAATTGTAAAGAACACATTGGCATTAATTTTATTTTATGCTTTATTGGTTTAGGACTGACATATAATTCAGCAACGGATCGCGTCATTAGCTTAGGACGGCCAATGGAGCCGATGCTTCTGAATACAAAGAATTGACTTGATGCCACAACCCAACTTTCTGAGGGCTGCCACCTACTTTGTTGGTGGGCATTAAATTTAGAGATAATTTGGACGATGATCGTATTGAGGTTGACCTATTGAAAGCTTACATCTAAGTGATGTCAGCACCATCATTTAATGTCCACATGAATGCACCTGGCCTTTTGTCTGTCACCATACATACCAGTAATTGTAAGTGTGCCATCCAACTTGGTGGGATTTAGGACTGCAAACAAACGCACCGAATGTTTGAGTGCGCGTGTAGACGTATTACGAGAAGGAAGACTTACGGTTTGTTAGCAAGAGGGTATGAGTCGTGGATTGAGGTGAGCAATAACGTAGACTCGAACATCATCCAATGGTGAGTTAGCGTGCTTCCCAGTTATTGTCCTCTTCCATCCACCATCAACACATTCCTGTGTATTTTACATGCCGTGTACGGCGCACTTTTGTTGTTTTTTTACTTGTACATTGCAGAGTTCGCATTCACTTCGGTCCCCTAAGTGTCGACTGGCTTCTTTTCTACGCCCACATGCTGGTGTAGGGTCGAAGGCCACCTAATGTGACCGTTGGGAGGTTTTGTTTTCCCACTGCAAGGCCTACTCGCGTACATTTTCCACCGTATAATGGTTGGGGCGAGAAATGGCGACTATTTTGGCAATTCGTCAATCACCTTGTTAGCCTTTTGAACGGTGCATTTGGGTTAGTAGGATTTAATGTCGTTAGGACACGTTTTAACCGTATTGGGTGCTTGGTGCCGAATCGCTAATTTCTTGCTAGTAAGTATTCCTCGCATTTTGATGTCTCATTATTGTTATCACTTTTATTTCTTTTATTTTCTTTTTATGTTTAGATGGTAGAATAGAGGCTGAAGAGGTAGGTAGGTGCGGTTCTCGTGGGGACTTCTTCTTCTTCTCTGCCTTCTTCTTCTTCTTCTTCTCCTCCGCCTTCTTCTCCTTCTTCGCCTTCTTCGCCTTCGGTTCTCGTCTTCGTCTCCCTCTTTTGCCAAGAAGGGCGACATTGTCTGGCCTCGCCGTCACTTCGCGCGTTCTTCGGTTAAGATTGGCTTGCTGTAAGGAAGTTGTTGTTGCCGTTGTTGTCTTTCCTGCTTAACAGTGCATGCGGTGTGTATTCTGATGTTAGGTGGGGCATGTGTTTAGCACTTATCCGTAGGTAGGGCGTTTTTTCGCACTTTGCGTGTGTGTGTGTGTTTGTGTGTGTGTGTGGAAGGTGTGTCAGTTTCCTTGCCGTGATAGCCGTGGAGGGAGTGGACGAGGCGTGGGAAACTTAGTAATTGCTGTGCCCATCGGCTCGGGGGACGGTTATTGCTATTATTTGTGCTGGTGTGTTGCTGATGCGGGAGGTGTTGTTGTTTGGTGGTGGTGTGAGTGAGTGAGTGAGTGAGTGAGTGAGTGAGTGAGTGAGTGAGTGAGTGAGTGAGTGAGTGAGTGAGTGAGTGAGTGAGTGAGTGAGTGAGTGAGTGAGTGAGTGAGTGAGTGAGTGAGTGAGTGAGTGAGTGAGTGAGTGAGTGAGTGAGTGAGTGAGTGAGTGAGTGAGTGAGTGAGTGAGTGAGTGAGTGAGTGAGTGAGTGAGTGAGTGAGTGAGTGAGTGAGTGAGTGAGTGAGTGAGTGAGTGAGTGAGTGAGTGAGTGAGTGAGTGAGTGAGTGAGTGAGTGAGTGAGTGAGTGAGTGAGTGAGTGAGTGAGTGAGTGAGTGAGTGAGTGACTGACTGAGGTAAACCCGGAATGGGGGTGGGGAGGTGTTTGCGTAGGTCACTGCGTGGACTGTGCCCTGTAGCCAACCTGAGTGTTGGTTTGTTGAGGCGTTTCTGTCTTTTCTCGGTGGTTGTGTCTGCGGGCGTTAGTCTCGTAGCGCGTTAGAAATTTGCACATCGTCCTGTTCGTCTTTTCGGACACTGCGGACTTACCGTGCCACTGGTGGCGGTGGGTGGGTGGGTGGGTGGTGTACAGCGTGTACTTGATGTTTAAACGCTCACCTTATGGAGTGGAGTAGGCCAAGGACTTCTAGCGCGCCAGTGGTCTGTACGTTTTGGTTTCCAGCTATGCTGCCTACCCACGTCCCCTCTTTTATGGCCACACCACTTGAGGCTATGGATTGTGATTGTTTTGGTAGATGTAGATGTGATTAATTCTTTTAACGCAGGATGATGGACTTCGGCTAGTGAGACGCAAGTTGGTTACGAAGATTTCTAGCCTTCCTAAGTGGTGGCCATTTACTTATTTATTTGATATTTTCTCACGAAAACCCCCCTATTGTATGCATACATGCATACATGCAACTATATGTCCGCCTGTCTGTTTCCCTGCTGGAGTAAATGTCGAAAATGTTGGTGCATTCACTGTGAAGGCTTGCTGCTGTCTTCCAAGTGCGCTGCCTAATCGCGTTGACGTTTTCACCACACAGCAGTCGTAGCGAGTGATGGAGATTGTTTGTTTTGGCTCCTGCTAAATGGTTTGCCATTTTAATGAGGAGTAGTTTTGACCGATGAGGCTGCCGCCTAACTTTGAACGTGGAAATTTTCATCCACGCGAAGTACTCCCTCTTCGTTCATTCATTACCTCCCCACTAATAAGTGCCTATTCCATTTGTGGATGCTTGTTTATCCGTTTCTCTTCCATGCACCTTTACGCTGGTGGTGTGGAAGACTTGGGTCGGTTAGTTGGGATTGTTGTGGCGGTTGGAAGTGCAATTCTCGATGGTGTGTTGGCCTTCATCATCAGCCACGTTGGAGCTTTCTTTCTTTCTTTCTTTTTATTTATGTTTACACTTGCATAATTCGCTCACATTCTCCTCTTGGGGAAGTTTCCACTTTGTTTGTTTGTTTGTCTCCTAATATTTTCTTGTGTACAATTCGACCTGTTGCAGTCCTCATACCTCTTTTATTTTATTTAAAATTTTTTTTAATGTAATGTAGGCAACTTAGTCTTGTTTTTACTAAAATACTGAATTTAGCTGAGAAGTGTTTTCGCTTTACCGA